>OY804593.1:82823423-83192908 GCA_963680895.1 Fragum sueziense | reverse complement strand
TTTTGGGGTATATATTGTAATTCTTAACAAGTAGACCTATACTACAATAGAAAACATGAATGTATGTGTTTAGTGATTACTGTGGGTAATCATGTGACGCAACAACAACTTGCAGAAAATCTGGAATAATACTGTTTAAACGGCACCGATTTAAATTTGGATTGAAGCAGTGAGGGTGAAAAATGCCAGCCCCGTTTATGTGATAGATCTTTTCAACATCACATGAAAATATTTGACGAGCATTAAAGAATAGTTCATTCCTTCTTCTCTTTCTACTGAGGACATTGCTTCACTATTTTGTACTCGGATCCTATCATCATACTTCCATATGTCATTAGCAGCAGTTTTCAACTTGAGTAAAAAGTATTGTTTTGGTATAATATTATGGAACATGCATTGGAACTACAGATACATGTACACATCTAGTTAAATGCTGACTTTTCCGATTTGGCCCATTCCCTCAAAAGATTTTATAGAATTAAATAATTAAAGAATTAAATAGAATATCCTTCGCGGTTTTTTGGGGCAGTTGAATTCATATCTTGTACTGCTAATGCAAAGGACATTTTACTTTTAGAATTACAGAAACACACGTACCAGGGTTTTGCTGCTGGTGTTTTTACGTAGGCGTAATTACACTAATGTTTTATACAGAAAATCATAGACTGACTAAACGGTCTTTTCGCGCATTTATAAGACAATAGAAATAAAAAAAGAGAGTGCAGAGAAATGTAAATAAACAAACCTTTCTGAAAACACTTGCAATATATTTAAATCCCAACTGTAAAAGAACCCCTGATTCAATATGGCTGCCTACTTACGTCAATAATTCCTCATTGAATATTCCAATGACGAGAACAAATATCGATTTGGTTTCGCAGACGACCGCGCTTCCAATTCCAACCCTTCACAATATCAGACGACAATAGTATGGACTAGTCCAAAACGTTATCAGTTGATGCAGACAATTCAATTATTGGCATGATCGTTATATCGGAAACAACAGAAAACTTTTGTTTGTAAATCAACCATCTCAGTTTCTATGATATTTATTTAATCTGTTACCTTGGTGTATGCTACCATTCTAAGGGTCTATTGACATTGTATGGTGGCGGCTAAACAATTTCATTTGACTTCTGTTACGCATTGAATACAAATAATATGAAATGTTACTTGTTTTATGACCGACCAGCCTGTCTCGTATTATAAGTAAAGTGTAATGCATAGGCCTACAACGAATACCATGAGTATCACTAGAATTCATGGAAAAATTAGATTGTTTAGTATAAATTGGGTGAAGCAAAATCGTGTCAGTCACTAATTATTGTTTATGCCTAATTGTCTATATTTGTATTAAACTGTAACGGTCGATTATCAGTATTTGCTTCTAGCAGTTCAAGCATCGGATTCCAATATTCTGAAACATTCATAGGGACGTATTTGGGTGTGGTGTAATAATTATCTATGGCAAGATGAGATGTGTATCCACACGCAAACAGGGCATTCTCTTTCCTCTTGGTTTCACTACCCTTTCAGGGAAGCCTTTGAAAATATATATAATTCTATCATGATAAAGAGAAGAAAATGGTGTGTTTGTGCTATTGATTTCGAATTTTGAGTACTCCATTTTATCAATTTAATTTGTCTAGCTTTTCCATTTTGAATATACCTCAGTTTCCTTTACTAACGTCGGAAAAATGAATGGTATTTAATCACGCTAACTTATTTTTGACGAATGCTAAAGGGGGTGTCTCACGGATAGGAAAAGAAACATAGGAGTCTGCCCACGCTCGGAATTTAATGAAATTTGGCGTGAAGTTAGTACACTAGATAACAGTTCATATTCATGAAAAGTTTCAAATCGCACATTCCAGAAAACAATTTTCTCGGAATTTTAAGTTTTCACCATGAAAAAAACGGTACCCTGATTAAAACAGTGTGGAAGCGTTCTAGTTGGTAGTTTCAGCACGTAATTCATTCTGAAAATAATGTCCACATTTCCGTGATCCCGTTTGAAACAAAAATACACATAATTATGTACAAAAAATATTTTATACCAATTGATGTTAGGGATCAACCCAAAAATTCATAGTTTTTAAATAATTTAAGCAAATTCTGTTCTAAAATTTACTATGTTCCAGTTTTTGTCAAGATATGGAAATTATGTAAAAGTTGCCCACAAATATATTGATGATTATCGTGAAATATAAAGAAAATATAAAACTGGTAACAGCTTGCCTTTGGAATTTCCACCTGAATGGTACACATTTCCAAGAATGGACAAAGTTACGATTTTTTTAAAATGACATTTCAAAATGTTTTGTGTACTTTTTTGGTTATTTTAGTTTACCTGAGGACAAATCAAGATGTAAGATATTTTTTCGGTCATTTCTTGTCACCTGTCCGTGTGTCTGTCTGTATGTTGGCATTTACCGAAAATTTCTTTTTCTCCTAATCTAATATGTAAATCTTTTTGAAACTTGATCTAAAGTATCCTTGGGTAAAGGGAGTACAACACTGTGTATTAGATTTTCATTTGTCGTACACTTTCGTTGTTGTGGCGGCATAAAAGGGGCAATTTTTTATATAATAAGAATAAGCTCTTTTTGTGAAGCTTTAAACAGCCACGAGAATTTAAATTTTGTATGTAAGATTGCTAAGGGGTATACTTCAAAGTTTGCTACAATATTTTCATCCAGGGCTACATTAGGTCTTGTCCCAGGTGTACTTATTTTACAAAAAAGGGAGGGCATTTTATATAAAATTCCGTTTGAATTATTCTAGTCAGTCATGATTCATGAAAGCTAATAGCAAGAGTTTTTTTTATAGATCTTTTGAAACAAGAAAAAGCAAACCCGAAAAAGCAACGATTTCTCTGATGATATTTGATTATCTTGCAAAAGTGAAAATAGTATCGTAATGCATCAGAAACAGAAAGTCCAGCTTCCATGGGACTTTTAAGGTCTATTGATGGCTAAACCACATAAATCATGTGACATTATTGAAATGTGTATAAATTGTGTATCGATACAGGTTAGCTATGGTTAGAAAAATAATTTGCACAAATAATTGCACCCTGTTTTATCCCTATAGGGAAACGTTTAGAAATAAACAAGAACATTTTCAACTGTGTAATTGAAAAGAATGTAATGCTGTAAAAGTCTTTTACTAAATCATAGGCGGCCTTCCATGTCATTTAAGTTCATTAGCGGCTCTTAGAGCAAAAGCACTACATTGGTTAAAACTTGTAAGGGCAAGTTTTGGTGCTTTACCCTACTGGTTCTGGTCGTATTTACCATTTCATAACATTGGACTTGACCTTTACTGCATGTCATAGTGTCACTTATGATGGTGCATAGGCAATATGACCAAATAGTAAAGTAAATTGGCAATGTTTACATGTACATGTATGCCTATTTTGGCTTCCATATATATATATAATTAATGTAATTTTGTACATAAAAGTAATATTTATATTTTTCAATGAGTTTTTGGGCATCATGAATATTGCTTTAGGTTTGTTCTGTATGCCACTGTTAATACTACTGAATAAAAATTTGTTTTAGGAGCACAATAAAAATTTTACTGAATACAAGTTTTGTACCAAAAATTCCACCTTCTTCAATAATATGTATTAAATGACATTGTTACCGGTTTTGTATTTCTATGTAATTTTGCCCAAAGCAAGAGGAAACATGTAGCATGCTTTTGTGATAATATGGTATCTTGACAAAGACTCCAATATACTGAACTTTGGAGTTCAATTTTGCTCTTCCCGCAAATTTTACTGGAAAATGGTTACAAGAACAAGAACAAGAACAAAAGTTTATTAATTTAGACTTGAACAAATATGTTCATCGTCGTAAATACAAAAATACATACATACAAGTAATAATGGCATTAACAATGTTTGAAAATGGAAATAAAAATTTGTAAAGTTTCGAGAGTTTTTTGCGGAAGTTATTAAAGCATTTCTTCTTCTTTGGATTCTAGATCGAAATTTGTTTTTGATTACATTCGTTTTACATTAGTAGGAAACTGAAGTTTTCCAGCATTGGAAAACGCCTGCGCAACAAATGAAAATTTCTATGTGTCATTTAATTTGCATAATTAATTCATTAAATCAAATATAATGTAATAGGTAGGGTATTATAACCAAATCTATCTAGAGTATTCTCTTAATGAATAATGATGACCAGGACCAGACTGTCTGTATTTACAGGCTGTCTGTCCCTTGCCAAAATGATCCACGGCTTTAGGAATTAAATTACATCATGTGTGGAATATAATGCTGATAATTCTGCATGTAAAATGGCATGACTTTTAAATAATATACAAAAACTATATATACACTTAAAGACACTTCTAACGCAACACTTACCTTTTTGGTAATAACTTGATATTTAAAAAAACATTCTTTATCAAATTTTCAACAAATTTAATTCATTCACAATTGCATAATATGTGTAATTTTCATAAAGAGACATTGAGTAGAAATGATTAAATTTGCAGTGCATATAATATGACTTGAAAACAAAAAGTCGCAAAAAAGCTGCGCGAGCTGATAACGTAAATGCATGTTATTCAGGCCCGTAGGAAGCAATTTCATATCGGGGTGGCTGAAGCCCCTGTGCCTGGATATTTGGGGGCTAAATTGGATTGTCCCTTCATTTTCAATGTAAAATAAGGAAAATTTGGTATTTTGGGCAACATCAGGGAGGCTAAGCCACCCTTAGCCCCCACTGTTCCTATGGGCCTATTATAAATGTAACAGCAGTAAAGTTTATGACATTAATATGCTAACATTTTGTGTGTCCGTCATGAACCTAAATGACACGAAGACACACCCTTCTCATTGATAAAGCATAATTGATGGTGAATCTTTGCGGGATCATTCTTAACTCGTCCCTATTAAGTTCCTGTTGCAGTTGATGAAAGTTCCTTGGATCAAAAGGGCAAAAAACTAATGTCTGGTAACAAATTCAATGATTTTGTGCAATGCTGACACGTACAAAACATTAAACAAAATAGGTGCGACTGTATTCTAGTGTTGCATCGCACATGAAAGCATGTAATCAAATATTATGAAGCAGTGATATGAGATTTGAGCATGGTTTGGTGACGCTGCTTTGATACTATTGAATTCTGCAATTGCCTGGGATTTTGTGACTTTTTATATTTGAGTCTTAGTAAAAAACCTTAATATTTTTTATGTTCGGATCAGCCGATTTTCTTGAAACTTACAGTAAACATGTAAACGTAATTGGTTGATATTTGCTGAAAATTTCATAAAATATACTGCATTATTTATTTAGTTATGATGAAAAATGTAAGTGTTGCGTTGGAAGTGTCTTTAAGTGTACATAATGATCATTATCTTTGCTTGGCATTACGTTATTCAAAAATTTAGCTGGACATAAGACTTATAGACTGGTCCGTGATAAATATCCCTTTTGTAGTTCACATGTGTGGTAGGAGGGCATGATTGGTGAATGATAGAATACTGATTATCAGCATTCTACCTCTCGCTATTCTGCCTATCAATTGTTTATTTTCGTGTAGAAAAAATAGACTGGAAGACAATTAATTTACCAGTACATGTTTTTGTTTAATAGCACCTTATCGAAAAGTGATTCACAAGGTGCTGTTTCGTTAGGATAGAAACGGAAAAGATTTTAATGGACATGACTTCTAAACCACAAAAGAATCTTGGCGAAACTAAAGTCAAGATTCCTTCCAAGTTGAAGTCTTGTGTTTGCTCTTTTTATGGGTAAATTCCTCTTCCAATGCCAAAGTTTTCTAGTGAATTAATAAAGCAAAATAGACACCATAAGGGCATCTGATCAATATTCATATCCTACAAATATATACATTTTAACTAATCAGTCTTATGTACATAATGTGAAATGCAATATCAATTCCTGATATTTCATTCCATGTGAAAATGCAAACAGGCTTTAACCTTCAAAGCTTCGTGAAACGAATAATCAGTTGACACAAGCTAAAATCCGACTCAATCAGTACCTTTCAATACAATTTAGAATTGGAATGATTATGGTACATAGCAGACAAATTATTTGAAATTAATTCATTATTGCTGGATAAGTTCTCTTCTCTTTTTAAACGCTTTCTCATAATAGATGGCTAGGTTCTTTAAATCGTTACGGTTTGTGGAGTTAAGAAGTAAAATGAATTTGTACATATTTGGGCGTGTTAAATAAAACTGATCAATATATTGTTCTCCATTGCGTTTTAGGCTGGGGCAGATTAAGATAAAGTGATATTCATCTTCAAGTTCATTCAATTGGCATATTTCGCATTTCCGGTTTGATCTTTCTATATTCGCGTGTCCGCCTGTTACAATATTTAACTGGTGCGCTGCTAATCGTAGTTTTGCAATTATATTTCTTAGTTTCGTGTTATTCATTTTAATCAGATATTGTGAAATTTCAAATGAGTTTTTAGATTTTTATAGAGTGTCAAGGACGCTTTATTATATATATCCGGTCTCCATTCGTTTATATACAAATCTCTAAGCCTATTCTTTAAGATTGGTATAAAGACCTTTTCGTTTACCGAAGCTGGGAATAGCCATACGTCGTTGAACCCACATGTTTGTAACAAATGTTTAACTTTATTTGCCCAGTTGTTTGTATCGCTGTTCGTATCAATTGCATATAACATGTCTTTTTATACTGTAAACAAAATGCATTTTCTACTTTTTGTGTTAAACAACTTCATAAAATATTTTATAACCCTCGTTTTCATGTTAATTGATAAGGGGAAACGTGCAAATTCTCCGTAAATGGCGCGATTACTTGTGGACTGATTAATTTTTATTAGAGATTTCATAAATTTTCTGTGGATCCTTTCTACAGAATCTGATTTGACGAATCCCCAAATTTCGCAGGAATAGGTAAGTACTGGTGCAACAAATGAATCGAAAAAGGACAGCATGATGTCATATTTCCCGCTCGTTACAGATAGTAAACGGTTCATTGATTTTAGCGCTTTACCCAAGAAAGTATTTGCCGCGGTTAAAAACGAGCCGTTACTTGTGAATGGGACGCCCAGATAATTAAAGGTATTCACTATTTCTAAAGGTACATCATCAAAGACAAAATTCATACTTTGGACATTTCTCAATTTTTTCCCAAATTTCATAATTTTTGTTTTATCAGTGTTGACAACTAGTTTCCATTTATTGCAATATTCTTCAAATTTATTTAGTAAACTTTGTACTATAGTCCATTGGCCGATTCCGAAAAAAGAACAGAATCGTCTGCAAATAATAAAAGATATATAGTTAACTGCTCAATTGTTAAATCCTGGTTATCATCTTCGCTTTGGAACAATTCAATGTCGTTTATAAAGAATGAAAATAATATGGGTGAGGTTATCTCCCCTTGCAATGAACCGACGTCATATCCCAGTTGGTCTAATCCCATTTCGACTAATATATAAAAAATGGATAGACGAAAAATTCCCATCTCGTCTAGAATACCTTTTCAGACCTTGTTTTATCAAAAGAAGACTTGCATTTTCGTTAAAAAGGTGTATGTGTCAAAAAATGCATGATATACAAATGATATGTACACAAAGTTCAATTTTAAATTCCATAACTTTATTGATATTCTTAATTTAGAGTTTTAGACGAAACGGGAAACTTGAATTTTAGACCAAATGGGATTAGACCAACTGGGATGTTCACCTGAAAAATAAGCATATTTTAATGATTAGGGTAAGGTGGGGCAAAACGCCCCCCAAATTGTTTTTGGTCATTATCTTCAAAACGAATGGCGATATAGATGTATTTTTTGCAGTGTTACAAAGCTTAGAGTCAGCTGAACATTATGACGTGTGATTTTGGCTTTGCGAATTGAAATATGCATTTTATAGGCAAAAATAATATTTCTTAAAAAGGGGCGTTTTGCCCCACACCTGGGACAAAACGCCCCTCCCGGTGGGGTAAAACGCCCCCGGGGCGTTTTGTCCCATGCTTCAAATTTATGCATTTTAAGTTGACTGAAAATAGCTCTTACGCTTGAAATCAATATTTATCGGGTGTTCTTCGTGGTCATTTTTTTTTTAATTTTCCGGTCGAGTATACGTAGGATAACAAAGATTTCGACCATGTACCTTTTGGTCCAGTGACTAACACTCTTTTGATGTGTTATTCGCTTAATAAACAAAAATAATAAACACACATAGAAAGTAAAAGGCATACAAATGTGTATCAAGGTTAAAAGATTTAAAAGAATACCTATAATAGAAATTTACAAGACGTCGGTATTTTTCGGGCGTTGCCGTAATCATTCGGCGGCAGATTTTTCCCTTCGTAGGGTTTCCGTATAGATCGGAAACCGCCGAATGTTCTACGATTACGTCCGGAAAATTCCGAACCAGGGGGAGTTTTGCCCCATGAGACTGGGGGCGTTTTACCCCAAAGTGACCATTTCACCATTTATCAAAATATTCCAAAGACACCAAATATTTTACATTTTTTTTTTTTTTTTTGTTAATAAAACCACAATGTACTGTGCTATGTACTAATATGTATTGCATATCAGATAAAATATATCCGTGTCAGATGTAACTCGAAATAAATGGCAGCAGGAAATAATAAGAAATGGCCCGAAAACGAATTTTGCAAAATATTTTCTTATTGACTAATGTCAGAGCTAAAACTTTTCTGTCAAATAATCTACACATCTTTTACAATCATATTAACGTTATAAGTTTGTTATTAATATTGGCATTACCTAGAAATCGATTGGGGGGGGGCGTTTTACCCCGAGGGGCGTTTTGCCCCACCTTACCCTAATTGAATAAAATTCATTCACAAAAATTTCATCAAATACTTTTTCTGGAATGAATGCAATGCCTTATATGTCACGGAGCACATTAAATTGAAAGATCTTGAAAATACATAAAACTAAGGCTTTGGGACACATGAAAATGGGGGCATGTTGTGTGTCATAGTGGGAATAAGTCAAGGTGGCTTTTTGAAATCCAGTTTTGATTATCTAGGATACTTAATCGCAATTTCATAGCTTGTATATAGTCCTTTATCACTATGCGGAATTAGAAGAAAATTCATGCACGGGCAGATTTGAGACACCCCCTTTACAAGTAGTCATTGTTAAATACTGTCTAGCTGGGTCTGTTTTCAAAAGAAGGAACTTATTCTTATTTCCTTGCGACAAAGGCTAATTAAGTACTAGCTGCTATCTATCGCAGCCACAAATTTGATGATTGAGTATACCAGATCGAGATTAATTTACCCTTTCCCAAACGACACAATTTTAGGGTTGTCCTATTTAGCATAATAAAAAATGCTGCAGGTGACAAAATTGATGTTAAAAAATATTGAGACAAAAGGAGAAAATACTGGTTGTCAGCAGTTTCTTCTTTTTTCAATGTTTTCCCAAGGCTTTTCTAATAGGGACGTCAAAATCAGGTCTTGTTTGGGGAAGGTTTCGTTTAATACATCAAGTAGTAAGTAACAGTTGTACTTTGATTGAAGGGAAAGGGAGATCACTCTTGCGGCACAGAATTATAAACAAGTTTTGACAGCTGAAATTTTACACCTGATAACAAACATACATGTATCTATTTACACTGAACTCTGATCTTTGTCGACACCATTCCATCAGACGCCGAAAATGGGGACGATCGACTTGAAATCGGTTCCAAGCTCCGTTCGAGGGTTTGCCTTCGTGTTTTTGGTGTTCTTTTCCACGTATTTCGGGACAATATTTTTGTTGACACCGGTGTTGCCAGTGTTTTTCTTGGCTCCAAGGGCTGCCCGACTTGTAGCTGACATTATAATATGGATCTGGAAGCTGTATTGTGTGGTTAGTTAAATTGACAATTGATACATTAAAAATCTTTGCAAGATTTAGATCTAAACCTTTCTCTAAGAGAACTTATACTATAGAATCAGTCGGCATGACGTCATAGCCTCACTTTCATTTTTTCATCGAGGGTACAACCTCGGTCTTTATCGTTACGGAATACCATTTTTGAGGCAGAATATTTCCAAAATCTATCGCTAAAGTTCACAAACAAAACTCTTTCTCTAAAGAATGTGATTTAAACTTTCTAACTACCAACGCATTTTTAATAATTTGGCGTAGTCGTCGAGATATTAATGCTGAAAGTTGGTAATGCTTTAAGGAAAAAGACGGACGCTTTCACCTCCACCGAATGAATGCAGGTTGACTAACGACGTTTTTGATTGGCTGAAGGGATTGTGCCGACCGAATCAATTCAGATTCTGATTGCGTTTACCGTTAGTTTATGTCTAACCTTTTCCATACAAGACCTGGTAATGACTGACACACCTTACATAAAAGCTTAGGAAAACATAATCCGAGTCTTCTCTGATGTAAGTAAGCTCTTTGATATTTTGATTTTTCGCTATTTTCATCAGAGCTAGTTGCTCTTTGAAAAAATCAAGAAGTTCTCCACAAGTTGTGGTGCATCGTTCACCGTCCGATCTTAAATGCTATTGTTAAAACCCCTGATGATATCGATCAATGAACCATTTATTGTCATACCTGTTGAAAAATTTACGACCAAAAAGTATTTCTAAAAGGTTTAAAGGCAATGTTTTGTAACAACCCTCACCTGAGCACCCTTTGTTTACCATGACCTTCCATTTAAAACCATGTGATCAACTTGAAATCTCGCACATGGAATGCAGGTTTTCCCAGATTATGACGTAACGGTCTAAATATAAGAATTTCAAAGAAAATAAAAATAAGATTATTTTACTTTTCAAATTGACGGCCCGTCTGAAATAATATAACAATAACGAGTTTAAAAAACACTGATAATATGAATGAATAAATAAATGAAATATATCAGAAACGTCCGGCAAACGTTCCAAGCTAGTATTCGCACCAATAATGTTTGCTACTGTTTGGGGTCAATTCCATAACTTACGAGCATGGAGAAGGAAATAAACGGAATTTCACAGGAGAAGCAATACCATTCAAGTTGCAAGCTGAACAGATCAACATAAATTGATCTCTGCAACAAGAACACTCCATAATTTCTAAACAAAGGCGGTCACGTGACTTGAAAGAAATTTGTAATCAAAGGCAGTCACATGATAGTCACATGCCAGTAAATTCCGTACTATTTTTTAACGAGATCTGGTCACGTGATCTACAATAACAATGGTGACGAAATCGACTGGAAATAGGGGTTTTTTGAATTTCGGAAGGTTATACTCTTCCAGCAGGCCGATTTGAAATTAAATTTTGGTCAGCCTCAGGTATGACAAAAATTGATTAATCGATCTATACCCTACAGTGTTTTACTGAGTGATTGGATATAATACCCAAAAACAAAGCTTCACAATGTGTGCCAAACTTTCCGCTATTTTCGAAGTGCAACTAGCTCTGATGAAAATAGCAACAAATCAAAATATCAAAGAGCGTATTTACATCAGAGAAGACCCAGATTAAGGAAAACATTGAGACAAAATAAGAAAATGCGGATATAAACCAGTCTTTTCTCATTATGCCTAAATATTTTCTGTGCTATATGGAAAATGATTCTCATTTGTATCAATGTCTGTGCAGTTAAATTTCTCTAGATGCTGTTGCAGAAAAAAAAAAACAGGTTGTTAACCAATTGGTTAACATTTGTACCAAAATTTATACAATCAGACTCTTCTGATGGTGTAAAATATTGTGACTTGGCTGGAATTTTAAGCCAGTGCCTCAAGAATATCTTTCCTGCACTCTAACACATGATTTACAAAATCACATGCCAACCAGATCTGATGGCAACATTGCTTCTTGATATAATGTGTCCTCAATTTGGACTTTTTTGTGTATCTTCAGTCATTGTATGAAGTTTTATTCCAAACCAAAGTGAAAGTTTACGGAGACATTCCAAACCCTGACTCGTCAACGTTGATGATCATGAACCACCGAACACGATTTGATTGGTTGTACCTATTTTCATACCAGCTCCGATTTGGATCCATCAGACGATATACAATCAGTTTGAAAAATGCTCTCAAGTTTTTACCAGGCATTGGTAATATTGTGTTTTGGCTCGTATCTTAGGAATATCAAAAGTTTAAACCCCTTTGGTTCAGCTTGAACATATGATTTCTTTATTCTTATTTTTATGCCCCCGTATCAAGAGATCGGGGGCATATTGTTTTACTCGTGTCTGTCTGTCTGTCCGTCCGTCTGTCCGTCCGTCTGTCCGAAAACTTAACCTTTGCCTTTTCTCCAAAAGTATTTGACATACAAAGCTCAAATTTGGTATGCAACTTCCTTTGAATGATATCTATCTGTTCCATGCAGTTTGACCTTCCTCAAGGTCATCCATTAACCCTTATCAACCCTTTACTCTACGAAAACTTAACCTTTTACTCCGAAAACTTAACCTTTGCCTTTTCTCCAAAAGTATTTGACATGCAAAGCTCAAATTTGGTATGCAACTTCCTTTCAATGATATCTATCTGTTCCATGCAGTTTGACCTTCCTCAAGGTCATCCATTAACCCTTATCAACCTTTTACTCTACGAAAACTTAACCTTTTACTTAAAAAACTTAACCTTTGCCTTTTCTCCAAAAGTATTTGACATACAAAGCTCAAATTTGGTATGCAACTTCCTTTCAATGATATCTATCTGTTCCATGCAATTTGACCTTCCTCAAGGTCATCCCTTAACCCTTAATAACCCTTTACTCCACGAAAACTTTTTAGAAAAATGGCCATTTCGGGGGCATTTGTGTTTCACAAACACATCTTGTTTAGACTTTGTTTTTCATTCTAAAAGCCACAAGTATTGGCCAATTGTCTTGAATGGAAACTTAGGCAATTGCCAAAATATTAGTGTATAAAAGATCTTGGATGAGTAAGACTTTCAGCTTGATCCATCTTGAAAGTTATGACTTATTTGATGTTGTCTCTCATATCATCTTGATTCAAGTGAGTTATTAACCCATTACCAGACGACAAAATTTTAGACTGGTCCAAATTCAAAAATTTTGCAGACGACAATTTCAAGTGAATGAAATTTAAAAAAGATAGGTCATTTAGGGTAGAAAGCATTGTTGGAAATGAAGAAATTGCTTGTCACAAGCAATTTCTTCATTTTCCACAATGTTTTCCAAAGCCATTAACTTATGGGGAGTCAAAAGGAGTCACTGTGTGGTAATGGGTTAAGGACCATCATGATCCTCTTGTTTCAAATCCAAACCCTTTGTTGTTGGTACTCATTTGAATTGAGTTTATTAGACAATTTCTATTAGTAACTATCAATAAGGGTTTGATAAACAGTAAAAAAGACATTGCATTTTGAAAGGCCAATGACTCCTCTTATCTGTAGCTTGGCATAATTTATGATGATTATCTTCCCTATAGGATGGGCAATGCAGCTTGCAGGTTACATATTCCTGGACAGAAAGTGGGAAGAAGACAAGGAGAACATATCAAGATGTTTAAAAGTGTTTAAACAAATACAGTATAGACCTCAGGTAGGAATGAACTGAGAGAGAAAAGAATTATTTTGAGACATTGGGATTTGTACATTTAATACTAGAATGTGTAATTTGGATTTCCCTATCAACCAAAGTTTAGAATGTTCCATTTTGGAAATGAAAAACAAGAACATTTGAGTTGATATGCATAGTTGTCCAACGATATTCTGATTCCCGCCAAACAATAAAAAAGGTATCTTTTTACTAAATATAGGTTTTACAGGTCAAAACGAAACCGTTATCGATGATAATCAGTATTTTGATGTTATATTGACATGATGATTTGCACATGCATCTCTACAATAACATGTTTTTATAGGTCAAAGTTTGTTTATAAACATCAAATTGGTATGGGACATCTGTATATAATTTTTTTTTATCTTAAAATACTCAAAGCATCAAGAGAAAATGCTGTTTACTAGTATTTTCTTATTTACTTTGAATGCTTTTCCGTGAGACATCAGAACAGAGACAGAAAGGCATTTATTGTGTAAGTTGTTAGAAAAAAAACTAAAAATATTTTTCTTTGATGTTTTAAAGAAATAAACATAAATTAATATACGAATAAATTATTTTCTCTCTTACCTCTATGTTTGGTTCTTCACTTGTTTGATGAGGTGTTATTCAAGTGAAAATGGGCAAAACTGCTCTTGGTTGTTAATATGTGTAGTAGATCTACATTATACCTGTTTTTCTTTACAAAAATGTTTATTATCAATCTTCTGACCATGACATTCTAATTTCTATCATATAAGGAAGTGATATTTCTCTCTATTTTTTTTTTCTCTCAAAGCTAGCATAATGGAAATGAATAAGTACATACCATAACTGTACATACTATTCTACTCACTTTAAACTCCATATATTTTCACCAGTTTATGAAATGCATGCTATAAGTCATAACTTTTTACTCATAAAAGTGTATATCTGGATTCTATGTTGATTTGGCATATTGATACAGTGATAGAAACCCGAATCTTGTCGGAATTGTCAAGCCGACTGGCCAAACGCTTTGTTTTTGGTAAACAATAAATACTGTCATTTGATTCCTTTAATTGTTAGATGACTATGTCAAAGAATGGCTCCTAGTACATGTTTTACTCTCTCTTCTTTTTTTCTGTTTACTCTAAAGCCACTAATATACATTTACATGCCTTTATTTAAATATTTGCAAAGAAATTAATGAACTGTGTAGAAAACTAGAATATTCTACTGGTTAGCCTTTCTGACAAGGAAATAAGACATTACTATTAAGTGTGATATCAATTTCTAAATCTTACCAACTAAAAAAGTTAACTTTTGCATGTAATACTACAATTTCTATGAGCACTCAAGACTTTATTCAAATTTTGCATGCAGACTTTAACACCAACTCAATTGTATTGAAATGAGGGTTAGAGATTCATTACATGTCTAGAGACATAATGTTAACTCTTTTACAAAAGGTGAAGCCTTTTGAAGATCATAAAAGAAGTTTGGAAAAAAATGAGGGAAAAGAAGAAATTACTTAAAAATAAAGACAAGATATTCAGGTAAAAGGAACAAATGCTGGTTTTCAGCATTTTCTTCTTTTGTCTCAATGTTTTCCATAGCATTTTTCTGTTATGGATGTCCAAACTAGGTCTTGTGTGGAAAAGAGATAAGAGGATTTATGTAATGATATGTAAAGTATGAGTAATTCTCAAATATCTATTCTTTGTCTTATACTTCCACAAACAGCATAAATTGAGTAGTCCAATTGAGGAGTCTTGCAAATGATTTTTTATTCTTTTATGAAAATATCTGTGTTGTAGAATAGAAGACCTTGAAACAAAAGGACAAAATGCTGTCATCAATGTTAACTTCTTTTCAGGCAAGGTTTTCTAAACCCATATGCAGTCAAAGGGTGGCTTTTTGGGAGAGAAATAATTGAATAAGTTGTTAAGCCTTCTGTTTCAATATTTTCTTTGCTTTATTTTACACGAATTGCATTTTTATCAGCATACATTTTGTTGTCTGTAGGAGCTTTCAAATTGGAAATCAAAGATTTTTGTGTTTAACCTTTCTCATGCTGTTTGCATCATATTTCTGTTGTGACCAGAGCTTGTGCAGGAAGTATAGACATAGATCAGCCTGCACAGACATGCAGTCGGATCTCAGCCTATACTACCGGCTTTCTACTCAGGTATTATTGCAAAAACCTGAGACAAACTGATTGAAATTCATTTCAAACAAAATTTAACCCTTTCCCAAACTAGACCTGGTTTTGACGTTCTTAATAGACAGGGCTTGTGAAACATTGAGGCAAAAGAAGAAATTGCTGAAAATCAGCAATTTCTTTGTTTGCCTCAATATTTTCTTTACTGAATTGTTACAAAACTTCTATGTTTATCAATATCCATTTTGTCTGCTGCAACTTTCAAATTGGACCTGAAATATTTTTGCTTGGGAAAGGGTCAAGGGCAGCAGGACATGGGTAATGAAATTGTGTCACCCGATCCATTCAATAATGTTGCAGGTGCTGCTTTTCCCCGAGGGTACAGATTTTACCAAAAACACAAAAGCTAGGAGTGACAGATTTGCAGAGAAGCAAAACCTCCAGAAATATGAATTTGTATTGCATCCCAGAACTACAGGCTTTTGTCATTTTGTTCAAGAAATGAGAAAAAGTAAGTTAGAAATATAGTGCAAAACTCTTATAAGTACATGTAATCATGTATATACTTACAATAGATAAGCAGAGGATAAAACAATTAAACTTCAAGTAAAATGTCATGTATGATGTAGAATAGACTGATTAATTGTGCAAACAAATTTTCTTTGGACAGCTTCCACTGTCTGTGCAGTCTGACCAGACAATATAACTTGTTAATTCAAGTAGTGTGTTTGTACGTCATTATGCAACGGCCATTTGAAATCAAAAACAAAAAAAATCCAGGAATGACAGATTCACTGAGAAAACAGAATTCTTAGAAATATGAATTTATGTTACTGCCTAAATCTAAATGCTTATGTCTCTATGTTCAAGAAATGAGGAAACATGAGTTTTTGTCTGCTGTGGATCCAGGATTTCTGTGAAGGGGGTTCAAACATACAAATAGGGGGGAGGGGGTTGTTTTCCTAGTAATACACAATTTTGACTGAATTTCTGCATGGAAATGAAAGAATTAGGCTACAAAAGGGGGTATGTTTACCTCCCCCCCCATGCCCCTCTCGATCCACCTCTGTATCTCTCATACTGTTACAGTCACAGAAAACTAAAAGTACAAGCATCACTGGCAAAAAAAAAAATATGAGCATAAAAAGCATTGATGGGAAGAGGAGAAAATGCTGATTATCATCCATTAGTACACATATTGATGCTTTTTAATGCCGGAAACGATAAAGGCTTTGGAAAACATTGTGGAAAATGAAGAAATTGCTTATGATAAGCAAATTCTTCATTTTCCACAATGTTTTCTTCCCAGAAAACAGAAAAAGTACAATTTCATTCATGTCAAATTGTTGTCTGCAATATCTTTGAAATTGAATCAGTCTCAAATTTTGCCATCAGTTCTGGTGATTGGTTAAGAAACTTCAACATTGTACATTATTTATTTTCAGACGAGATGCTTGATTTTGTGTCAGACATTACAATCGCATACCCAGTCTCCATTCCACAAAATGAAAAAGACATCGTGAAGGGAAAATTTCCACCGGAAATCCATTTTTTATCAAAAACATACTCAAACAGTGAAGTCCCAACGGACAAAGACGATCTCAGCGAATGGTGTCAGAAAAGATGGCAGGAAAAGGAGAAAATTTTACAAGATTTTTATGAGAAAAAGGAGTTTACAAGTGAAGGGCAGGCATTAGAATCTATTCAATCAAACGAAAGTTTGATTACAAGTGTCTTTGTGTATTCTTGGTTGTTTTGGTCGTTTATTCAGCTATTTTTTGTTTATTTATTATATTGTTATCCTATGTTGTGGGGTTATGTTGTTCTCTGTACTGTATTGTATGTGTGGGTTTCTGTTTATACACCAGGGTTGGGGCTTTTTGTGGCCAGAAGTTTTAATATTTAATCCCTTACCAAATGGCAAAAAATAATTTATACTGCTGTGTGCTGCCATTAACCCATACCCAGATAATGCTGTTTTACGATACTCTTACAACATAAAGGCTAAGGAAAACATGGTTGAACATGCAGAAATTGATTGTTACAAGCAATTTCTTGTTTTACCACAATATTTCTGACCAAGAAAGAGCAAAATGTAAATTTTCCTTCTCTTGACATTATTTTCTGCACAAGTTCTGAATTTTTTCCAGTCTATAATTTTGCTGTGTGGTAATAGGATAGTTTGTGGCCTAGGTTGTATCTACTGTTATCTTCAATTTACTGTAAGAAATGTGTTGTATCAGAAATGTTGTAATCCATATCCAAAATAAACAAAACAATAGTTTAACCCTTTTACGACAAAATTTTAGGGTGGTTCAATTTGAAAGCTACTTTTGACGACAATAGAGATGTTGATGAAGATAATATCTGTAAAAATATGACACAGAATATATTGAGGCAAAAGTAGAAAATGCTGGTGACCAGCATTTTCTTTTTTTGTCTCAATGTTTCCTAAGATTTTCTAGGAGGGACATGAAAACCAGGTCTCGTTTGGGAAAAGGTTAATTATAACTATTGTAAGTAAATATAGAAATAATTACAGTAATTATTCTAATAAACGCCTGGCGTTTATTAGAAACATGGTCGATGAAAAAGTAGGGGGTGGGTGCTTATTAGAGGTATTCTAATTTTGTTAGTCAAAATTTGCAAATCAAGTGTCAGAACTTGGACTCAAAGTTCAATAAGTCAAATTTAGCAAAGTTTTGTTATAAGGACTGCAAAATATGATTTTACGATAAAACTCATTCCATGCAAACAGATTGAGGGCTAGAAATTCTCTTTTTCATTGGTTTTGGAAATGATCTTTGTTTATGACTTATATTATTTCAATCTGTAATTTGGGGATGTGAGTTTATTAGAATCACCCTTTTTTGCTAAAATTGTGCTTGAAATAAGCAGATTTTCAGCTCAGTTTTGGGGGTGGGCGTTTATTAGAATATGGGCGTTTATTAGAATGATTACGGTATATGCAATATTTTACTTAAACTGTTTTACTATCCCAAAATATGAAAGCCTTGGAAAATCTTGAGGGCAAGTATTTTCTCTTTTTCTTTCATCATTTTGATATTATAATATGGTTCTTTTTGCATCTTAAAAAATTAAATTTCGTAGCATGCAGTTAATCAAAATTTGGCTAGTCTGGAATTTTGTAAACTGGAAAAGAATGATGCAAGAAAAAAATTAAAATAAAATCATAGCCACCAGAAATCATTGTATTATTTTTCACTTTTATTTTAATGTTTGATACAGTTCCTATATTTTGCTAGTCATTAGAGCCTTTGAACAATCTTCTTTATTTTCCTTCATTTGTAAAATCTTAGCTGAACCTTTACCTTTTCCAAAATAATGACCCCTTTTGACGCCAGTAAAGTAGCTTGGTAAAATGTTGACGAAAAGGAAGAAAATGCTGGTTACAACATTTTTAGCCATTTCCTCAATATTTTCCACCCTATCAAGGAGAACTTTTATTCATATGGTAGAATCAATTTTGTTGTCTGCATCATTTTTGATAGCTGTAAGGTCAAAATTTGTCATTTGGAAAGGGTCAAGCCTTTCACCAACCATCCATGGTTTTGTTGACATTGATAATGCTACGAAACATTTCTTTTAATATTTTCATTGTAATTATATATATATAAAAAATTATATAAAAAAACATAGCAAAAGGTTTTTGCAGGGCATTTCATTTTAGACGAGTCTAAAATTTGCCATCTTAGAAAGCCAAGGGTCACAAACGTTTAGAAAAGGTTTAGAGAAAAGAAAAATATTAAGTAAAATTTTTATTTTTTACCTTTGCTCATAAGATTCTGCTCACATATGTTTGTAATTTTGCTGAAATATTTAAATGTGTACAATAAAGTACTTTTATAGAAACTTTCCATTTGATTTGTAATAACCTAACCCCTGTCATGCTGATTGTAATTCTTTTTCTACCATTTTTTTTTTTTGGGGGGGGGGGTGAGAGGAGATTCCCAAACACCAAAATTTTAGGATAGATAAATTCAAAAGCTGCTGCAGACGACAAAATGGGTGTTAATGAAAACTGGAATTGTGTGTGATATAGTCAAGAAAATTTTGAGGCAAAAGGACAAACTGCTGGTTATCAGCAGTTTCTTCTTTTGTCTCAATGTTTCACAAGCCTATTCTATTAGGGACATCAAAACCAGGTCTTGTTTGGGAAAGGGTTAAAGATAAAAACATGATGTGAAAAGGGTAATAGTGTCTTACAAATATGGTTTGTTTTAGTGCATTAATTATGCTATATGCTATATGTCATCAACCCTCGTTTTTGTGGAAAATCATGTTTATAGGTCACCAAAGATGGTGTTATATTCAAACCTTTCCCGAACAAGACCTTGTTTTAATGTCCCTAAGAGACTAGGCTTGGGAAACATTGAGACAAAAGAAGAAAATGCTGATGATCAGCATTTTCTCCTTTTGCCTAAATGTTTTCTGTGCTATATTATGAACAACTTTAACCTTTAGTTACATTTATTATGTCGTCTGCAGCAGATTTCCAATTGGACCACTCTAAAATTTTGTCGTTTGGGAAAGGGTTAATCATCTCTGTCTCTATGTCTGGGCTTGATTGTATAAACTTTGGGTAGCATTAACTGAATGGCTAAATCGTAAATACCTGTTTGGGCTAGATTTTCTTATACCAACACTTGAAAATTTAACGCAAACAGGAATTTTATCATTTGGTTAATGCTTACAAAGTTAACATAATCAGGCGCTTGAGGTTAGTTTGGATGTCTGTCTTTGCATCCAAATTATGTTAAAACAGCTTCTACTTTTACATGGATGATAATTTTGTAAAAACGTTACAGACTGGAAATAGGGGACTTTACGCAAAAATGGTGTATATTGTGACTTTGGTACTCTTGTTTAGTGTATTTTTATCCATAGGCAAAATTATTACGTATATCTCTATATTTTTACTTTTATGTATACAAAATGGCCCTTAGTATAGCTCTAGGATACATTACTTAAGTATCAGTGAAAATATTATGCCTTCTTATTTTTTAAAGTAAGATGTGGGTAATGAATGCTTTTCTGGTAAAATTGTTACATTTTGACTTATTCATTAAAGAACTGTTAGATGCAATATCGCTTATTTTCGTGAAAATGTTTCTAAATTGTATGAAAAGTAGGCGAAAAAAACCTCAAAAAGTCAAATTTGAAAGCAATGAAAATTACTTCCCTTGAAATTGTCTATTCACACCATACAAATTTTGTTCCATAACTGGTCACATAGCCCATTTCCCAGGTTTTACCTTAACTCTTTCCCAAACAAGACCTGGTTTTGACGTCCCAAATAGAAAAGGCTTCGGAAAACATTGAGACAAAAGAAGAAACTGCTGATAAACAGCAGTTTCTCCTTTTGTCTCAATATTTTCTATGCAATATTTTACACAAATCCTTTCTTTAATAATTTCCATTTTGTCATTTTTAGCAGTTTTTGAACTGGATCACCCTAAAATTTTGCTGTTTGGGAAAGGGTTAAGAGAATTTAACGATTCCAAGACCTTATTATATTGAGGTAGCCACAGTGTAACTATTGTGTGCGTATGTGTTCTTTATATTTAGATACAATTGGTTGGTGCACACTTTATTTTCACCATTTAAGATAGTCTTGAAGAGGCTAATGAACAATTTTTATTGATCTTTGACATAATATATTATATTCTTAAATATTTTGTATTTTGTACAATTCTGTTACTTTATGGAAGTATATTGGCCATCTACAAAAATGACTAATACATAATCTGTATTCTAGTGGCATGTATTTCCAGTTACAATTGTGGTAAATACATCAAAAGCATTATGTTAACCCTTTCCCAAACAACAAAATTTTAGGGTTGTCCAAATTGAAAGCTGCGGCAGACAACAAAATAGATGTTGCTAAAGGTAAAATTTGGAAATAATATAGCTTAGAAAACATTGACACAAAAGGAGAAAATGCTGATCATCAGTATTTTCTCCTTTAGTCTCAATGTTTTCCCAAGCCTTTTCCACTAGAGACGCCAAAACCAGGCCCCGGTTTCTTGAAAAAAAACTTAAGTATATTCTCATGAGAACATGCTCAACTTCAAAGGGATACTGTCCAACGTTGAAGGGTATTCAATTGAAGTTCATGTGGATTTCATGCGATTTGAGCACGGTGCTCAGATTTGGGCACGAGAACGCACTTAAGTTTTTTCGAGAAACCGGGGCCAGGTCATATTTGGGAAAGGTTTAAGTTAATCTTGAATTGCACTCTACAATAGTTCTATAGTAGCCCAATAAAGAGACTGACCAAAACATTCCATTATAGTAATGTATCCTTTCATTAAAAAGACCTACTTTTGACACCCCTAATAGAAAACACTTGGGAAAACATTGACACAAAAGAAGAAAATGCTATTGATCAGTATTTTCTCCTTTTGCATCAATATTTTCTTTGCTATGTTGTACACAAATCCTATTTCTGCAAACTTCAATTTTGACTACCCTAATATTTTGTCGTTTGGGTAAGCGTTAGGGTTAAATTGTCTAACCCTCTCCTAACTGACAACATTTAGGATGGTCAAAATTGAAAGGTGTTGTAGTTGAACATATCAGTGGTATTTGAAATACAAATCTGTAAATCAAAAGCAAAAATACCGAGGGCTATGGATAAGGTACAACATATTTTTCTTTTCTCTCAATAATTACCTCATCTTGTTTAAATGCATCCAAACCTGGCAATGTTTAGCAAAGTGTTAAGCTCCTGATATATTTCGTATGTGTGAAGTGTCATGCTAAAAGGGACCTTATTGGAAATCCAAAAATCTGAATTTTGACAAACTGATCAGACTTAACACATGTCAACCAAATCTCGTTTGTGAAAAATGAACATTTAGTGAGATAGAATAAAGATTCAAAGATCAGAAAATTACATAAAAATGATAAGTGTCTGTCCTAGTCTGGCTGAGCGGACTGCATAGATTGACTAGGGTTGATGCTTTTCACACTTCCCATAATACCCCTTTTAGCATGATGGGTCACAAGTTTTGCTTAATCCTGATTACCTCAAACTAAGTCTTGTATACGTATATCATTTCCAATTTTTATTTTTCTATGATCAATAATTGATAGATATTTATTTTTTCCCAAACAAGTCCTGGTTTTGCAATGAAAAGGTTTGAGAAAATATTGATGTAAAAGAAGAAAATGTTAATAACTAGCATTTTCTCCTTTTGCATCATTATTTTCCATACTCTCTGTACATTGGGCACAAATCTTATCTTTTATAGCCTGCATTTTGCTGTTCCCTTTTTCAGATGCCATATTTAAAGTCTGGTCCAAATGTAAAGGCCAATTGCTCATGACAAAATTCAATTGACTGAAACGGCCAATTTTATGTTCTGACATGTAGGGAGACAATGGCGAATTTATGCTTCACCTTTTTCAAAAGCTTTCTCTTTTAAGGCATTTAAGTAGCTGTTAGCTAAGTTCACAGGTTGAAATTAAAACTTAGACTTTGTTTATAGTCATTGTTAATTAAAAGTTTGTGTAGTTGTACCCCTGTTTGAGCTAAACATTACCAAGTAGATTTTATTGTTGTTCAAAATAGTTACTTGTACTAGATATTGTGATTTGCTCATATGACCTATCCTTTCATAAAGTACATTAACATTACTGGTAGACATTTGCATATTTTCTTAAGACACTGAGATACCAGATAAAATTGTGGACAAAATTGGGTAGTCCTGGGTTAACTCATTCCCACACAATTACTCTTTTTGACCCCCCACAAAATAATGAATTTGCAAAACATAGTGAGAATTGAAGAAATTGCTTGTGACAAGCAATTTCTTCATTTCTTCATTCCCTACAATGTTTTCTACCCCAAAAGATCCAACAAAACATTGATATTGTCATCTTTAACACCTTTGAATTTAGATCAGTGTAAATTGTTGGCTTTTGGTAATGGGTTAATATTGGTGCTTTATACTGTTAACTACTGTCCCAGTCTCTTTCTACTCTGTATTGTATCATGGATTACTCATTTCTGTACTCATTGATTATGAAAAAATGTTTAACCCATTTACGCACATTGACGCCTTTTGACGCCATTGGAGGCATAAGCGTTGGAAAACATTGTTGAAACTGAAGAAATAGTTTGTGACAAGCAATTTCTTCATTTGCCACAATATTTTCTAACCTAAAATGCAGATATTTTTAAAGTCTAATCGACTTGAAATTGTCATCTGCAACATCTTGTTTTGAACAGTCCAAAATTGTGTTGTTTTGGAAAGGATTAAGGTTTGTTTTGCCCTTGCACTTATAACAGTATTCTTCTTACCAGAGCTACAGAAAGGAGGTGGTAAAGGCACTTTAAATTTGTTATTTGTAAATCCAAACTCTATTGTTGTAAGTACATACATATTATAATTGTCTTTTTGAGGATTTGAAGAAAAATTAACAAATTATTGCATTTGGAAAAAAATAGATCTAACTTTTCTTATCTGTTGCTCTGGCTGTAATCATTTCAATAGCTTGTCATTACATTAACCCATTTCCATTTAATGACACCTTTTGGCGCCTTAAGCCTCTCTTACAACCGGTCGTACGTGCTCCTGCGTGCGGTCTGCGTCTAAAACATACGTTTAGTCGTGCGATGCACGCAGGTGCAACGTACGATTTTTGTGGACGCAACTATGACGCAGACTGCACGCAGCAAAGAATTGACCGGACAATGCTTATGAGACGCTCTTACAGCCCGTCGTGCGTCTTTATAAATCGTGCGATTTTGCACCGTTTAAAAACGTACAATTTAAAAAGAAGCACGACGGGTTGTAAGAGAGGCTTTACAAGATAAAGGTTTAGAAAACTATTGTGGAATATGAAGAAATTGTTTGTGACAAGCAATTTCTTCATTTCCAGCAAAATATGCAACCCTAAAATAGCAAAACAGTGTAAGATTCCCATCATTTGAAATTGTCATCTGCAATGTCTTTGAATTTGGCCAAGTCTAAAATAGTGCCGTCTGGTAATTGGCTAATACTTCTCAAGCAGGGCATATTTAGATGTGTTTAAGGTAGAAGACCCATAATGAGCACCAAAGAGCCAGAGGCGAAATTTGAAAAAAAGCCAGTAATTCCTAAACTGTGTTACATTTCCATTCCATATATAAACATAAGCATTTTGTACAGTTTAAAATTTTGAATTCATTCAAACTTATGAAAATATTTGACAAGAATGTTTAAAATTACATCCCTTGCAATATAAAGTATAAAGAGTAAAATTATATTTGTAAATTATTTTCTTTTTGATGCATAATCTTGAATTTGGGCACGGTGAATCAACTTATGTGAAGTGTACTTGTAAGTGTGTGTAATTTGATACTTTTCGTATGGCTAGAAAGTGGTGTTTTTCATTATGGGTCTTTTACATAAAAAGTAAAAAGAAAAGCTTGTACACAATATCACAGAAAAATGCTGATCATCCGCGTTTTCTTCTTTTCCCCAATCTTTGTTACTATTGACATCAAAACAACGGCTCGTGTGGGTAAGAGATGAATCATTCATTTCGTGAAAGATAATGATAATCATGTTTTCCTAATTTTATTTACCCTCTTTGTTATATACCACTGATTTCTCCACTTAATTTATTATTGCACCAAATATGTTTTACCAAATAAACTTTTACATGAGCAGTTGTGTTTTCATTCTTAATCTTTTGCAAAATTGCTATTTTTGTTACAAAATCTAAGCTGCTACACACCACGACGTTTGTATATTTAAATATGGCGGTGAAACACGTGACAAAAAACAACAACAACAATTGTAGAAATTCTTCAACAAATTTATTAATTTTAGATTTGTTTCAAAAAAGTTTTGAAACGGAGAAGACTACTTAAATAAATAATATGTTGTATAAATATACACTTAAAGACACTTCCAACGCAACACTTACATTTTTCATCATAACTAAATAAATAATGCAGTATATTTTATGAAATTTTCAGCAAATATCAACCAATTACGTTTACATGTTTACTGTAAGTTTCAAGAAAATCGGCTGATCCGAACATAAAAAATATTAAGGTTTTTTACTAAGACTCAAATATAAAAAGTCACAAAATCCCAGGCAATTGCAGAATTCAATAGTATCAAAGCAGCGTCACCAAACCATGCTCAAATCTCATATCACTGCTTCATAATATTTGATTACATGCTTTCATGTGCGATGCAACACTAGAATACAGTCGCACCTATTTTGTTTAATGTTTTGTACGTGTCAGCATTGCACAAAATCATTGAATTTGTTACCAGACATTAGTTTTTTGCCCTTTTGATCCAAGGAACTTTCATCAACTGCAACAGGAACTTAATAGGGACGAGTTAAGAATGATCCCGCAAAGATTCACCATCAATTATGCTTTATCAATGAGAAGGGTGTGTCTTCGTGTCATTTAGGTTCATGACGGACACACAAAATGTTAGCATATTAATGTCATAAACTTTACTGCTGTTACATTTATAATAGGCCCATAGGAACAGTGGGGGCTAAGGGTGGCTTAGCCTCCCTGATGTTGCCCAAAATACCAAATTTTCCTTATTTTACATTGAAAATGAAGGGACAATCCAATTTAGCCCCCAAATATCCAGGCACAGGGGCTTCAGCCACCCCGATATGAAATTGCTTCCTACGGGCCTGAATAACATGCATTTACGTTATCAGCTCGCGCAGCTTTTTTGCGACTTTTTGTTTTCAAGTCATATTATATGCACTGCAAATTTAATCATTTCTACTCAATGTCTCTTTATGAAAATTACACATATTATGCAATTGTGAATGAATTAAATTTGTTGAAAATTTGATAAAGAATGTTTTTTTTAAATATCAAGTTATTACCAAAAAGGTAAGTGTTGCGTTAGAAGTGTCTTTAAGTGTATATATACTGAAGGAAACTTCTAACGCAAGATGCTTTTTTGCGTTTATAATTTTTCTACCTGTATTTTTGACAATAATATCTTTTTCAATCATCATCCCTACACTTGAACTATCGATTGCTCACTGAAAACTTGAGAATCCTAGCATGCGTCATTGCGCACTTGCGGCTGTTCACAAATACCCAATTTCGTGTTGTGCGTGTAACCCGAACACCGATTTCAAGTTTCATGTATGCTGCGATTTTCTCTAACGATAGCCGAGTGAAGTAACAACCGTTTCTTCAAAAGTTTTTTTCACAATATTCCAAGAGAACGTACTGAAGCCAGAACATGCGCCATTGAAATGCTCTAGGCGGGAATGACATTCACAGCTGTAGGCCTTTTATTGCACTGCAATATCTACTGTCAGCAGACTTTTACAAAAGTTTAACACGTCAGGTGGGAATTCATCGTTTTGAAATTTTGATGGGCTGATCAAAGTATTAAACAAAATACTGTTCTTTTAGTCCCTTCACCCCCACCCACCACGAAATTCTGTAGACCCGTTTTCTGATAAGGCCCGTACGCATACGGCACGTATTTCAACCCAAATCCTTCTTGCATACAACACAAATGCGATGGATTGGCCCTCGATGCCACCTGACTTATCCCCAACCCAACATCTTTGGACGTGATAGATAGGATAGTACGTCAGCGTCCAATTAAACCTCAAACGTTACCGCGGTTAGAGCAAGCGATGATCCAGGAGTGGAAACATCTGCCTCTTAAATTATTGTCAGTGGCAGTAAAAAGAATAATTCTTTACACATGCCAATTTTGGTTACGATTCGTAGAGACATGAATGCAATATACAACTTTGGAGCTAGTTTTGCGTTGGAAGTTTCTTTCCGTATATTTTTGTTATTTATTTTAAAACAATCGCAAAAATGCAAGTAACTATGTATCTTATCACAATAGATGCTAAAAGACGATAAAGATTAACATTACGTGGTCCACCCCAATTGAGTTTCAAACGAGGTCAGAATTATTCGGGTGACATCGTAAACATTCGGTGGTGGGACGTTCCACCACCGAATGTTTACGTAGTCGCCCGAATAAGTTTGGATACCTTACGAATGTTAAGGACGTTACACACAAAAAAAAAATCCGACGTGGCGTGAATCTCATAAGGAGCAGACTACATTGAGCAACACTATTTTGGCACTTTCCAATATAATAGATTCACAATTAAACGAGAATAATTTCAGTTGTTTTGATAAAGCAGTTCAACTGTAATTATTCTCGTTTAATTGTGAATCGATTATACTTGTCAAGACAATTATGGCAATATTACACGCGACAATGTCATTGTTTTCCTCCAGCTCAAAATCTGCTGCTGCCAGACCATACAGCTCTAGTAAATCAGTGTCTTTCTATCTGGCGTGCTGGTCCGTACGGAATCTGGATACCACTGCTCTCCTCTCTTTCCTGTCGCAATTAGGCAGATGTTCCACTGGGTAGTCGGAGTCTTCGCTTAACATAACAAAACCATCATAGCAGCTAGCTATGACACAGACAGCATTGAAAGCCAAGGAAATCTGCTGTTTTAATAATGGTTGAGGTTATACTCCAGACTCCTTTAGTATTTGATTGTCGTTGTGTATTTGGTTGTCGTTATGTATTCGGTAGGCATTTATTCTATGGGGCTTCCTTTAACCACAATTTCTCGTTGAAGACTAGCGGGTCCAGTAGCACCTAAAATACAGGACTTTCCAATGAAAATAAAAATCTTTCTTGATGCTATCAATGAAAATGTCGATTGCTCAATTAAAAAATGGCAGAATCAGAATTATGTCACATCGATCTCAATCACGAAAGCTGTATATGCCTTGTACCTATCTTACACACATCTTAACAACAGTTAGGTATAGGTTCCGATAAATGACCTGTCAGGTCATTCATCAGAACACAAAAGCAATTTGAACAACGCGGCATTTATCACCACTGTATTATAACTATGTAGATATCCTTAAAATAACAGAAATGTTGACAAACAAAAACTGTATAATTTCTTTTTTTTCATCTCTGAATACATTATGATTAACTGGAATAAATTCTATTATTTGGGATATCAAGGACAATTAATGCCAGGCTACATGGTTTCCAGTGGCGTCAGAGGTAGAGAAAAAGGGCGCCAGTTTTACAATCCGTATTTGATCCTCGGTAATGGAGGTATAACCTTTCTTTGGCTCACATATCCGGTGCAGGAAAGCAGAGTTGAGACTGACTGACTGACACAAGCGTCTAGTCATTGCTTTGTTTTTCCATCATTGGACCATCGAATAATTTCAATAGAGAGATTTTCGAAATGATGATGCTTTTATTGAGCTTAAAGTTTATCATTGTTTTCAAATGAATTGCCCAGTATAAATAATAAAACAATGCCGACCTGTTTTAACGCCTCACAATAAAAATGTTTTGGGAACAGTGGGGGAAAAGAAGAAAATTCAGATAACTAGCCTTTTCTTAATTTTCAGTTATTATTTACGACTATAATCTAAATGTTGCTGGCATAGAAAAGGTTGAATTAAAAAGAAATTAACCAGTATCAAGTTCTTACCTGAGTTTTGTAAAAGTGGGTCTGTATAATGCCCTGTCAGATAAACGAAAAAAAGGATAAAAAATAGTGCAAAGATACCCTTTTCCGAAATGCCAAAAATTAGAGTGCTCTAATTAAACACTTCTATAGACGACTAAATCAATGTTAATAAATTTGTGGTTTGTGAACAGTATAGCACAGACAACATAGCGATAAGAAGAGAAGATGCCGATTAGCCTCTTTGTTTGGGACATCACAACAAAGATGATTGTTAATTAAACAAGAGTGCCTGAAAGGCACTGATATCGCTCACCTGAGTTCTTCCTGTATTTGATTGTGTATGATATAAATTTTGTTGTGAACAAATATATAAGTCGTATCAAATTATTGTTAATAAAGTTTCACAATTTCCAATGAATGCAATGAAGTCACATTAGTATTCAATCATATTGCATGTAGTGACATCTTAAATATTGAATATCATGTGCTGTTCCAGTTTGATTTTTATAACCAAGATTTAACTTTTACAATTAAATTTTGAAACATATTTTAAGCCCCTCCTTGCCTCATCAACATTTATTAACCTGTCAAAAATTTACAACAAAGTGTTTGAAAAGAGTAACTCAATGAGCATTTTGCTATACTTGGTTTAAATTGGCCCCATAGTTGATTTTTGAAGAATTTCTGTACGACTTTTTAAGTCTGATAAGCCCTACCCTGCCACACTCATTTTTTTTAACAAATCAAAAATTCACAAACAATATTATTGTTACAAAGAGTCACTCAAGCAACATCCCTGGTACAAATATGCCCAACAGTTGATTTTTCTTATCATTTCTCCTAGTCGAATAAGTCCCACCCTGCCATGTCCACATTTTTTACGAATCAGAAATTTGTAATAAAAATAAAAAGGGGTACTTAAGGAACATTCCTGAATAATTTGGTATAATTTGGTCCAACGGTTAAGGAGAAGAAAATTTTCAAAGAATTGTTTAATGATTTCTCCAAGTCTGATAAGCCCCGCCCTGCCATGCCTACATTTTTGACAAATAAAAAAATTCATGAACACACATTGAAAACAGTCACTCAAGAAATAGATCTGCCAAGTTTACTTCAAAGTTGACCAACGGTTGATTTTAAAAGATTTTTTTCATGATTTCTCTAAGTCTGATAAGCCCCGCCCTGCCTGCCCACATTTTTTGACGAATCAAAAATTTGAAAACAAGTTTTGCAAAGGGTCACCAAAGGAACATTTCTGCCAAGTTTGGTAAAAATTGACTCATTGGTTAAGGAAAAGAAGATTTTTGAAGAATTATGTAACAATTTCTCTAAGTCTGATAAGCCCCGCCCTGCCATGCCCTCGTTTTTTGACGGATCAAAAATTTTCGACACACAGTGAAGACAGTCACTCAAGAAACATTCCAGCCAATATTGGTACAAATTGGATAAACATTTGATTTTTAAAGAATTATTTAACAATTTCTCAAATTCTGATAAGCACCGCTCTGCCACGCCCACATTTTTTGACGAATCAAAAATTTGAAAACAAGTTTTGAAAAGGGTCACCCAAGGAACATTTCTGCCAACTTTGGTAAAAATTGACTCAATGGTTAAGGAAGAGAAGATTTTTGAAGAATTATTTAACAATTTTTTTAAGTCTGATAAGCCACGCCCACATTTTTTGACGAATCAAAAATTTGGAAATAAGTTTTGAAAAGGGTCACCCAAGGAACATTTCTGCCAACTTTGGTAGAAATTGACTCAATGGTTAAGGAGAAGAAGATTTTTGAAGAATTATTTAACAATTTCTCTAAGTCTGATGAGCCCCGCCCTGTCACGCCCACATTTTTTGACGAATCAAAAATTTGAAAACAAGTTTTGAAAAGGGTCACCAAAGGAACATTTCTGCCAACTTTGGTAGAAATTGACTCAATGGTTAAGGAAAAGAAGATTTTTGAAGAATTATTTAACAATTTCTCTAAGTCTGATAAGCCCCACCCTGCCACGCCCACATTTTTTGACGAATCAAAAATCTGAAAACAAGTTTTGAAAAGAGTCACCCAGGGAATATGCCTGCCAAGTTTGTTTAGGATTGGCCCAGTGGTTAAGGAGGAGAAGATGTTTAAAGAAATTGTTGACGACTTCCGACGCACGACGCACGACGCACGCCGGACACAGGGTGATCACAAAAGCTCACCTTGAGCATGTTGCTCAGGTGAGCTAAAAAAAAAACAAATGCTATCTAAATCATTGGTTACCATGCACATTCTTTTCGTTTCATTAAAAGATGCTTTGTACAACATGGTAACGACTGCAGGACAAAATGTAATATAATTCCTATAGCCCATCACCTGGCGACAAAATTTCAGAATAGTCCAAAGTTGAAGACATTACGGGCGATAATTTCATATGAATGATTTCTTTTTGCCTTTCTATGTGGAAAACATTGTCGGAAACATTGCTTGTAGCGAGCAATTCCTTCATTTCCAACTGTTTAACGTCTTAAGGGCCTTTATCTTATAAGGCGTCACAACCATCATAATGTGGGAATTAATGAATTAAATGCCATTTTACAAATGAACTGGAAAGTGATAAAAGGACCATTAAGACATTTGAAACCAATATACAGGGTGTCCAAAAAGAAAGTTTACAGATTTGACATATATCTTTAATAACTTCTCGTTCTTCTATAACAATGAAAACTTGCATATCCACTGACGATACCTTTAAGTTTTATCCTGTTTCAGTTTTTAGATTTAAGTTCATAAACCATTTAGGAAAAATGCCAAATTGCCGGAATTACTATATTTTATTTGTACATAACATCATCTTAGTAGTTTATGACGTTTTTAAAATGCTGGACTTTCTGATGCCTTCCTTCTCGCACTCACTCTTTAAAGTTATTTATAACATTGGCACATATGTCTAAGCTTATCTTCCCAACTTCTCTCCTAATGCTTCGGAGGAGCATAGAAGTGTCTATTGGCCTTTACTCGTATTTGTACACCAATGACTTCAAGTATCCCCAGAGAAAGCGTCGGAGCGATTTTCTGCAGCGCCTGTAGCCCAGTTACAAAACGTGATCCGTTATAGATAGGCTTTGCATAATTTGATTTTTACGAGGAGAGTTCTAAATCCTTTCTTATTAGGTTGTGCACAGATTATTTAGAAATACCTATCTCTGATGATGTGCGCCTTATTGATTTCTTTGGGCTTCGTTCTAACATGTCTTGGAGAGTGCTTACATTTTCCTCGCTTCAAACTGCTCTTACGACGACCCGATTTTGGAGCATCTTTCACTGTCCCAACTTTTTTACAAGATTGTAGATATTTTTCTCTACTCACATGTGTACCTTTATTTCCATTTTCAAACTTTCCTTTGTACATCTGTAACACTTTTTGTCTGGTAAAACATTTTAACCATGGAAATACGCTGATCAGACGTCAGAAGTTCCCTTTTGAAAATAACAACTTTCTGTGTGAGGTCAATTACGTCATGATGTTGCGCCTTCTAATGCGTTAATTTTATGTGCACTGGAAAGTTTAGCATGTGTACTTTAAAATGATACATCTTTCGTTTAAAATAGCCCAATATCTGACAAAGTATTAAATGGACAAAAATGTAAACTTTCTTTTTGGACACCCTGTATTTCCAGATGAGCCTGTGTACAAGTGCTGTCTGCTAGGAATCCATGGTATGCCCTTGTCATTCCTATATGTCAACGTAAATCTAAATTGATTAATGGAAATCTCAAACACGAGTGAAAATGTGCACTTTTGTTGAAATTCTACGGCGTGCATCGATCCAATCGATTAAGCTTATAAGTCTGACCAACGGTATTATAACCAACAGAGCAAAGGAGAAGAGTGAGTAAAGACCATCCAAGATTGTAATTTCAAATGAAAAAACCTATGTTCTGGTACTAATTTTAATCGTCTGAACGAGAAGATTGAAATGTTTACCACAGCATAGTTTTTATTGGCAATTGAAAGATGTTAAAAGTGACATTGCACAGATATTCTTTTTTTTTTTTTTTTTTTTTTTTTTTTTTTCTTTTTTTTTTTTTTAATTCTTATATTAACATAGTCTCTGTGAAAATTCTGAAAATTTAAAGCCAAAATATTGCGCCGTTTACGAAACATATTATATTTTTGTACTAAAATTAAAAAAAAACTGATGTCCACGACAGTTCACATTTATATGGAATTGATCATTTCTGTCCTAACTTTCAATGCTCATTTTTCACCCATGTCCCTTTAAAAACTCGATATAAGAGGACTATTCATTAAGTATCCGGCATGATTTTATAGTTTAAATTGTACGATTCTTGAGATGAAATTTTCAATACAATTATTTTAAAGAATTATGCGTTTGATCCTGCACAAAAAAACTAGTTCGTTTATAGGCTGTTTTAGGCGCATTCGACAGTCGTCATGGAAACGTAGGGCCACGTTGAGCAGGGGTAACTTCGATAACTGTAAAAATTATGACTAATCAGTCGATTTTATAACGATCGTGTTATTAATTTGTTTTTCTGACGTCAGAAACTGTAAAAATGCTTGAAAGGTTTTACGTACCTTTTTCTTGGCAAACGTACCGACATGGACTGAAATAATTTGGAACACCTCGGATAAATACATCAAAGATCAAATCATCGACTCGGAAGTATGTGTATAAAGAAATGTTAAGAAATCGCATGTCTTCGCCGGAAGTAGCTACGCTTCATAAAGAAGTTTTCGAGGTCATCCAAATGAACAACCATGGCAACTTGCGGGACTTGCAGGTTGTAGCATTATAAAAAGAGAGGACACTGAACTGCAAACAATGTATTTCAGTATGATTGTCACTTCATTGTTGACATTAGTTACAGATGAACGTTTTATGTTGTTGTTCTGTTCTACTCTATTCATAGTCTGAAAGTAGATCAACGACTTACATCCAAGGTATGATTCGACATAATTGTCCGTGGTGTTCCAAATGCGACTGAAATACGACGTCAACTCCGTCTACAACCGTAAGCTAATACATTACTTTGCTGCAATCTCCGAGCAGAGTTGTCGTTCGTTGCTCTCACCATACTTATTAATGAACCGTGTTCAAGAGAGGTTGACTTCGAATGGCACTATAGCTCGCGCGAACGGGAACCATCATTGGGAAGCAGTGCTGTTCTGTCTAATGAATTCCTCCCCGTTCTGAGTCAATCAATCAAAATCTTTGTTTACTGCGACACTGATTTGTTCGCTGTTGTCCGAGGTGTTCCGAATGACGTAATGGCTCGGATGGCCGGACCACACCTTTTCCGTAGCTCGCACCATTGTTGTTCGATTGGAGCTATAGCTGCGGAAATGACGTCTATAGCTCGTACTTTCGGTGTTCGCTTGGAGCTATCACTCGAGCTACCCCCTGATTCGAAGTCGGCCAGAGTGACTTTGCTGTTGTAGGCAATAAAAAATTCAAAAATGATATTCTTTGGCACTGAACCACCACATATGAATAAGTCTTCATATAAATTCACACTGCACGTTTGAGAACAGTGTATATGTTGGGAACCGTTTAAGAACTTGAACGGTTTTAAAACTGAGTATACGGAACTTTGCTCATTTTCGAAACTGGGCGACCAGTTTCGAAACTGGTCATCCAGTTTTAAAACTGCTTATGCATGAGTTCTGTATGTCATTTAGAACTATTCAGACAGTTTGCTTTCAATATTCTGAGTGGGTGAGTTACGTACTCTGACGAAACTGATTAAGCTTGTAACATATCCGAACTGATTCAAATTCGCTAGTTCAATATTCTGACTGAGTGAATTACGTACTCTGACGGAGTCGATTATGCTTGTAACATAAACGCACTGAGTCGAATTCGATAGTTCAATATTCTGACTGTGTGAGTTACATAGTCTGACGGAGTCCAGTAAGCTTTTGATCTAACCAGACTGAGTCGAATACACTAGTTCAATAGTATGACTGGGTTAGTTACGTACTTTGACGGAGACGAATATGCTTGTAACATAACCAAACTGAGTCAAATTCGCTAGTTTAATATTCTGACTGGTTGAGTAACTTACTCTGACAGGGTCAAATAAGCTTGTGATATAACCGGACTGAGTCGAATATGCTAGTTCAAAATATTGACTGGGAGAGTTACGCACTGTGACGGAGTCAAAAAAGCATGTAAAATAACCGGACTAAGTCGAATATGGTTGTTCAATATTCTGACTGGGTGAGTTACGAGCTCTGACGGAGTCAAATAAGCTTGTAACATAACAGGACTTAGTCAAATTCGCTAGTTAAATATTCTGACTGGTTGAGTTACGTACTCTGACAGAGTCAAATATGCTAGTAACATAACCAGACTAAGTCGAATTCGCTAGTTCAATATTCTGACTGGGTGAGTTACATACTCTGACTGGGTGAGTTACATACTCTGGTGGAGTCAGATAAGCTTGTAAAACCAGTGATGTCTGTTAGGAATCTTGGTGCCTTTTTGACTCACAAATGAATATGGAATCACATATTAATAGTGTTGCCAGATCCTGTTATTCTCAACTTAGGCAAATAGGACATATCAGACAATATCTAAATAGTGATGCTACTAAGTCCCTCGTCAACTCGTTGGTCACTTCAAGGTTGGATTACTGCAACTCATTACTTTTCGGATTAGGCCTACCGCAAAAAACTCTGAACAAGTTACAGATAGTTCAGAATACAGCAGCTCGTATTATCAGCAAAACTCCAAGACGTAACCATATCACGCCTGTCTTAAAAGAATTACACTGGATACCTGTACAGTGCAGAATTCAATTCAAGATATTGACTTACACGTTTAAAGCACTTCATGGACAGGCCCCAGATTATATTGCATCACTTTTGAATGTTCACAAACCAAAGCGTGAACTTAGATCCGGGTCAAATGGCACGACATTTGTTGTACCCAAAAATCGTGCAAAAACATATGGAGGTCGCAGTTTAATAAATATTGCTCCTCAGTTGTGGAATTCTTTACCGTTCCAAATAAGAACTTTTTCTAAAATTTCGTCTTTTAAGAAGTCATTTAAGACTCATTTATTTATACAGATATATGGATATAAGTGATTTTTTGGGTTATATTATTTTCTTTTACGGTCTTTAAAGCTATATTGGCATGTTTTATGCTATTATGTAGTTTTTAGGAGAATTTTAGTTTGTAAAGCGCTTTTGAACGTACACCTGTATGATAAAAGCGCTATATAAATATGGTATTTAATAATAATGATAATAATTGTAACCGGACTGAGTTGAATTTGCTAGTTCAATATTCTGACTGGGTGAGTTACGTACTCTGACAGAGTCGAATAAGCTTGTAATATAACCGGGCTGAGTCGAATACGCTAGTTCAATTTTCTGACTGGGTGAGGTACGTACTCTAAATGAGTCAAATAAGCTTGTAACATAACCAAACTGAGTCGAATACGCTTGTTCAATATTCTGTCTGGGTGAGTTACGAGCCCTGACAGAGTCGAATAAGCTTGTAACATAACCGGACTGAGTCGAGTTCGCTACTTCAATATAGTGACGAGGTGAGTTACGTACTCTGACGGAGTCGATTCAGCTTGAAACATAACCGGACTGAGTCAAATTTGCTAGTTCAATATTCTGACTGTGTTAGTTACCTACTCTGACGGAGTCGAATAAGCTTGTGATATAACCGGGCTGATTCTAATACTCTTGTTCAATATTCTGACTGGGTAAGTAACATACTTTGACGGAGTCAAATAACCTTGTAACATAACCAAACTGACTCGAATTCGCTAGTTCAATATTCTGACTGGTTGAGTTACGTAGTATGACGGAGTCAAATATGCTTGTAGCATAATCAGACTAAATCGAATTCGTTAGTTCAAAATTATGACTGGGTGAGTTGCATACTCTGACGGGGCCGCGGCCTTAGCGCAGTTGGTAGCGCATCTGCCTCTCATTCGAGAGATCCGATACCCGGACGCGGTAAATACCCTTTCAGAGAAAATTTTCACCCACCAATGGGTTTGAAATCGTTAACCTTCGTGGGTGAGCAGCTTGAGGCTCTGTAAGAGTGTAGTGGTAGTACTGGTTTGAGAAACAACAGGAAAATACATAAATTTCAGCTTATTTTAAACATTTTCCTATAGATAGGTGGTAAGTATGCTTAAAACAATAGACATAGTCGTAGTTTTAAAACAGTATAGAGAAATTTACTGAAATCTGAAATAATGTTACGAAATGGAATAGTACGAATTACTGCATCCTTTTCGAAAAAGAAAATAATCAGAATCGAGAAACCATATCATCATTATGACAATATTGTCTATAAATTGGACAATATGCCTTGTTTTGCACATGTAAACGATTTGGTAAAATTAAGGTACGAAATTTCTAGGGTACGAATCATTTTCGGTAAACCGGAGGTTATTTTTGGGTTCGGTGCAGAACTTCGGCTGTTCGGTACCGGACAGGTTTTCAAATAAAAACAGCCTAATATGATTTGTTTAATGTTCTGTTAAGTTCCCTTATCAAAAGGAATATGTTTAATATGAGTTCTGCATTGAGAGTACGCCGTTACATGTATACATCAAAATAACAACAAAAACGCTATATAACGCAGTTTCAAAACTGGTCAAAATGAGTTCCGTGACATTTTCCAGTCTTAAAACTGTATAGTTTCGAGAATATGCTTCCGACATATACAGTGCTTACCAAAGTTGTGTTGTATATAATCTTGTTCGAATTCTTGTAATTTGTTTACTATTTCGTCTTGATGAGTTTCCTTTAGGCTGAATTTAAACTTGTCGTACTTTTCGAAAGTCAGGTTTCCACGAAGACTGTTGAACATCCAGGAATTCTTTTGTCTTGTAGTCATCACTTTACTTTCCTTAAATATCATTCATAGGTATATAAAACCATATATTTATCTGCTGGAATCGGGAGAAGGGGCCCTTATTGGCACCAAGAGACCAACATAATACACTGCTCAAAAGGATTAACGTATACAACCCATCATTAGCACCAAAGAGCCAGAAGCGAAATTTGAAAAGTGCTAGTAATTCCTAAACTGTGTTACATTTCCATCCCAAATACAAACATAAGCAATTTGAACGGTTAAGAATATTAAATAAATGCACACGTACTTATGGAAATATTTGACAAAAATGTTCAAAATTACCTCCCTTGCATATGAATATAGAGTAAAATAATACCTGTAAATTGTTTTCTTCTTGAAGCATAATCTTGAAATCCGGCACAGTGAATCAACTTATGTGAATTGTATTTACAAGTCTGCGTAATTCGATGCATGTCGCATGGCTAAAAAGTGGCGTTTTTAATGATGGGCTGTAAACTTTATATGGAAAGTTGGAAACATATAATAATTATCGTCGAAAATATTGCAAGAAAAGACAAATACTGTCTTTATTTCTTCCTTTCGTTGCTTTCTAAACCTTTCTCACATCGCTTGACAATACTTCTGTTATAGAGACCTCGAAACAAGGTTGGTTTCTGTCCCCTTTTTTGTCCTTTTGAAACTGTGGTAAGTAGTTCTGACTTTTATTTCTCTTTAAAGTTTAATTACGTAGAAAAGAAAATTTTATACCGATATATCCTTGTATTCTTCGTATGTTATAAATCTCAGTCTGTGGAATTCTGCCAGCATACTGTCATTGTCCATGCGATTTAAGATTATCTGAAGACAATTGACTAATGCATATTCCGCAACTCCTGTGTAAAAAGGGTAAACATTTAATCGCAATGGTAATCAACTTTACACCCGGCAGAATGGCACAACATTTGTAGTGTCAAAAGCAGTGCTAAAACAAATGGCGATACAAAAGATATCCGTGGTGTCTCCATATAGTTTCACATGTATATGCGCCTTTCTTTTGATTTCTTCTTCAAACTATCGTTTTAATTGGTGCGTTTGCATCAAACGGATAATGATAAATATAAAGTGTTCACCCAGGAACCCACGACAGGCTGAGATCTGAGTGGTTTTTGGTTCTTTTTCACTATACATGTATAGTCATATATGACTCCCTCTTGCCAAGACAGATTCTATGAAAAAAAATCCACAAAAAATACAAGTGTAAATAAAATTGCGCATCTTCTAATTACAAACGTATATAAAACATTTGGGCGAATATTTTTTTTGATTTATGAAGTCTTGAAGTATTGCAACATGTTATGTTAGCCAACTTATTATACATCACAGATAGGTACACGCGTATGCATCTTCATCTATCTATGTTGTGATCTTAACCCTTCCTAAGCAAGACCACCTTTTTATACCCCTCTTTTAGAGAATACTTTAGAAAAAATATCAAGAAATGATAATAATTTAAAAAAAATCCCCGTTCCTTCAATATGTTTGCCCTTACACGTGATCAGCTTACCATTTTAAAAGTACCATTCTGGAAAGACTTAAAGATACACTGTGAACCGTTTCCATATCAAAACTCAATTCTTTAACATTTCCCAAACAGCAAAAACATATAATGTAGTTATTGTTGGCGAAAGATCGTATGACACATGTTTACATTTTGTTCAATGAAAACAAAACATTGCTGTATCAAAACATGACTAAATTCTGTATAAGTAGTGACGTATAAATGCTCATTATAGCATCATATACGTTACTACTTATAAAGAGTTTAGTCATGTTTTATACAACAATGTTTTGTTTACATTGAACAAAATGTAAACATGTGCCATACGTTCTTGCGCCAAGAATAAATCTGAAAAGTTCTAAAGACGACATTTAACCTTTTCCCAAACAACAAATGTTTGGGGTGATATCATTGGAAGCTTTTGTAGAAAAAAATGTATTGTAGAAAGGAAAGGATTGTACATAGAAAAAATTGAGACAAAAAGAGAAACTGCTGGGTATTACAAGTTCTCATTTTGTCTCAATGTTTTCCGAAGCCTTTTCTGTTAGGGACGTCTGAACCAGGTTTTGTTTGGGAAAGGGTTAAAAAGTGAGTCAAAAGGAGCATCTTTTTTTGTATTTCAACCTTTTCAATTGAGAACGTCAAAACAATGTATTGTTTGGTGAAACATAAAAAAGGATAAGGTGTTGAATAATCATCTAGTGAAGACGATGTTTTCAAAAGTTGGTTTCTTACCCCATTTATCATCGTCTGGCACTTCCTCCCTGTCTGCTAATGGATGCACCTGTAAGACATAAAAACATCACCGGTAATTTTCATTCCAACGCAAAACCTGCTTTTGACGCCCCTAAAACATTTTATATTTGAAAAAAAACTCACGAGAATACTTTGTTATTCCTCCGCAGTTTTCAAATCGGTGTAGTCTAAATTAATGATGTTTTGGAAACCGTTAAAGCACAGAAAACAATTGTTTTAAAAAATTAATTTAACTTAATGACAGTCTGAGTAAAAATAATGTGTGCTGCTTTCAGAACTGCGAGAACTCTTTACCGATTATTGACTGAAATGAGCCAGGATTTGTAAAAGGGTCTATGGATCCAGATCAGCGCCATGTATTTAGTCTTATCAATATCCATGCTTTTCTAAAAAGCTTCTGAATAACCGTAACAGCTCTTTGTGAGAATTGAAGGCAATGATCATACTGCACACTAGTATAGACTGATCTGGATCTATCGAGATCTTAAGATGTCCCCATGCCCCATTTTCCAGATCCTTGTTCAAATGTTATTGGACATATCCATAATTCTAGATCCAGTACAAAATCAACTAAATAGTCAAAGTGTGCATGTTGATATCATAGCTACACACTTTGAAAATTTATTGTTCTACAGTTTTCACGGTGGGGATTGTGCATGATGGGATGGATAACGAATAGGGAGTATACGGACAAATTTGCCTCGCTTCAGGTAAGAAATTGTGCAATAATTTCCTTATTTCTGCTCCAATTTTCAAGCGGTTTGTTGCATGTACCCGGCATTAGTGAGCTCTTTCCTCGGGTATATGACTTGTTTGTAGAATCTTTGTACTTTGTCCAAAAATTGATCCCAACCGACCAGAAAAACGACAAAAAATTCAGGCCCTTTTTCTAGTCGGTTGGGATCAGTTTTTGAGAAAAGTACAGGGACGTTCCAGATAAATAATATATCTGAGAAAAGGGCTCAGTAAGACGGAGTACATGCAACAAACCACATGAAAATTGACGCAGAAATAAGAAAGTATTTGCATAAATTCTTACCTGAAGCGTGGTTAATTTGGCCGTAGTCGTTACCATTTCGCTTTCTGGTCGGTTGGGACAATATTTCGGAAAAAGTATCGTGAGTAATATGTCATACATCCGATGAAAGAGCTCGATAAGGCGGAGTACATGCAGCAAACCGCTTGAAAATTGATACAGAAATAACAGAGTTATTGCAAAATGTCTTACCTGAAGCGAGGCCAGTGGCATCAAATTTTGTTCCAAAAATAGACTGAGTTTGCCGTTATGTTTTGATAAACCGTCGGTGTTGTTATAACATCTCTTAACTACGGTTTGATTCAAGCCGTAGTTACGAGATTTTATAACAACACCAACGAAATACTATTTATTTGTCCGAAATTACGTCACGGTTTACTTGATAAAATCGTTCCCTATTGTCGGTAGTCGTTATCTATCCCATCATGCACAATCCCAACCGTGGCTTTCTCAGGCTCGTATCAAGGAATTAAGCCCATCATTTAATTTAGATACCAAACACTTCGTGAAATTTCGGGCGCCATCCTCAAACACTTTGTGAAGTTTCGGGCGCCATCCGCGTCAACGGAAATTGACGAAGGATACCCCTTGTTAATTTCCGTTACCACGGATGTTGTTCGGAAGTTGACGATGGTTCCTCTTTAATTTCCGCTACCATGGATGACATTGTGTTTGTGAAATAAAATCAATTTTAGAGATCTTTATTTGCCAAATTTAAACCGATTTGCGACGGACTACATGTGTAGGTAAAAACCGAGGCGCACAGCGCCGAGGTATAATTTTTTTGCTTTAACATGTAGTTAAGAGCACCTTGGTCCGTTTTACAAAGATTTGCCTTAGTTTTTGCGTAACTTTAAGTCTAAAAAATCTTACGCAAATTCTTAAGTTTGTTTTACAAAACGATCGTAAGAAAATTTTGAACGTAAGAAAAAAAATTATCGTAACTCTAAAAATAGAACAACAGTGGCTAAAAACAAATCAACAATGTGCTCTTATCCCGGTTTAGTATAGATATAAATAAAAATATTTAACATGTATAAATATAAAAAGAAATACTAGTTGTATACTAGTTTCAAAATGTGCCTTTTAGGATTTATAAAGGTAATTCTGCTATTAAAGAATTACAGAAATTTGATATTTTAGGCTGAACTATTATTGTGCTGAACAATTATACGGTTCCAAACGTATTATATACGTTCAAAGGTGTCCATTAGAATCAGGAAAACGTGAAAAATACTAGTTGTCATGTTGTTGTTGTTCTGTGTTAAAAATAGTAACACAAAACAAAGTGAGAAAAAGCAACGAAATAAACATACATTTTCCGTGGATTTTTGAATTTCAACCTTTCTTTTGATATATATTTTGAATTTTTCGGTAATTCTTTAGTTTACAAGACTTTATATTAAGGTAATTGAGGCGCTGGCATTAGTTACGAAAATACTTACGTCAACTTTTTTTTATCGTAAAGCTACGCAAAAACGTAAGAAATTCTTAGCCGCGAACATATTTACTAACACGCACCTACGCAAAAAAATTAACTTACGTTCAAATCTACGAAAAGTTCTTGCGTAAGTTCGTTGATAAAACGAGCCCCTGGTTTTTATTTGGCAAATAAAGACCTCTAAACTTGTTATTCTCTCTATCATAATACTCTAAATGACAAAACGCACACTCTAAATGAGTTATTTTGTGGAAATTATCCCATAATCTAGTTTTCGGCTAAGGAAACTTATTGGCGATTGAATGACGTCACTTCTTACGTCATTTGACGTTACCTTGACGCCACATGACGTTTTGGCACTTGGGCGGAGTTTCGTTGCTTCCGTGATCGACAACGGAACCAAAAAGTCGCCATCTTGCCAGTCCATCTGTCGGTTTCCATTGCGATTCTATCGCCTTCAAGTTGTTTACATCGTTACTTTCTATGTGAGCAAGTTTAAGGTAGAATACCCATTACAAGCATTTTTGTACGGTTTAAAATTTTGAATTCATGCATACTTATGAAAATAGTTGACAAAATGTTCAAAATTACCTCCTTTGCATATTGATATAGATTAAAATGATATTTGTTAATTATTTTCTTCTTGAAGCATTATCTTGAAATCCGACACGGTGAATCAACTTATGTGTAGTGTATTTACAAGTGTGCATTTCGTATGGCTAGAAAGTAGTGTTTTTCATTATGGGTCTTCTACCTTAAACGAACAATGGTTATATCAAAATCATTTTTCATGCGATTGGATATTATATTTTTCTGAGAAAATTCCATCGTCATTCTTTTGCGCTGAAGGTGTTTCTTCGTTGCCTTTTTATGCATCACTAAGGGGCGGAATTAAGCTGTGTTACACTTTTGCATACACAAAGCATAGTTACATAGGGTGAGTTCATGACGAACGCGAGTTCAACTCGGGAAAGACTGTCTAAAAATAATTTCCGCATGCGCATAGAACAATCCATTTGAACGACTTTATCCACTGACGGTTGTAAACAAATACACGTGTTTAGTAGATTTGAAATTTAGGCCACAAAATGCAATATAAAAATTGAAATCGGTTAACATAAATAATAGTCCTTGTTAAAACACTCATACATGGCACAAAAAAGTATATTTTGAGTAAATGCACGAGTATTTCATTCGGACTTGGCTTTTGTTGTTATTGTTCGCCTTTTGGCGCCATCTAGGAACCCGAGTAACACCAGCCTTGGCCAGGGTTAGTGGAGTCGAGGTTAAAAGGTTGAAATGACGTCACTAGCGTCGAATCCGAGACTGTTCATATGGAACTCGAGTTACCCGGGTCGAACCCGCGTTGCCATATGAACTTACCCATAGAGTCCCATGAGACTCTGTAGCAAAACATGTACAAAGAAAAAGAAAACGATAATTACCAGAATTGTTCTTCGTTCTTATTTTCCCTCTATAGCTTCCAAACATTAGACTGATATAGAAATTGCAGCTATACTGGCCAAAAGTCCTAACCGACCACTTGAAAAATGATGATAACTTCTAGTTGGGCCCATTACCCCAATGCCGTGACCATTTTCTGGCTAACATGTTTTAACGGTTGATTTGACATATACAGGGCCAAATCCAAAATGACTGCCGGTGTAACGTAGTAAAGTGACCCCCATAGAATACTGACCCCCCGGTCACTATTCTATATAGAATACTGAAACCCCGGTCATAATATTATGACCGGGGGGTCATAGTATTATGACCTCCCTACACGTAGAAAAGTGACCCCTCACGTAGAATTGTGACCCCCTATAAAATATCGACCCCTTCCCCACATTCACCCCAAAAGTATTACTCTAATATAAACCCAACTATGGTACCCGTACAACATAATTATCTCCATCAATAGGCATCGGAGGTGTAATGGCACTCGTCCGTGTATGCGTCTGTCCGTACATACAGAGTGTTTTGACCGCAACATTTCATTCATTATTGGGCGAACCCGATTCAAACTGGCTGGTCAGACGCTTCAACCGCATCTGAATTGATTTGATTTATTGGATTTTAACGCTGTTTTCAACTGCTATGGTCATATTGCGGCGGCTGGAGCCCCTAATATGGATTGCTGGTATTTCTCGCACTCGCAAGTACTACCAAAAAATACAAACAGAGCCTCCAGCTGCTCTCGCATAGATAATTCACGCCCATTAGTGAGAGACAAATGACTTTTGTCAAATGTCAGAATGGATAGACATGTCGAGCCAGGTTCGAACTCACGACCCCTTGATTGACAGACCCCAACGATACCGACTAAGCTATCCGGTCTCGGAGCATCGGTATTGGTTCTTAATCTTAGGCCTATGTACAGGCCTAGAGTATGTTCATGGAATACGAACTACTATCGATGAATAGGTTATTTGTGTGGAAAGGACAAATGGTTTTAAAAGGTTTCTGACCGAAAATCTCTTGTCCCTCAGCGTTGTGAGTTCGAAGCTTACTAATCCGAGTTTTCTGTGATGAAATTAGCTCTTTGATATGTTCGTGTCGCTCATTTCTTTTCGACATCAACAAATGAAAGAGCGAATTTCGACAGAGAAAACTCGGATTAGAAGATGTATGTGTGTCTGCCATACACACTTTCCTACTTGGCGGTTGCATATTAGAGTGATTCTGTTAACACTTAGCCACTTTAGCGAGATAGTTATCTAGGCTTCTAAATCTGATTAAAATCCTGTGTTGATTTAACAGTAAAATCTGACAGGCACCAGTTAGGCGTCATCTTCTGTGACCTTTTTTCTGACCGATCAAATAATCGTTTCAACGATTGGCGAAGCGATTTAATCCGAAAACTAGGTCATGATGCCGTCACATTTCAGTGTAGAACCATGAGTTTGTCATGGAAAACTATAAGTAACCAGTCACGCTATTAAAGAGGAAGTCCATAAAACTTAATTTGGAGAAGTAAGCCAGACTTAAAAGTCGTCAAGTAGCTGTCGCAATTGGAAAATAAAGATGTAATATTTGAAAACAAGAGGACCCTGAGGGCCCTAAATCGCTCACCTGAGTAATGTTTTAATAATGCCAAATAACTTTGCATATATTACCCATTGTGGTCCCAGAGAAGAATTTGGCCATGTAGTTTAGGAGGAGATGTTGTTTACAGTAATTGATGACCTTTGTGACATTTCCCATTTTCTGATACCACAGCAACCAGAGTTTTTCATCGATTTCAATTCTTTTAGCAATTTTCATAAGGGACCACCAAAAGAACATTTCTGCCAAGTTTGGTTGATCTTAACCCAGAAGTTAAGGAGGAGTTGTCGTTTAAAGAAGTTGTTAAGTTTTTGTGAAATTTTCCATTTTCCGATGCCACGGCAACCAGAGTTTTTCATAGATTTCAATTCTTTTAGCAATTTTCATAAGGGACCACCCAAGGAACATTTCTGCCAAGTTTGGTTGATTTTAAAGAAAATTTTGAGCTTTTGTGAAATTTCCCATTTTCCGATGCCACGGCAACCAGAGTTTTTCATCGATTTCAATTCTTTTAGCAATTCTTATAAGGGACCACCCAAGGAACATTTCTGCCAAGTTTGGTTGATTTTAACCCAGAGGTTAAGGAGGAGATGTTTTTTAAAGAAATTGTTGAGCTTTTGTGAAATTTACCATTTTCCATTGCCATAGCAACCAGAGTTTTTCATGGATTTCAATTCTTTTAGCACTTTCTATAAGGGACTACCCAAGGAACATTTCTGCCAAGTTTGGTTGATTTTAAACCAGAAGTTAAGGAGGAGATGTCGTTTAAAGAAATAGTTGCATTTTTGTGAAATTTCCCATTTTCCGATGCCACGGCAACCAGAGTTTTTCATCGATTTCAATTCTTTTAGCAATTTTTAATAAGGGACTATCCAAGGAACATTTCTGCCAAGTATGGTTGATTTTGACCAAGAAGTTAAGGAGGAGATGTCGTGTAAAGAAATTGTTGAATTTGTGAAATTTCCCATTTTCCGATGCCACGGCAACCAGAGTTTTTCATCGATTTCAATTCTTTTAGCAATTTTTATAAGGGACCACCCAAGGAACACTTCTGCCAAGTTTGGTTGATTTTGACCCAGAAGTTAAGGAGGAGATGTCGTTTAAAGAAATTTTTGAGCTTTTGTGAAATTTACCATTTTCCGATGCCACGGCAACCAGAGTTTTTCATCGATTTCAATTCTTTTAGCAATTTTAATAAGTGACAACCTAAGGAACACTTCTGTCAAGTTTGATTGATTTTGACCCAGTAGTTTAGGAGGAGATGTCATTTAAAGAAATTGTTGAGCCTTTGTGAAATTTCCCATTTTCCGATGCCACGGCAACCAGAGTTTTTCATCGATTTCAATTTTTTTAGCAATTTTTATAAGGGACTACCCAAGGAACATTTCTGCCAAGTTTGGTTGATTTTGACCCAGTAGTTTAGGAGGAGATGTCGTTTAAAGAAATTGTTGACGCCGTGACGGACAGACGGACAGACGGACGCCGGACATTGATAGATCACAATACCTCACCTTGAGCACTTCGTGCTCAGGTGAGCTAAAAAATCAAATATAAAATTTCATCAAATTCTATTTAGATTAAAAGAAATATGAGGAAAATACTTTTACAATAAGGCCCCTTTTCCCATAACACAGCATCAAATTGAGAAATAGAGGGAAAAGTTCTTGACAGAATTTTACGAAGTTCATATTGAAGTTTCGTCCAATTTGGCGCAAGAATTGTGGAGATTTTTCTTCGGGCAGACTTGAAGATCTAGACGCAATGTTATCATACATTTAGCCTCCTTTTTGTACACGAATTGTTAATTGACTAAGCTACAGGACATCTCATTCATTACTGAAGAACAAAATTTCATTATTTAAAACATCTTCAGTGAATGAAGAGAAATTAGGTAAACTCTAATTTCTACATTAAGGCCCCTTTTTCTGTGACACAGCCTCAAATTGAAGGAAAAAAACACGACGAGAACACAGATTAAAAAAGTATTTCAGGGATTACACATGTGAAGTGCCATTGAATTGCGCCTAAAGGTTGCTGAGATCTGACTGTAAACGGACGGACAGACAGACGGAAGGACGGACGAACGGAAGGATGGCATGGCGAATAAATATTCCCCGATACTTTTTTCGGGGAGCATAATAAACAAGGATGTGATTTGAATGGATACACAATCATGTAGTGTATTTTAAATTAGTAATAAGCTAGGTGGGGGTCAGTATTTTATAGATAAAATCAGGGGGTCGTTATTTTACAAGGGGTCAGTATTTTATAGAAAGGGGGTCAGTATTCTAAATAAAATAGTGACAGGGGGTTCAGTATTCTATGGGGGTCACTTTACTACGTTACACCGGCGCCAAATTGAAAAATTAAGTTTTGAACCAGATCACCTACAATCAACTGTAAATACACTTTTCTGGCTCAATCTATCATGATAAATCCGACTCTGACATTCATTTTCCACATAATGTATTTTTGACCAAAACACAAAGGATGACCACCAATGTAAATTTGAAAAAATAACTTTTTAAATGATTACTTTTGAACCAGATCACCCAAATCAAGTGTAAATGCATTATTCACACTGAATCAAATATGGGGAATCCTATTCTGACATAAGTGTGATGCTACAATGTCTATATGACAAGGTGGCACAGAGCCCTTTGGATCCGGCGTCCACTAGGACGCGGAAGGCACGCGGAATTAAATGATCTTGATTCGGCATATCTTCCGCGACGAAACTATCCATTTTTAATCGTTAAGAATTTATCAGCGTTCTGTCCATTTACTTAACGCATTCATACCTAGTATTGTCCGCGCATACAATCTGTGATGATGCCGAATAAACGGCGACCTATTCCGGACAACGCAGACTAGTTAAGGACTGCATCCGGAAAGATTTCGGAAATGCAGATCAAACACTATTGAATACTTGACTAACACTATTGAATAACATCTGTCCATAAGGATGTCATACGTTAACAATTATAGACGTCGACGACATACACGAAGATGGTGGATTTGGCTTACAATTGAACGACGGCATCAGTACATGTGAACTCCGAATTGAAGTAATTTCAGAGAATAAAACTGTAAAAAAGCATATAAGATCATGTTGGTTACGATATTCGTTTCTTTCCTTTCACTATTGGTTCATCTGAAACTGTGCTTCTTTGTGATTTGAATACAGATGTTTCCTCGACAAATAAACAGTGCTCATTATTCAAAAACTTGCAGTCTACTTGTGAAATGTTTAGTTTTAGTCAACTTATACATGATTTTACTAGAATATGTTCATCATCCTCTACAATTATTGATCTGATTCTTGTCTCTGATGAAAACAAAATATCTCAGTCTGGCGTTATTGACTGTGGACTTAGTGATCATCAAATGATCTTTTGTACTCGTAAAATTACTAGGAATTTTATTGGTAAACATAATACAACTACTGTTAGATCTTTGAAACACTATAGTAAGGAGGGGTTTCAGCAGTCTCTTTTGGGATCAGACTGGTCCTCTGTTACCTGTTGTGATGATGTTCATTATGTATGGAGCAATTTTAAGTCAATATTTTAACAACTTTAGATAATATTGCTCCTGTGAAAACTATTCGTGTCAAACAGAGAAAGGAGGAGTGGATTGATTCTGAAGTTTTGCAATGTATTAAGGCTAGAGATAAAGCTTTTTATGAATTTAAGAAAGACAAATCTGATGAAAAATTGAAAACTTTTAGGTCCTTAAGGAATAAGGCTAGTACTATGATTTTAAATGCAAAAAAAGAATTTTGTAAAAACTTCATTGGAAGGTAATGTGAATGAATCTAAGTCTTTGTGGAAAACCATAAAAAAAACTTAAGCTTACCTAGTAAATGTAACAAAGGTTCCACAAATATTGGATTAAACATAGAGGGTGAATTTTGTTTTCATAAACTGAAAGTTGCAGAAAAATTTAATTCATTTTACACTTCTGTTGCTGACGAACTTGTTAGCAAATTGCCTTCTATTGTCAATAGTTTTGGAAGGAGTTTTGTTTTTAATTTTTATTCTTCTAAAGGGATTAAACCAGACAGTTTTTCTTTTACAGTTGTAACAGAGAGCAAAATCTATAAGTACTTGAACAAGTTAAGTTCAAATAAGGCTACAGGACTTGATGGTATACCATTCCGTTTTGTTAAAGACTCTGCCACAATCATTCCAGGTCCCCTATCCCATATTATTAATCTGTCTATCATACAGGGTTCGATCCCTGATGATCTGAAATCTGCTCGGGTTGTTCCATTGTATAAGAAGAATGATAAGACTGGAGTTGGGAACTACCGTCCAGTTTCAATCCTTAGTATTTTATCCAAAATATTTGAACGTGTCATTTTTGATCAATTAGAGGAATTTATTGTACAGAACAATCTTCTATATTCTCTGCAGTCTGGTTTCAGACGTGGTTTCTCAACAGACACATGCCTCATCCACCTCACTGATTATATTCGTTTTGAGATGGACAAAGGTCATCTAAATGGCATGGTCATGCTTGACTTACAGAAGGCCTTTGATACGGTCAACCATCCTATTCTCTTAATGAAACTTCGAGCACTTGGCCTGAAAGATTCTTCCATCAGGTGGTTTTCTTCATACTTATCTGATAGGAAGCAGCTTGTAGATGAAGCTGGGTCAAAGTCCTCCACAGCAAATATATCCTGTGATGTTCCTCAGGGCTCCATTTTGGAACACTCCATTTTCTAATATACATGAACGATATTTCCACAGTAACTAGCAACAAGTTGCTTCTCTATGCTGATGATTCAGCTATCCTTGTCTCTGGATCCAGATCTGACATTGAGAATACATTAAGTAATGAACTATCAGCAGTGAGTCCGATTTGCAACAAATTGTCTTTGTATCTTGGAAAGACAGAGTCCATACTTTTTGGATCTTAACAGAGATTAAAATCTCAACCTAGCCTTGATATTATTTGCAATGGTCAACACATAGAGTCCAAATCTTTAGTCAAGTATCTTGTTGCAACTATTGACCAATCCCTCTCTTTTGAGGCCATGGCAAGGTCTGTCATCAAAAAGTCAAATACTCGTTTGAAGTTTTTATACCGTAAAAGTCAGTTCCTTACTCACTATACAAGAAGATTCATCTTCAAACCTGAGTGATATGGCTTTGTCTGACAGCAAAAATTTTGCAGTTCCTAAGGTGAAAGGCTTTGGTATGAAAACCTTTGCATACAAGGGATGTACCTTATGGAACTCCCTACCTCAACATGCTAGAGATGCTGAAACAATGTCATCTTTTAAATATAAAGTCAAGGAACACTTTTTTAAAATAATGTAGACTTTTAGATGTAGTTTTTAAAAATTCCGTGATAAGCACACAATGTGATAATAATAGAAATTTTTATGTATAATAGAGAAGTATCATGCGATATTTTTTAAAAAAAAACTTGATTATAACTTATTTATATTCAATTCATTTCATGGCATATAATGACGTAACGTCAAAAGTTGCGGACCAACGTTGTAACACGCATATCGACCGTTTTCCGACGTTAACGTTACGCGAAGGTGTAAAGAAAGTTATAACTTTCCCCAAAACATGTGAAATGACAAATTTTCAATGTTGGCCAAAAGAAAACATTTTCACAATAATACCAATACATGCATACATGAAAATAGCATCGTACAAAATTAATAACATCAACTATCAATGAATAAACAACAGAATTATTTCGTAAGTATTGAAAAATCAAGCTCTAATGAATATTTAAAGTGAATATTTTACACCTGTAGGAGAAATGGAGCCGTTTCATACGCTAAATATAACTTGTCAAGTATGCATATTTTTGTTATTAAGATATTTCTACTTGCGCAAATGTAAAAAAAAAATAAATAAACAAATAAAAATAAAAAAATGTGAAAATACTTACTAAATAATCGTCTTCAAGTTTACTCGTTAGCAGACAAAAGATAGAATATTCTTTTAAATGGGGTCTACAACAAATGCATTATATGTAGGAAAAATGAAACTCCGAGACTAACTGCTGCAACATATTAGATGAAATCAATGAAATGCTTTACTTAAAAAAATATCTTCTATTATCTCAACGTTTTCTTATGCCTTGGTCAATGCTGTTCTTTCTTTTTTGTGTTACGGGTCTCAAATTTTAACCTTAAGTTGCGTAGACCACAAATAGCAAGATAGTCAAACAAACAACGATAAAACAAGTGGATCTAGAGCATCGATACATGATCGTAAAACGCCGTGAATAGTTCTTCACAAATCAACATGACGTCAAATCGTCAAAAACGCGTTTTTGTGACATTTTTAAGACGCTACATCACAGTCTATATCTTCGCTAGTTGAAGAGATATTGACAAATGCATTTATTTTTTCAAATTTTATCCGAGATGTATGTCGAAAATCAATTCAAATTCAAAATATTTTGATTTTCTTAGAAAAAAAGCTATATATGAAAAAATCACCCTTGCATTTGGGACCGTTTTAGTGAAAATGTGACATTTTTAAGACGCTACAAACACAATGAAATAATGATTTTCTTCAACTCCAATCAAGACAAAAAATTAACTACAAAAACTAGAGCTCAGATGTATGTCCCAAAATTTTTTATATTGATTTCTAATCGCTATTGGAAAAATAAATTAGATTTAAAAATTAGACATACCGAAAAAAACAACATGACGTCAAATCGTCAAAAACGCGTTTTTGTGACATTTTTAAGACGCTACATCACAGTCTATATCTTCGCTAGTTGAAGAGATATTGACAAATGCATTTATTTTTTCAAATTTTATCCGAGATGTATGTCGAAAATCAATTCAAATTCAAAATATTTTGATTTTCTTAGAAAAAAAGCTATATATGAAAAAATCACCCCTTGCATTTGGGACCGTTTTAGTGAAAATGTGACATTTTTAAGACGCTACAAAACACAATAAAATAATGATTTTCTTCAACTCCAATCAAGACAAAAAATTAACTACAAAAACTAGAGCTCAGATGTATGTCCCAAAATTTTTTATATTGATTTCTAATCGCTATTGGAAAAATAAATTAGATTTAAAAATTAGACATACCGAAAAAATGACGTTTTTTAACAGCGTGACGCTACTTATCTCTTTCTTTCCATTCCTCCATAGTTTGTTTACACCATCCAACTGCCGTAAGATTTACGCTATATCTTCTGTGACATCACTGACGTAATTTGCCAAAGTTTGTGCGCTTTAAAAAGTCTTATTTTTTATTCTATTGTGATTCTCGCGAGTTTGTTTGGTAATTTCTGTTACACGTGACGACGTCATTTTCTGCGTCAGAGTTTATTTATTTTGTTTATCAAATTGTCTGTATTCAAACAATGTTGAAATTCGACATACATTAATAAATTACAATTCAATATCTTTTATATGATACCAAATACATGTGTGTTTCTCAAATAAAAATAACAAATATGCGGGTTTAAACAGAAGTGCATAGCCAATTTTGGCTTGGTCCGCAACTTTTGACGTTACGTCTATATATATAAATATTAAGATGTAATAAGTCTGACTTATAGGCCTGTCCCACCTAACCGAATTTTTACACCGAATGCGTACCGAACTTAATTCGGTGTATTCGTTAAAGGTTCGTTCCACAAACGGTTTGTGTTCGGTATGTTTACGGTGCCATTCGGTGCTTTTCGTCGACATTACGCGGTGTTCGCAGACGCCTAAAAAAGTTTTTGAGCATGCACAAATTTTTTCAACGAATGCAGCGAATCAAAATTTCGGAATGAGTTGGGTAATCGTTCGCAGAGGGATCGGTAGGCTTGCGTCTGGCATTCGTTACATTCGTTTTGGTGTCGGTAATACCGGTAATTCGCAGACGAATTCATGTTCGGTATGTTCGTTATGATCTCACCGAATGACTAGCGTTTGCACACCGTTGAAGGTGCATTTATTTACCGATCTAGCCGAAAAGGTAAACGAACCGCTAACGAAACACACCGATCCTGACGATGTCATTCCGAATATGACGTTATATTCGTTACTCAAACGGCAGGGGTTCGTTGATGTTTGGGAACAAATTTGGGTATATTTCGGAGAAACATCGTTGGCTGTTCGACACATTCGCTACAAGTTCGTTACGTGTTCGGTGTATGGTCGGTACACAATCGTTGAAAACCAGAGTTCACCGAATAAAATGACAACGAACACTGCGAATTTCGCACTTGACATTCGGTGCGAATTCGGTGCCACTATTCGGTTAGGTGGGACAGGCCTATTATGATCTCAGTATGACTTGAAAGTATTATTTTATGTTTCCATTCATGTGATCATATCATTAAGTAATTAATTAATTTATTTAATTTATGTCAAATTTCGAAAGCTAGTCTTCCTATGTCATGCAATATTGTATATGTAAGGATCACAATGGAAACAATGGTTTATACTTAACTCTTTTTTGTGTTATCCTTCACATATAATGTTGATTGATATGACATTATTATTAAGATACATGCCTTGTTATCTGTTTTTATGTATGTTTTATGATTGCTTGCCATGTGAATTGTAACATTTTATGTGTAATAAATTCTATCTATCTAAGCTATATAAAACACATCACAAAATTTTGTGCGTATTAATTTCTATGTAATACCAGAAAAGTAGAATAGTAGTTCTATGTTAATTTTAAATAACATTATTATTGTCGTTATTTTTCTGAATGCTCCTGTAGTATGCAAGTTTGTATATGATATTTTGTAACCATGGAACACATTTACACGAATTCAATTGTTGTTTCTTTCCTCAAACCAACTTTGACTTGGAACCAACTTTGACTTGGAACCAACTTACTTTTTAATTCTACTATACAAATAAGCAAACATTAAATAAGCCTAGCCCGAAGGCGTTGCAGTGTTGCCAGAATGAACAATCTCTGCGATGAGGTTGGAAATATTGAGGAAGAAAGTGTTGTGAATCAGCAAACTCTCCATTTTCTTCAATTATTTCGACACTCTAACATTTACATATATGCCTCAAACGACGCCCATTTTCTGGAAATGATTCGGCTAGTTATCAAGCTATTATTACTTCTGGTATTAGATTAAAATATAAAACTTCTGTAAAAGGAATAAAATTCTTTTCTTTGTGTCGATCTTTTATACAAATAATGACAATAATTTAAAAAAATGGAATTTCGTATCATTTCCTCTGTAGCCGAAAATGACTATGATTCAGTGTAAAGATTTTTTTAAAGATCATCGGATCTTCCTCGTGAGTTTAGTGTGTATACCGAAACAGTTCTAATCGTCCTGAATTCGTGCCGAAACCCTTCCGTACCGTTAACCTGGATATTCCGTGCAGGCAACTGAATGTCTGCTAGCTATCCGCGTGACTGAAGTTCACCGGAATAATCGCGAAAGGTCCATTATAACCCGAAGATGTCCAAGGTTACGACAACGCAGATAAGTTGTCGAAAATATACGGACAATCATTTCCGCGTCGAAATTTAGCTCTCGATCAAAATTTCGACGCAGACAAAATTTGTGGTCCGGAAGGCTACGAATCATACGGAAGGTTTGGTGATACCATTACGAAGGCATTAGGAACGTGCGGAAGGTATGCAGAACATTATTTTTTCTGTCCGAATACATTCGGCGTATTGTCCGTGCTCTAGTGGACGCTAGATATTAGCGAGATAGTAGCTAGGCAAGTTGGAAATACATCTCATCATGGAGGGAGAAGTAATGGATGGACTCATTCAAGTTTACGCGAGAAGTGGTCTATGGGGATAGGAAAAGCTCTCTGTGGCTGAAGACCGTGTACTAAGTGGAACACTATGCACAAGAAATTTCAATTTCTTTATTTCACAGTAATATAAGGCCTTTAGCCCATCATACAAATCAAACATATTTACAAAGTACAAACGAGAATAACAAAATAACAAGTGATGTTACCTAACAGAGTTTGTATCTAAACTGAGTGGAAAAAAGATAAAGCACTGTGACAAAAGGAGAAAATGCCAGGTTTCCTGTATTTTCCTCTTTTATCTAAATACTTTTTGAATTTCAAAGATCCAAATATTGTAATATTCATATTATATAAAACTATAAGAAACTTATAAGACTAAATATTGGAAATAGCATGCAGATGACAAAATATTTTTGATCTAGTACTTGTATGCGCGTATTTGTATATTGAAAGCACAGAGATAAAAGGAGCAAATGTTTAGTTATTTTGCATTTGCTCTCTTTCTCTCGATACTTTCCTTGTTTCGAAAGTAAATAATATTACAATATATTCTGATTTTTTTCGGGAGAAAGGGCGGAGCCTAGTAAACGGTTATTACATTGAAGATTGAGGAGAAACAGCGTTTTCAATTAGCGGTAAATCGTCGGTGTTATTGCAAATTACTGTAACTGCAGCTTGAATCAAGCTGTATTTACGAGGTTTTATAATAACACGTTTTACAATCGCACAGTCTTTCAATTTCGAAATGTTTTCATGCTCGTGCCGCACGTTTTTCCCTTATGTTAACCAAGGTATCGAGAAGTAAACTCGTCGAATAACCTTTTGGCTTAGCCACACCCTTTCAGGTGAATAAAAACGCAATATAATATGTGTTAATGTTTACAGACATACATATATTTTGAGATATAGATCTAAATGAGTTTAGATTTCTTATACATAATGTAAGTTTTATATATCTAACTGTAATAAAAAAAGACAAATAGACAAATAGATTGTACAACAAAAACGTGTGTAGTTGTTGTATTTATGTACTTGTTGAATAAACAACAATACAAAAAGGGGAAAAATCTAGGTAATAATCTGAACATTTGAAGGGCGACGGTAACAGATGGTCTAATTGCAAAAAATGAAATTTTTTGAAAAAATATGCAAAACTTTTGTGTTGACCACCTCGGGATGGTTAATAATATGCGATTAAGACAGAGAATGAGCCGAAATTACAAGACAGATAGCTGAATTTAGGGAGAATCCAAACCTAAATTCAACCCCATCACTGATTGGGTTAGAATTATTTTTAAATTGTTGCGCATGCGCATACAGCGCGGACCATGATTCAAACGAGATTCATACTTGGATTTCAATATGACGTCTTCATGTATGTTGTGACGTCATTTAAGAAAGTCGCATGTCCTACTGTTTTGACCTACTTTCGACATCGCTTCATGAATTTGGTATCAAATTGCGAAAAAATGAGTCGTTGCTTCAATAGTTTGTCGTAATCATTTAATCAGGTCATATAAAGCTTAAAAAGTGTACATTTCGTTTGTATTTGACAATTTTTGGGTCCAAATCTGGGAAATAGTAGCTTTAAATAAAGTGGTATTCAAAGTGATTTTCTTAGATTGTGAAATTTTGATAATATTAATCAGATGTTTGTAAAAAGAGGTCTCTTTCTTTGAGAGCGAATGTAATAAATCTTGATAATGAAAATATTTGATCTGCTGTTTTACAGTTCATTATTTGACAAAATGATTCTCTAGTGGGTAATAGATTCAGCCATGGTTTTAAAAAGTACAACTGTCGGGTTTGAGTATACATAGGACAAAGTAGTATAAAATGAAATTCGTCTTCAACTGTGTAAATATTCTTTGTTAGGCAGTATTTACAAAATCTGTATTGTCTATCTATGTTTTCATGTCTTCCTTTTTCTATAGCTAGATTATGATTGGAACATCTAAAATTTGCTAGAACTTTTTTGTAACAAAAAGGTAAATCTATAGTTAAATATTTTTCGACATCAAGAATGGTTTTGTAAAATTTGTAGTAAAATGCTTTAGGAGTGTCTTGAATCTTGGAATTCTATTTTGTAGGGATATATCTTTTAACCTTTGGTCGAATAATCTAAGAAAAACATCGATGTCTCCAATTTCTTGGGAAATCCATGCATATCGAAAACCATGTTCAAACAAAATCGTTTTCATATGAGATGCCCAGGTTAATCTACCATTTTCTTCAAGTCTTTTCAGTATGAGATAAGAATGTTTGGGATATCTATTGTTAGGCATAGTCAGGAGTTTTAACCAATATTTGATGCATTGAGCTGTATAACTTACTGCTAAAGGGTATCTACCACATTCTCCTAATACTAAACAGTCAGGGGTATTTTTGTTAAGATTACATATACGTTTACAATATTGCACTTGAACTTGTTCAATAACATGATAATATTGGTAACCCCAGATGTCTGCTCCAAAACAAAGTATAGGTTTAACCATTGCGTCAAATATTTTAAATGCGTCATGTGCATTGAAATAGCCAAAGTTGTTTTGAAATTTTATTATGCTCATGATTGACTTTTTAGCTTGCACTGCTTGTGTCTCTAAACATTTGGACCAGTTAAGTCGACTGCTGAAAAAAGTTCCTAAGTATTTGTAGTAGCTAGTGACTTCGATTTTTTGTCCTTTAAAGAACCATTTTTCTTGTTTTGTAAGTATTCCCTCATTCCGAAAACAATAATTTTAGTTTTATCCATATTTATGTTCATGCCTGTATAATCACAAAATAATTCAAGCGTTCTTATTTGCTTTTGTAATCCATTGACCGTGTCTGATACATTAGCAACGTCGTCTGCGAAAAGTAGACAAAATAAATCTTCAATTTCTTCTCCAATGAAAATACCTTGATTACATTTTTGTTTAATTAAGTCAACAAGATCATTTATAAAGAGAGAAAAAATTGTAGTTGAACTTGAACAACCTTGCCGGGTACCAATTGAACATTTGAAGGAATCAGTCATATATGTAACGTCATTGCAATCAAACTTAATTGAAGAGTAGAGCTTTTCGTACATTGATTGGAAGGCTGTTAAGAATTTACCATCAACTCCTTTTCTCATTAGCGAATCACATAATTTGTTATGATCTATACTGTCGAAAGCTTTAGAAAAGTCAACAAAAAGACAATAGAATCTCCCCCTCCGTTTTGAAAGATATTTTTGTACAACTGCATATAGAGTGAAACTTTGATCTATAACGCTATAACCTTCACGGAAACCTGCTTGTGATTCATGGATTAACTGATTATTTTCGACCCATTTTGTTAATCTGTTTGATAATATTCCTATATAGACTTTACTTATTGTGTTGATTAGAGAGATTCCGCGATAGTTGTTTGGGTCTAGCAATGTACCTTTCTTGTGAATAGGGACGATTAAACTGTGACCCCAAGTACTTGGGAAAGTACCACTATCATATATTTTGTTAAAAATGTTTGTCAAAAATAAAGATATTGTATTTTTAGTATTAACAAACATTTCGGACACTATCCCATCACGACCAGGTGATTTATCAGTTTTGAGTTTTGAAATACAAACTAAAACTTCATCAACTGTAAAAGGTACGTTAAGACCAGAACTATCGGTTTTCGCTACAATATTGTTTAATATATTTTCTCGGCCATTATTTGGTTTTGATTTATATAATTCACTGAAATGACATAAGAACTTTTTACCACTAATGGGTACACTTTTAGATTTTAATTTGTTTGCGTATTTAAGTCTATGCCAAAATGTTTCAGGGTTGTTTCGTGCTGAAATTAGGTCATGTCTATTTTGTTTCTGAAAATATCTAAGTTTAAGTCTGCATTTTGCTTTGAATCGGCTTTTTAATGTTTTATATTTTAGAAAATCATTTTCATTGTCTGTTTGTCTAAATTGACGCAGAGCTTAAGTTTTCTGTCTCTTTAGGTTTTCACAATCATTATCCCACCAGTGTGGTTGATTATTTAAAGGTTTTGTCTGGGAATGATTCTTATAACTTGGATTCATTATATTTCCTGCCTTCTTAAATATTGCTTCGAATTTATCTAAAGCTGTATTCAAATCAAAGTTATCTACATCAATTATGAAATCTGAAAAAAGTACGTCAAAATTATGAATAAATTCCTCTTTTCTGTTTTCGACCCACCTGAATTTTTTGTACAGACGAGATATATCATTTTCATAAATGGTATTATTAGAATTAGACCCACTTTTGCGAAAATTCAGAGTACAAATGATTGGAAAATGATCTGAGAATTCTTCTTCGCCTATTTCAAAACTTAATATATTTTCAAAGAGTTCGCTGGATGCGATGAAATAATCAACTATACTCTTGCCTTCATTCGCATTACATGTAAATTCCCCTGCATAATCACCATGACATCTACCATTTAGAATATGAATATTAAATGTTTTACACATTTCTAACATTGAAAGACCAAAATTGTTAATATTTTTATCTTTTGACAACCTTTTTAAATGGAATGAGTCAGATGGGTATTCTACTAAACTGTCACTACCAAAAATATTGTTTAAATCATCATTTTCTATGAAATCTAACCGGTTTCCTACTCTAGCGTTAAAATCTCCAGCTAGCAGTAAACTAGCATTCGGAAACTTTGATGAAATATTAAGAATATGTTCTGTCAAAATATCAATACCGTTCCCATTCTTGTCTTCATAAATAGTGGAATACTCTGGCGAGATATATACAAAAACATTATAATATCACAATTTAAGCCAAAAAGATCTTTGTCGAACAATAATACAATGTAATCGGTTATATCATGAAAAATGCGTTTGATTTTACCCGTAGATATTAAAGTTTCTTTAAAGCGACATTTCAGAATTTTTTGTCATAAATTTTACTTTTATTTTTATCTGAAAGAGCATACTTCCTTATGAAAATGTTGAAGATTTTAAGCCAAAATATTGCGCCGTTTACGAGATATTTATATTTTTGTGTTAAAATTGAACAAATTGTTGTGGACAACAGTTCGGATTTATATGCAATTTATCGATTATGTCTCAACTTTAAATGCGTGTTTCTCGCTTATTGGCAACAACTTCAAAAAACTAATAGTATTTATTCTCATTAGAATAACCAATCTTGGCATCAAGACATGCTTTAAAAAATGAAATTGGAATGAAATGTCCCTTTAATAAATACGGATACACCAACAGAGTTTCTAAAGGAAGTTGACTTCTTTTTCCTGACAGAATGAAATGATTGATAATTATTAAGTACACATGTATCCAAATTTGTTTCGACGTTCCATTTTTCGCAAAGTGCGACAATATCATATTGTGAACAGAAATGAGTAAATTGTATGTTCGCTAAGTGTTTAAACAGTCCGCGGACGCGCAATCTACAAATTTTTAAATATATATTTTGACTTGTTTCAATTTCAGTCTGTTCATCAACAGTTCTATCATTAAATGAGCCTTGGCCTGTTTCCTATACAGGAACAGGTCGATTAACATTCAAATCATAGACATGCGGAACTCCCTAAATAATAAGCTTGTCGTATCTTGATGTGGCTTTTGTCCTTTAGATATACACTCCTTGATAAAGGGAAGTAACTTTCCTCGTAAATCGGAAACACGTTTGACAAAGTCCTCGCTTACTCGCACTTGCGGATTTTGTCCATTTTCATCACCGTCTTGTTCGCACCGTTCCCTATCTTGTTTGGTCTTTTCTCTGTATCTCCGTAGTATAGTATCTTTAGTCTTGAAGAACGAGAATTTGACGATTATTGGTCTTGGGGTTGTTTTACTATGTAAGCGATGTGCCCGTTCTATGCCTATGTTGTTGGGATCCATGTGAAATTCATTGGTCAAATATTGGTCTTATTTTAGTCTCAGATTCTTCCCATGATTCGTTGTGCCCATTCTCTCGGATGTTGAAGAATTTGAGATTATCTCTGCGCGATTGTGCTTCCAACTGTTCGTTTTTCTTCTCATTTTCACTCGATATTTCTTCCAATCTGCTTAATGATCTTCCCATTTCATCAATTTTGTCGTTCATGGCCTTGTTTTCCTCTTTCAGCTTTTCGTTCTCTCGTGTTAACTTATCTACTCTTCCTTCTAGTCTATCTAATTTGCGGTTCGTTCTCTTAACTCCCTTCCTTATCTCTAGCATTACGGCCTTCATATCAAACTCTGACTCAGATTCTGATTCTGAGCTGCTGTCATCGAATATTTCGTCCTGTGTAGTTTCATACTCTACATCACTATCATATTGATCCTTTTCTGATTGTTCGTATTGTCTATTTTTCTGGGTTTTTTTCTTCTGTTTGTCTCCTCTGTATAGAAATTGGCTAATTTTGCCCTGCTCCTTCGATCCAGTTTGCGATCTTGTTTGTATATGGTTGGTAAATTGTACCGCATTTATTTCGGGGTGATCAATTACAACCGGGGCTTTATTTCTCGCACCTTTACTTTTATCTGTAGGAGTTTTGAGTTTAGGTTGACCTTTTGTTTCTTTTCCACTGTTATTTCCACTTCTAGGTCCGGGATTGGACTCTACACCTTGTACAACGAGTAGTAGAAACAGAGTTATTCTGATACACAGAGACACTCTAGAACCTATAGAAGTCATAGTCCATGTAGTGTTAGAAGTACTTCTGTTCTTGCGTGTTGGACAAAAACAACCGATTCTAGCCCGCCAACTCTCTATCGATATCCCCATTTTGATTTACAAGTGCACATTTTTCATATGACGCGGCTCAAAAGTTCAATCGATCTCAGGTATACACCTTCGCTTTTATGTCGTGCTTTCCCTTTACTCTATAAACCCAGCCGGTTTAAATTTGTACAGGTGAATTCCAATGGGTGGGGTTTATAAACAATGCAATGTTTGTGATTCACCTTGAAATTATGTCCGTCTGGTTATGAGTTCGGTACCGTAGGTTACACCAAATCCTCTGCGATCCTGTGAAAGCATTTATGCGACTTCCTCCTGATAGAGATAGCTTCCGCCAACGTGTGCTGCGTGCAAACTTCTTGGCCTATCTCGTACGTCATCCAGCCGTGAAGCAGCATCAATCTCAACTTGGACATGGATTTGAGGTGGTGGGTGGCCGCTATCGCCCTGTCCGCTATAAATGTCCTACTTTTCCGGTTACCCTGCCTGCACTCGAGGAAGCTTATGAAAGCGAGTGTGAATTGGATGATGACGGATTGAATGATGACCAGGAGGCGATGTTTCGTCGGAATCTGATTCTACCCAAATACAGTAATTCTGAAAGTTCCGATTCGGATTAGATAACGTGACTCAAAATTGATTTAAATTCTATCTTTTCAAAATTACAATAGCGGCCATCTTGAAAATTTTGGTCAAAACAACGTTTTAGTGTTAAACTAATGTCAGAAACGGATAACTCGTGATAGATTTAGTATGAAAAGTGTATTTACAGTTGATTGTGGGTGATCTGGTTCAAAAGTACTAATTTAAAAAACTTTTTTCAAAGTTGCGTTGGCGGCCATCTTGTATATTTTTGTCTAAAATACATTTAAACGTAAAGTTGACGTCATACTCGGATTCCCCATGATAGATTCAGTCAGAAAAGTGTATTTACACTAGCTATCTACTTCAAAAGTTATTTAAAATCTTATTTTTTCAACATTGCACTGGTGGCCATCTTAAAAAGATTGTTCGAAACGACAATTTAGTGTAAAACTAATGTCAGAAATGTATTCCTGGTGATAGCGAGCGATGCTCGCGAACTGGCGCCAAGCGCCAGTTCGCAACGAACGAGCGTTAAATGGTTACGCGTGAAAACGTTCTTACGTACATACGTTGGGCCGATATTTTTTTTATTATTGAACTTCCGGTCCCCGGAGTGAATGTTTTTGGACATCAGTTATTGTGTTACGGTTGTAAAGGATGGTCAATAATGCTTACCAAAAAATAAAGACGTTAAAGTTGTGGGATTCATTTGATTTAACAAATACAAGCTGTGGACGTATTACGCCTGTGAAATCATTACCACTATTTTAAAAATCGCAGCGTTTCTAGCTGCCGGAAGTGAAGAGTGGTTTCCGGCTCCGTCGTGGGTTGGACTAAAACAAGCAAAGGACCCGTTTTTGGCGCAAAGGACGCAAAGGACCTGAAGGCGACGCAAAGGAGATTCATATCAGCTCAAACTCCTTAATCATGATTATTTATCGCATTAAATTGTTTTATTCATGTATTTTACGATTAAATATAGTCAATAATATTTGTTTTGGAACATAAAGTGTCTGATTTTTGTGTTGATTCCGATTTTCATAGTCCACTCACGGACGAAAAGGAGCTGGTGGTGGCTCAAAGGAGATTCATATCAGCCTAAACTCCTTTGTCACGAATTTTTATTGCATTTAATAGCAATATTCACGTATTTTAAGATCATATCTAATCAATCTTGTTTGTTTTTCGGTCAAAGAGTATCTTGTTTTTTTTTTTTTTTTTTTTTTTTTTTTTTGATTTTTTTTGTTTTTTTTTTTTTTGTTTTTTTTGTTTTTTTTTTTTTTTGTTTTTTTGTTTTTTGTTTTTTTTTTATATATATACGTATAATTATATATAAAATCCGATTTTCATATGCTACTCACAGGCGAGAAGGAGCTGGGCGGCGCAAAGGCGATTTGTATCAGTATAAACTTTTTAATCATGAATTTCCAGGCAAAAGATTGTAATATTTATGTATTATTAGATCATATCTATTCAATAGTGTGTATTTTTCTTTTTTTTTTTTTTTTTTTTTTTTTTTTTTTTTTTTTTTGTCTGGTTTTTGTATTTACTCCGATTTTCATATGCTATACTCACGGGCTTGCGATGGTGCAAAGGAGATTCAAATCAGCCTAAACTATTAATCTTGAATTTTTATTGCATTAAATGGCAATACTCATTTATTTTAATATCATATCTAATCAATAATGTTTATGTAGGGACATAAAGTATCTGGTTTTTGTATTGACTTCGATTTTCATAGGCTAAACTCATGGGCGGAAAGGGGCTGGTGGTGGCGCAAAGCATATTCATAATTTGGTCGTTGTTAAGAAATATAGAAAATATGGTCTATAAATGGGGATTGTAAAATTTGTAAACATTAATTTATCTTATAATCGATCCCTCTATTTGCCGTTTCGGTACAATTTGGCCTGTTTCGGTATTGGTTTCGGTACGTTTTGGTACGTTTCGGTCGGTTTCGGTAAATCGCCGAACCGTATCACAATCATTCCAAAGAATAATTAATGCATAGATCTATACAATGTAGTTTTTTCGATCCAAAAGTGAACTGGAGTGTTTAGTTGGTCTTCGCTCGCTTTAAGGCTTTGACTTAATTACATATTAAATTCAGTCTGAAAAGTGTATTTACACTTGATTGTAGGTGATCTGGTTCATAACTTAATTTTTCAATATGGCGCCGGCGGCCATTTTGGATTTGGCCCTGTAGCAAAAAACGCCATCAAAATCTCGAGTGGCATGGTTCCTATTTTTTTCTAAAAGGTCTGTAGATGTCAAATCAATCGTTAAAACATGTTTGCCAGAGAATGGTCACGATATTCTGGTATTTGACCCACCTAAAGAATTATAACATTTTAATGATAGTTGATATGTGAATTTCTAAGCCTTATGTTCGTGGATTTCCATGATGATTTACCAATAATTATCAAATTTGGATGCGTAATGAAGGAAAAAAGCTCTTAATCTAAATAGAGATCGAGATATTACTTTTTCAACAATTTAAAACACACAAATCGTTAGCCAGACCAAGTAACAAATTGGAAAACATTGTCAATTTTGTGTGATTTTTTGACTATGTACAGAAGAAGCAGACAGAATAGGAGGCATGGTAAAATGGTGTTTAAATTCAACCGGCAAAACATTTTTTCAAGCAAATATGCTCAAATATGGTCTGGTGTGGAACAATGATGCAACAACCCGATTTTTTACAAATATCCTTCATTTTGTAGCTCATCGGGTGTCACCATTCTAGATCTATATTTACAGCATTTTTCGACGAAAAACGTATTTTAGATGTTGTGTTTAAAAACCGTTTTTTCTGCATACACAAGCTCTTTCATTTGCTTCTAGGGCCATATGCCGCGTACAATTTTCAATTTTTTTCTTAGTCTATGTTGCTGCTAACGATCCATGAGACCAAAAACATTACATTGACAATATTTTGAGGTCTGTGTCAACTTAGAGCTTTTTGAGCTTTTCTCACGTTGCGCTCAAATTAATTCAATAAAACAGCGGTAACTTATCGCCAAAATCATCTAAAAAGTTGCTTAAAAATCAACATTGCACATTTTATGAAAATCCAATCACCACAGAAAAAAATATCTTTGTTTTTAAAATGGCCGGTTAGAAGTTTTGACTATACTCCTCACAAAAAGTTAAGCAACAAAGATGATTTTCTTTCTCAAATGTGTTTTATCACATCTAATGATCTATGTTTTAATACAATACAAAGTTGGGGTCTTATTACACAAATTACGTTAAATGATTGAGAAAATCATCAAACAATAACAAAGTTACAGATCCTCGAAAACCGTCCCGACGAAACAATGGTGCAAAACGTCACTCGCCAGCAGTTCAGAATGTGTAAAAAGTTGTTTTCCGGCCACTACAGGCCATGATCGAGCATCAAGTAACTGGTATGACCCCTTCGATGTTCAACACACGCCCGAACACACCTTGGCATCAAGCAGATTTGTCTGTCTAATGTTCGTTGTGGATTGATCCTCCATTCTTCCTGCAAGACCTGTTGCAGTTCATCCAGAGTCTGTTGGCGAACATGCTGACCATAGACACGCCCTCAAAGAATGTCCTATGTATGTTCTATCGAATAAAAGGTCTAGAGACGTAGCAGGCCGGTCTAAATGTTTGATGTTGTTGGTCCACAGAACTTCAGTCACTATTCCAGAACGATAGGGACGGGCATTACCATCCATTAACATAACAGTTGGATCTGTTTACTGTGCCAGAAGGATGATAACAGGCGTGATGATCTCGTAAATGCACCTTAACCAGTCATTGAACCTCGTCTGATGGCAAACAGCTCTGTTCTGTGGCAAACACTGATACCTCTCCAGACCATCAAACTCCCACGTCCATATTGGTCGTGTTTAGCGATGTTACAGTCGGCAAACCGTTCATTACCGTTTCTCCACACACGTCTCATGTCATCATTAGAATCAAGGCAGAATCTTGACGAGTCAGTTAAGAGTTTGTGACGCCAACGAGTGACCCTCAGTTTTGATGTTGATGTTCCAATATTAATCTTTGCCGTCGATGTTTTGGGGGAAGTTGGATCCGTTGAAGTGGTATCCTGGACCTTAGACCTTCTGTGTGAAACATGTTCCTCATGGTTTGGATGGAAAGTCTGTTTCTTGACATCCTCTGAAGGTCATTTTCCAGCGATCTGGCCGTTGTAAGCCAGTTCCTACGGACTAAGGTTGCAACTGTCGCAAATTCATGTTGAGATAAGGGTTAGAGGATAAAATAATTACTGGTGTGTATCGATGAGCGATTATTACTCAATACACACTGCTGATTTTGTGTAAACTTGACCAGTAGTAATGCAGATTTTGTGAAGAAAAGATGCACTTGAAGTAGAAGTGAAGTTTGTAGAATTATTGAGACAAGAAGTTGTCATTTATCTTGTGAGAGAGTATTCCTTGCCTCTCCTTATACATAAACGAAGTCAGTGTACGTCGGGTGTACGTCGAGAACAGTGTACGTCGAGAACTGATTTGTATTCGGCGCAAAGTGGTGTTCATCGGCTCATATCGTTACCTGTCAGTCAGATAAGGACAGTACGTTTACATAAACAACGCTACAGTACAAAAGACATTAAGCACGGGATGACAGTTGGTACATCGGATCTGTAGTACAACGTGGTAAAGATAATAGAACTGTGGACGCTCTGGTGTCGTTATAGTTTCTGTGCTGTTGTGGTTGCTATTACAGCCCTATAAATTAATTGTTTGTCTGACATCGTGACGGATCACATTTGTTTGAGTTAGATTTGTTCATTAAAATATCTTTAATGTTTTACACACTTTTACTCACGTCTTTACAATGGTGACAGCGGTGTCTTTCGTCTAGGCGATAAAAGAAACAATTCAACTCATCAAATATGGCTGGTGAACAATCAATATCATTGTTATTAAGCAAATTAATAGAAAAGGGTATAGAGAGAGGCGAGGAAGTCAGTCATTGTCTGTCGCTACTTAGAGAATATTCAGAGCGCGAGGAGAAAAATGCTGAGAGAATTGAGAGAGCGGCAGAGAGAGAAGCTAAAAGTAGGGAAAGAGATAGAGAGTTGAGAGAGAGAGAAATAAGTTTACAAATGAGACAACTTGAATTACAAGAGAGCATGCCAAATAATACTCGAGATTTGTATGATACATGTTCAGTTAAAGCTAAATTGCCTAAATATGTAGAAGGTGATGATATTGAGGTCTTCTTGACAACATTTGAAAGATTGGCATCTGTACACAAATGGCCGAAGACCCAATGGCCAATTCACTTGATACCGCAGTTGAGTGGAAAAGCTCTTGAAGCTTACTCAAGAATGTCAGTAGTAGAAAGCAGTAGTTATGAGTCAATAAGAAAAGCAATACTGAATAGGTACGGCCTGAACTCTTGGGAGTATAGGGAAAAGTTCAGAAATTGTCGTCAAGAATCAGGAGAGTCGTTCAGAGAATATTCGGTAAGACTAGCATCCTACTTTAGTCATTGGACAGAAGCAGAATCTATAGGTGAGAATTATGCAAACTTACAGGACCTTCTCTTAAGAGAACAATTGCTTTTTAGTTCTGATAGTTATTTGCAGGTTTGGCTTAGAGAACGTCAACCCAGTAATGTCTCTGATCTTGTTAGTCTGACAGAGGCATATCAACTTGCGCATAAAGATTTAGACAATAGACGTTACCAAAGGAGATACACAACTAACAGAGGAGTCAAAGATGGTACTGGTGAGAAAATGAGTGATGCAGGTAAGTCAGTTGATTTTAATCAGAAGCAAGAAAAACGAAAATGTTACATCTGCGACAGTACTGAGCATCTAATTGCTTCTTGTCCGTTTAAAGTTAAACATGACAAAGACCGTGCTGATAGTTTTCCAAAGGTATCTGGCAATCTGTTATGTTCGCCAACAAAACGTGAGAAAAATACCATAGAAGTTGATATTCCTATTTCTGTTAATGCCGATGTAGGCAATTTTCAAGTTATAAATGGGTTGAAGATAGGAAAAGGTCTAGTAAATGATAAACCGGCTTCGGTTCTGAGAGATACTGGATGTTCTTCGATCTTTGTGTCTGAGAATTTCATTGACGATGCCTTGTCTAATGGAAAAGAAAAGGTTGTAACATTAGCGGATGGTAGTACTAAACATTGTCAGGAAGTAAGGATTAAAGTGCACACTCCATACATATCTGGATTGGTAGACGCACTTGTTATGAATAACCCTTTTGCCGATTTGGTTATTGGTAATATTGGTTATACTTATCCTTGTGTTGAAAAAACTCAGTCATTTCAGGCAGTGACAAGAAGTATGTTAAAGGATAATGTCAGTAAAGGGTTAGCAGAGATGAAAGCAGATGAAGATTGGAAGACTGATAAGTATGATGGGACAGATAGTATGGTAGAAGGTAGAGTAGAGGTGGATGATGTCAGATCATCACATGATCTCATAAAGGAGCAGGTGAGTGATGAAACTCTTTCTAATGTAAGAGCAATAGCGCAATTGCAAACGAACTTTCGTAGAAATGCACGTTTCTTTGTAAAGGATGACATTATATACAGAGCTTTCCAAAATGTAGATGGTTCATTGACCAATCAAATTGTTGTGCCAAAGAAATACAGAAGGAAACTGTTGAGTATTGCGCACGATATTCCTTTAAGTGGTCACATGGGCAATAGAAAAACCAGGAATAGACTCTTACAGAATTTTTTCTGGCCAGGAATATTTAAAGATGTTGCGTCTTATTGTCGATCTTGTCCACAGTGTCAGAGAAGTGTCGCAAAGGGCAGAACAAAAAGGTCTCCTCTGATTTCTATACCACCAATGGCTGAGCCGTTTACGAGAGTTGCTATCGATATTATCGGTCCGCTAAATAGAACAAAGAGGGGGAACAGGTATATCCTTACGTTGTGTGACTATGCTACGAAGTATCCTGAGGCTATACCTCTGAAGCAAATTGATACAGAGAGTGTAGCAGAGGCGTTAATGGGTATCTTTTCTAGACTTGGGCTCCCGAAAGAGATATTGACGGATCAAGGTAGTAATTTTATGTCTGCTCTCATGAAGAAACTGTGCGCTCTGCTAAATATACATAAATTGCACTGTACCCCGTATCATCCAGAGGCAAATGGTTTAGTCGAGCGGTTTAATGGTACGTTAAAACGAATGTTGACCTGTTTTGTTCAAGAGAAGGATGTTGAATGGGATGTGCTGCTACCTTACATATTATTTGCTTATAGGGAGGTGCCACAGGAGACCACAGGTTTCTCTCCATTTGAGCTGCTATTTGGTAGGCATGTTAGAGGACCGTTAAGCATTATTCGTGAAAGTTGGGAAGAGTCAGACGATACTTCGGTAAGTAGTGAATCAGTTCTTAGCTATATCATGAAGACTAGAGAGAAATTAGAGAAGTTGACAGACATTGCAGAAAGGTCAGAGATTGGGTCAAAAAAGTTGCAGAAAAAGTACTATGATCGGAAGTCAAGGAGGAGAAATCTGAAGCCAGGCCAGAAGGTATGTGTTTTACTTCCCACAGTCACAAATAAGCTGCTTGCGCAATGGAAAGGTCCCTATGATGTGATAGAACAGGTTAGTCCTGTTGATTATGTGGTTCAGGTTGTGAAAGGTAAGAGAAGCCAAAAAACTTTCCACATAAACATGTTAAAAGAGTGGGTTCAGAGATCAGAAACTGGTTCAGGTGTTTTCAATAGCGAGAATGGTGATGGTAGTGCAGTTGTAAATGATACAGAAGGTAAGGAGATGGGAGAGGTTCCAATATTGTTGTCTGCCTGCAGTGAGAATTACGATGAAGCAGAGATAGAGATCTTAGAAAATCCCTTGATAACACCTCGTGAAGGATTGCGAGATGTACGCATTTGCGGTGAGTTAGGACGAAAACAACAAGGTAATTTGGCAGCTGTACTCAGTAAGTTCGAAGATGTTTTAACGGACATACCAGGTAAGACAACTATTATAGAACATGATGTGAAATTGATAACTGATATACCTGTACGGAAAAAGGCATACAATTTGCCATATACATTAAGAGATAAAGTTAAGAAAGAGGTACATGATATGGTAGAAGCAGGTATTGCTGAGAAGTCTTGCAGTCCATATGCATCGCCCATAGTGGTAGTTCCAAAAAAAGATGGGTCTATTAGGCTTTGTTTAGACTATAGACAGTTGAATCAAATAACTGTATTTGATCCTCAGCCTATGCATAAATTAGATGAAATTATAAATAGGCTTGTGAAAGCTAGGTACATGAGTAAGATTGATCTTACCAAGGGCTTTTGGCAGATACCCCTATCAGAATCTGCGAGGGAAAAGAGTGCATTTGTTACTCCATTCGGGCACTTTCAATTTTTGGTTTTGCCGTTTGGAATGATTAACTCAAGTGCTTCGTTTGTCAGACTTATGAAGATGGTATTGTCCAACTGTGAAGAATTTGCGGACTCATTTATAGATGACATCATGATATTCAGTGAGAGTTGGAGTGAACATCTAGTTCACGTTGCCAAAGTCTTGGAGGCTCTCAGAGATGCAAACTTGACGGCAAAACCAAGTAAGTGTATGTTTGGATATAGTGAGATAGAGTTTCTTGCTCATGTCGTTGGAAATGGTCAGGTGCGTCCGACTCCAGACAAGATAGATGCCATTCAAAATATCCCTTCGCCGAAGACGAAAAAGCAAGTTCGTTCTTTCATCGGTGTTGTGGGATTTTATCGGAGATTTATTCCACATTTTGCAAACATATCTGCCGTTTTAACGGATTTGACATCCAAGGGACTTCCAAACAAGGTAAACTGGCAAGATGTCCATCAGAAAGCGTTTGACATACTCAAAAGGGCCCTGTTAACGTATCCCATTTTGCAGAATCCCGACTTTGCATGTGATTTTATTCTTCAGACTGATGCATGTGACAGGGGGTATGGAGGTGTACTGTTGCAGGTAATGGAAAATCAAAGGTACCCAATTATATTCATTAGCAAAAAGTTGTCTGTGCGAGAGCAGAAATACAGTACAGTCGAAAAGGAATGTTTGGCTATTGTCAAGTCGTGTCAAACACTCAGGGAGTATTTAATTGGAAAGGAGTTCACTATTGAATCTGATCACTTCCCGCTTCAATGGCTCCATAAAATGAAATCCCAAAATATGCGCTTGCTTAGATGGAGTTTACTTCTTCAAGAGTACAGGTTCACTGTTCAGCACATTCCTGGAAAGCAAAATGTTTTAGCTGATTTGTTGTCAAGAGCACATCAATAAATTTGCTTTTTTCATATTTTGAGATAAAATTTATAATTTTATCTTTGAAAGGGGGACGTATGTCGCAAATTCATGTTGAGATAAGGGTTAGAAGATAAAATAATCAGTGGTGTGTATCGATGAGCGATTGTTACTCAATACACACTGCTGATTTTGTGTAAACTTGACCAGTAGTAATGCAGATTTTGTGTAGAAAAGATGCACTTGAAGTAGAAGTGAAGTTTGTAGAATTATTGAGACAAGAAGTTGTCATTTATCTTGTGAGAGAGTATTCCTTGCCTCTCCTTATACATAAACGAAGTCAGTGTACGTCGGGTGTACGTCGAGAACAGTGTACGTCGAGAACTGATTTGTATTCGGCGCAAAGTGGTGTTCATCGGCTCATATCGTTACCTGTCAGTCAGATAAGGACAGTACGTTTACATAAACAACGCTACAGTACAAAAGACATTAAGCACGGGATGACAGTTGGTACATCGGATCTGTAGTACAACGTGGTAAAGATAATAGAACTGTGGACGCTCTGGTGTCGTTATAGTTTCTGTGCTGTTGTGGTTGCTATTACAGCCCTATAAATTAATTGTTTGTCTGACATCGTGACGGATCACATTTGTTTGAGTTAGATTTGTTCATTAAAATATCTTTAATGTTTTACACACTTTTACTCACGTCTTCACAAGGTGTTGTTACTCTTAGACGACCTTAACGTGGTCTCTCTGACATCTGTTCAGTTTGATTGTATCGGGTTATTGCTCTTCAGTCAATACTGCGATGAAATTTAGAGTGAATGGCAGCAGCAGTCTTGGTTGCCCCACCCTGTAGCATTCCAACAATTTGAGCCACTTTAATTGGAGTCAAGTGACGTATTGGTATGATTCAAATGTTGATGACATCAAAGTTGTCAAATTGACGCGTTTTAAGCACATACGGAGCTAATGCCAAGTTTGAAATCCGTATATGCGACACATTTTGCATGCATGTTTTGGGGGTGAGTGTGTTCTAATCACGTGATAGCTGTTATTGGAGACGATAACATTCAGTATTCTTTAAAGTGTGTTTAAGCATAGATATGGCTGTCCGAATAACAAATCTGTGCAAAAATTTCCGCGTGTATAAAAAGAATATTGAGAGAATTACTTTTGTTGCTTAACTTTTTGTGAGGAGTATAGTATATAAGTAACACCTTATCACCTGAATTGACTTTGACTTTTGGTCGGTTGAAAATATTGTTTTGGAGAGAATTATGATAACATTAGAAGCAACTTACAGCAAAATCTTATTCTGATAATTGTGCCGTGGAATTTTCTTACCTCGGCTGAATCCAGCGATCTTAAAGATGTAGAGAGTTCTCCATCTAAATGTAAAAACAGAGAAAAATATATACTTGAATATATTATTAAAATTACCATGTCAAGTTACAATTTTGATTGTGAAAGGCACGTCACAATGCCATTCTATCTTTAAACTTTGGCACACATGGGCCGTACTTACAGACATTTCCTAATCATTTCCCAAACAGCTAGCGTCTAGACTGCTCCGATTTAAAATCTACTTTAGATGATAGAATAGTTGTCAATAAGGAGAGAATCTAGTACAATGTAGCACAGACAATATTGAGACAAAAGGAGAAAATGTTGCTTATCAGTATTTTATTCTTTTGTCTCAATATTTCGCAAGCTTTTCCTATTAGGGACATCAAAACCAGATCTTGTTTGGGAATGGGTTAATCGAATATTCAAATCTGAAAGAATACAACCCATCTATATGGACGAGACATATGTGCAGGCCAAACGGATTCATTGGTGACACTTATGATTTTAAATAAACCATCGCTTTTCAACAAAAACCTCGTATCTGCAGCTTGTTTTAAGCTGTAGTTACGAGGTTTTTTTTTGTAAAAAGCAGCGATACATGCTGGGAATTAGACTGGTGGGGCCTAAAATGAATGTTTCCCAGGTTACCCGAGCCTAACAACATTTGGCCAAACCTACTATTTCCCTTCAGGGGGAATGCTCCAGTTTCCTAAATTTTTCCCAATACTAGAATTTATTTATATTTTTATGTTGAAATTATATGTTATTACCAATTGAAAAATAAAAAAAATGGATGGTCAGCGACCTTGTTTAATTTTTATAAGCATTCGTACCACATAGCCCTACAGCGAAAAAATGCACAATTTCTTGCACCTGTCCAAGGTCACTAAAATGCTAATAAAATGTTGTATATTCATCGTTTAGTCCCAAAAACGGATTTAAAGTAACGTTTTACATTCAATAAGAACAGAAAGACCAAAATATGTGATATTGTAAACGCACAAATGTATAAAACTGCGTGCTCACGTGTTCGGTTAGATCAACGAAGCTGGAGTGTTTTATATCAATTTGCATATTTTCGGAAATATTTCAAATTCTACATAATAGAATTTGATAAAAACTCTCTCATAGTATTAAGCAACATGTCCTGGTAATAATTCAAAAAGAAAATGTATAGGTCAGCGCACTTATTAGTGAACTACAGCAATTTTTATCAGCTACACTTGAATAAAATGACACAAAACAGGGGTTACTGCATACACACTTACGACTGTCTTGCTCTAAATAATCGATTTCCATCTTGGGGAAATCAGTTTCGCATAATAAATACACTTTTACCGTCGAAAATGGTAAATTGTAATGATGTGTTATATTATTGAAAATATTGTAGCGAAACATATTGGTACGAAACATTGAATTTATTACAGTAATGACCGAGTGTTCCGAAAAACTGGAGCATTCCCCCTTAAAGAAATACAAATGCAACACCTCTCCCTTAGAAGGAAAGAAAGAAAAGCCAACCTGCGTCCCAGCAAACATGCTTATATGGGTCCAATATGGGATGTGTATGGGTAAGCTCATATGGGTAGGCCCATATTGGACCCAAATAGGACCTATGTAGGTAAGCCCATGTGGGTTTGATCATAAGGGACTCAGATTGGTCCCATATTCCCAGCATATGGGCTGTGTATGGGCAAGCCCATATGGGTATGCCCATATAGGACCTATGTAGGAAAGCCCATGTTGTTTTGACTATGGGGGTCCCAGTTACAGTAATCGGCTTGCGCCCATTCAAGTACAACAGAACAATTATGTATACATGAGCATATCTAAAATATCCATAATCTGAATCATGTAGCCTATAGAATTATAAGTTTTCAATTTGAATGACGATCTTATTTAAATCCATCAAAATTAATGACCATCAAATCAATACAAATTGAAAAACAACAACATTAGATTCAGCAAGACAAGTAAGGCAACATCAATAAGACATGTCTAATCCTTTCTCGAACAAAACCTGGTATTGACTTCTCTAATAGAAAGGTAGGCCTAAATTGCCAAAAACATAGGCCTAGATATATTAGCAAAAGTTGATAATCGGCATTTTCTTCTTTTGCATAAGTTTTTTTCTGCGCTATATTGTACAGAAGTACATTCTTTGTCAATATTGTTTTTTAAAACATGGGCTTCATGTTGGATCATCCGAATTATTTTGTCGTTTTAACGGTGTTTAAACTGTAATTAGTCTGTTCAAATCACTAACATAATCTTATCAATTAGTGTGTTACAAGGAGTTTAATATTAAAGGGAAATAATTTAAAATCTTGACAATAAATCGTGTTTTTACAAAGCGTTTATGTAAAGAAAGCATTTGGCTTGATAATCCTATATGATTCTGTTAAAAGAAATTAAATTGTGTACACATTTTCAAAAAAAAGATAGAAATAAATCTAGACATAAAATATATCAAAAAAAACATATAGATAGTTATAGAAAGCCTCGAAAATGTTATGACAGTCAAGACCACATTCCCAGGTATCAAACCTTAGAAAATGTGTCAAGGTCGTCAGACACACCTGGCGAGACCTTAATCCTCTATGATGGGGAATGATTACCCCTTCTGGAAGGTTTTCATCTTCAATCAACACAAAACGAAAGCCAATAGAAATGGGTTAGATCAGGGTTGTCTATATGGGTCTGCCCATTTGGGACCCATATGGGTCCCATATTGCATGTATATGGGCTGCCCAGATAGGACCTATATGGCCCCCGGTTGCACATCCTAAATGGGTCCCATATGGGTTGCCCTTATGGGACCCATAAAGGTGTCCATAAGGGACCCATATGGGACCCATACAAATTGCTTGCTGGGGTACACTGCTTTTCCCTATGAAACTTAAACTAAGAATTTTTATTTGGCGTTTGTAAATACCATCCATGTCTTTGTGAAACAGCAGAATATCATCTTGTAGTTATTAGCTCCACTGGCCGAAGGCCAGCGAGCTGTTGTCATGGCGCTGTGTCCGTCGTGCGTCCGTGCTTGCGCGTCCGTTAACTTTTTCTTCAAAAATCTTCCTCACTCAAACCAGTGCGCCAATTTTGACCAAACCTTGCAGTGATGTTCGTTTGATGACCCTTTACTTAAATTGATTAAATTATTTTGATTCGACCATAAATGTGGGCGTGTCAGGGCGGGACATATCGGACTTAGAGAAATCACAAAATAATTCTTTGAAATTCAACCATTTAGCCAATTTTGACAAACTAGGCAGAAATGTACCCTTGGTGACTCTTTACTAAAATTGTTCAAAGAATTTCGATCGGTCCATAAATGTGGGCGTGGTAGGGCGGGCTTTTCAGAATTTGAGAAATCACAAAATAATTCTTTAAAAATCAACCAATGGGCCAATGTAGACCAAATTTGGCAGTAATGTTCCTTGGGTGGCCCTTTATTTAAATTGTTGTGAAATTTTGATTGACCTATTAATGTGGGCGTGCCAGGCGGGGCTTATCAGAATGGGAGAAATCACGAAATTATTCTTTAAAAACAACCATTATGTCAATTTCTTATAAACTTGGCAGAAATGTTCAAATGGGTAGTCCTTTACTTACGTTGTTAGTGAAATTCTGATTGGTCGATAAATGTGGGTGTGACAGGGCAGGCTTAACAGAATTGGACAAACCATGAAATAGTTCGTTAAAAATAAAACCGTTGGGCCAATTCAGACCAAACTTTGCAGAAATGTTCCTTGTGCGACCTTTTTCAAGATTTAACAGTGCAAGGCTTACAAGAAATCATGACATAATTCTTTTACTATAGCCAGTGGAGCGATTCAGGCACTCTTGAGCCTCTTGTTTTTGCTTTGGACAAAAATGATTTTTTTCTTACAGTCGTTTTAAAAGTTAACATCTACCAAGAAGGTAAACTCAAAATGCATCAAGTAATTATAACGGTAGATCCTGTAGCGGGGCCCTTCAATTCTTTATTAAATAATCACATCCCTGAATTCTGTTATTAGATCTCTTAATTTCTAGGCACATATCTCTTGACTACATTTTCAACAAGGAAATTGCTACGCGGTACGTACCGGGAAGGAATTGTGGTCGTGGTGGCGTTGGTGGTTCTGAACGTCTAGGTCCGCGATCGAAGGTGAAGTGTCTCCGAATGTCGCCGTACCATTCCTGGCAAGCTATAAACAAAACAAACATAAACGCAATATATAAACATGTCGCACATACCAGTATACTCATACATACGTCAAAACAGACGTCCTTAGATGAATTACTCTCTTTGGCAACATTACATGTAGGAGACTACGTGTCGGGCGTGAACACAATTTGTCCATCTGCAAAATGGCAAGGGCTTCAGAGAGAGAAAAAAATCTTCTCTGTGAAAGGTTTTATTGTCGCGAATATTTTGTCCAACAAAATGACGTAAAAAAACGGGAATAAAAACGTAGATTAAGCCATCCCAAGTAACATTTTGTCTTCCACAACCCCTTTGATTGTTTCTTGAATTCAAAATCCTGTCGTTTAAGTAATCATAGGACTTACATTTTGATAGTCTGTATACCAATATCGTTATCAAGACGAAAAGAGACAATCCAACTACAATAAATAACAACATACATGTAATTATTAAGAGCCATGTTATGGATAACAGCCATACATGTTATTTGAGGACAATAAGGATCCATATAATTCTGTGCAAATGTACAGTTTGATAAAAAAAAATCCCGCTGCTCTCTTCACGGGTGGTAAACGGAGAAACTAGCTCCAAAAAGAGTCAACGGTATTTCGCTGCCGCGAGAAATATTGGTACTTCCGGGGTAGTTGTATCGAAGGAAAAATCGGTAAACAAAGGTAGGTGTCGAGCACATTTTTCTTACTTTATATCTTTTACGACGAGTTTTGGAAAAATCCGGCGATGCTGTAATATGAGGAAATGGTCAAAGTTTGTTATGCACAAGAATATATTATATGATAAGTTAATTGCTACCCGGAGATTTTAATACACGTATTTGCCCACCAATCTCCCAAAATATAGCAAAAAATATAACGATATAACATGTAATTGACTTACATCTCCCCAAAATACTAAAAGTGATAAGAATTTGTATTTTTCTAATACGTAAATGTTAAATTCTGGCAAAAATTGGGCGAGTGCAAGTTGCCTCGACGAATGGTTAGTTGAACTCGAAATTTTACTTTCGATTTCAATATGTATTTCAATGATTGTATTAAAACCCTGCTAACTATCACCGTATATTCTTGTGCACAACACACTTTGACCATTTTTTTCATATTACAGCGTCGCTGGAGTTTCCAAAAATCTCTGAAAAAGAAATAACGTAAGAAAAATGTTCTCTACACCTACCGATTTTCCCTCGATACAACTACCCCGGAAGTTCGAGGCAACAAAATACCATTGACTCTTTTTGGAGCTAGTTTCTCCGTTTACCACCCGTGCTCTTGGAACCTATTCATGTCATGTGGCAACTTTGGGAGAGTAGGAACTATTAGTATTAATTCTAATCGAATTTTATTTGGCCAAAAGCCTACCTGGAAATAAGTCTATAAGGGATCTTTGCAGATCTCCGCTATCGTCTCTTTCAGACATGCTATACCTAAATCCATCTAAAGAAGACCTGTTTCTGATATCTTTAATAGAAAGGGCTTTGCAGGCTTAAACAAAAGGAAAAAGTACTTTTATGAATATTTTGTGCTATATTGTACCCGAATCATATCTTAATAAACACCGTTTTGCCGTCTGCAGTATAGCAGAAAATGTGCTAAGAGAAACATTGAGGCAAAAGAAGAAAATGCTGATAATACGTTTTTAAATCTTATCTAATAATGCAGTTATTTGCATGCATTATCAATCAGAAATTGGACTGATATCGTAAACACAAAAACATGCGTATTATTTAGTATTCACGTGCCGCTAACACGCGGCTTTGCTCTCAAATATCCTCGATCGGGGATTGGGGCAAGTAATTAAGAAAACTGAAAATTAAGCCAAAATTTCGTAATTTCCCTTTTTTTCGGTGTAATGTCTTGGAATATCCTTTATAAACCCTCGTAAAAAGTAAACCCTCGTTGTCTACAAGACTTAGTCTAATCATATCTGCTTGCGTGATATATAGGCGTATCGGGACGAATAGTTCTTGAACGAAAGAAGTAAATAGAAGGATAGCTTACGAGTTTTTAAACAAAAATTTTGATCACAGCAAAGGATGGAGATTAGACTGGCTCCAGTCTGACTGATCTGATTTGTAATAAAAGATATATGTAAGTACTGTACATCTAATTTACCACACTGCCATACTCTCTGTAAATGTAGATCCGTGAGATTATAACGAGAAGGGCAGTAATTTGAGTAAATGATTTTTTCCAGCAGGAGTGAAGTACCTTTGTAAATTTATATATGGATATTGGCGTATTCATTCTCACGGCCTAGGAGCCAGGCTAGATGGAGATTTGTGGTTGTTATCTATGCCTGTGGATTTTACAAGGTCTCTGCTCAATTGGAATTTGACTTCTTTTCGCACCACAACAATGCAATCTGGACTCGGGAAGCTGTTCAACTTAAAAATGGTCGACTGCGGAAATCACTTGTAAACCAACATTATTTAGAAATAAAGATCTTATAAGAATTTAGGAGGGCGAATTGGGTGGATCTAACAATTAATTGTAGAAGGCCCCTATGTGTTTCCTATTCTTGTTTAGGATATTTCAATTTTTCCTCTTCAAGTTTTGAATATGAAGTGAACTTTGTTCTTTGTTGAAACAGAGTACACCAAAACCACCTACTTCGGAAGTTCCGATATTTTTTCCATTTCTCGCACTGAACTGACATGCAAACAAACCAGCAAGACGTTTAATACGTGTACCGAATTTCACTTCAATATATATAAAATGCAATTTAAAAATGACACTAAACATGATATCTACTTAAGCGCCTTGTTTGTTCGTAAAAGCGGGTTTACTGTTGAATTATTGTGAACAATTGTGAAACGTCAGTTCATTTAATGAGTGTACGCCCGTAGCATTTACGAAAATATCGCTATCGTGTTAAAATGGTTTTCCCAGTGCATTCATTCGAATGCCAATATTATCAACAGGACGTATTAACATTTTTCAACCAAATGTGAAGTGCGGATAGAAAACTGTAGTTTCTATTGGTGTAGAAAGATCACTTGAAACATGAGCGATTTACTTTCACAAATGGGGTTCCGTTTTATTTTTTCGAGGGCGGGGGTGTTGTGGACACCCTTTACAACAAAATTAAAATGTATGTTTCTCGGTAAAAGTAATTAAAATTCAGTTGAAGCGACAAAGATGGTCCCGTTCACAGCACAACTGGACATATTTTTGAATGTCTGGCCGAATACCGGGACAATCTGGAAGCTGTTCTGCTAGTGTCGGTTAAAACGTTTCGACGTATTTCGTCATTTTTATCACATTTCTGTACATTATTGTACCGAATCGTCTTTTTTATGAAATAATAGTGTCAATTCGCGTTTTCATAGAGGTCTACATAAATACGCCGAAAACTAAATAAATCTGAAAATAAGAGTTTCAACTCACGTGCAATAGAAACTGTAATGATGATTGGCATATACTGGCGTCTAGCATCTGTAAACGAAATTATGAATGATACACATACGTATAACACGTACCAAGATTAAATTAACCCGTGCTAAGTTCTTCAACATACAAATAGGTAAAAATATATTCAAGAGATATCGTACAGAATGGTCAACATACATAGCTCGTAGATTGTTTCTGTCAACAGAAATTTCGAATGAAGTTCATTTATAGGCATTTTAAATCAAGGCTATTATATACTCGGCAAAACTGCTTACGCATCACTCATATCTTTGTTAATATCTTTTTAACGGGTCGACTGAATACGTTTAAAATTTGCATATGCAGACAACTACCATTTCGTTAGAATCCTATGATATTTCATAGTAAATGATACAGTCTGTTTTGAAATATTGAACTTTTAATAAGGACACCCTTAATTCTAAAATTCATAAAGTCTAGAATTTAATTACAATAGGAAATTCACACATAACTTTCAAACCTTTTGTATTGGCTGAAAGAGTTCCTGTGTAGAAAAGTTACCCTTCCTTAAACAAACCGATGGCTTTAACACTTTTGTGGATGCGTAATTTATTCCCGCAGAGGTAAGGTTACATCACTAGTGTCGTTGGTGTCATTGTTGGCGTTGAAGACGACGTTGGTTACGTAGACAAAAACGTATCAGTCTATATCTTATGAACTGTAAGAGATGCAGTCTTGATATTTCACACATAGACATGTCACACCAAGACCTTTCACGTACGACAATAAAATTTGACCTTGTGACCTTGACCTTGAAAACTTGACATTTTCTCTTAAAAAGGCGCGTCTATGCGAGCTACGTTGTCCGCGAACAACCCCTGTTACGTTAGATAATGGATACATTTTTTCAGATTTCAATCCCACAATAAACTAGCTTTCAAAATCAGTTCAAACAAATATTATTAAGAAGGATCACAAGTTACACGAGCCGAAAAACTGTTTTGGTCCCCTTTTAGTATGACGCGGTCACATAAGAAGGAAAACTTGGAAATTGTTTCATGGATGAGTGCATAAACTTGTGGAATAAACGTTTGTCAAATCATAAATCTAAATCTTTGACAATAAAGAAAGTATGCAATTTTAAAAAGTGATGCGTTAGCTCTTTTGCTGAGTATATATAATAATATGTAACTTATCAGAAACTTCTATTTATTGTAACATTCATTGGAAGCCTGACCTGAATTCTAAGTTGATAGAAAGTGCAAAACTTGGTACCATCGCTAAAATTACTTTCTTTCTGGCCCTTGATATTGAAATGCAATAATGCAACAATATATATAGACAGTATATACTGTTATCATAAGTTACGTAAACCCTCTCCAAAAGCAATATTTTTGTCAGTTCAATCGGCGAGTTGAAATACAATGGATAATTGTGTAATTTAGCAATGAAAGCATTGACGGAAATGGACAAATACCTATAGAGAGGAATTTATTCGTTTCTCTCATTGTTTACTCTGAAGTAAGTAAGTAAGTAAGTAAGTAAATTGTTTATTAAAGTAGCATGTGTATACATTACAAAGACAATTAACAAATTGATGATAAATAACACCCGGCCCAATGGGCCTATAAGTCACTATGACAGTAGTGTATTTGATAGTCAATAATGGTGAGACAACATGCCTGAGTAGTTCCGTATTCTATAGTAAATTTGTGAAAGGCGTCTTGTATTGCAATATGATTATTCCCTTTTTTTAGGTTTAGAGCACGGGTGGTAAACGGAGAATGGTGGAACTTACAACTCTTAAAGGGCGACGGTAACAGATGGTCTAATTGCAAAAAATGATTTTTTTTTTTGAAAAAATATGCAAAACTTTTGTGTTGACCACCTAGGGATGGTTAATAATATGCGATTCAGACAGAGAATGAGCCGAAATTACAAGACAGATAGCTGAATTTAGGGAGAATCCAAGCCTAAATTCAACCCCATCACTGATGGGGCTAGATTTATTTTTAAATTGTTGCGCATGCGCATACAGCGCGGACCATGATTCAAACGAGATTCGTACTTAAATTTCAATATGACGTCATCATGTATGTTGTGACGTCATTTAAGAAAGTCGCATGTCCTACTGTTTTGACCTACTTTCGACATCGCTTCATGAATTTGGTATCAAATTGCGAAAAAATGAGTCGTTGCTTCAATAGTTTCTCGTAATCAATTAATCAGGTCATATAAAGCTTAAAAAGTGTACATTTCGTTTGTATTTGACAATTTTTGGGTCCAAATCTGGGAAATAGTAGCTTTAATGCGAAAAGAAATATTAAGAGTTCTATAAGCTTTGTGTACCTAGTTGATCGTAACTAACGTTGTCTCTCTATAAAATTTATTTATGTGAACATGTAAATATCGAATTAGTCAAAAAGAGAAAGAAAGAAATATTTCGTGAAACGAGTACTCTTATATTCCTGAAAGAATAGCTTTTGAAACCATGAAGACACGTTAATGCAAAATTAAATAATTTGAGACTACAACAACACGAACGCAGAGGAACCAATGTTCGTCTGTACAAACGTATCGACAAACATCAGGTCCGCTGCGCCGCATAAGGTAAATTATAAAGCTATTATGAGTCTCTGGTTAAGTTAACGGGATTGTACTGGCCATGAGTTAATCCTGACCGTAATTATTCAAGATCAAGCCAAAGCCTAGCACCAAATTATGTAGAAACAGAATTTAACAACTACTCAGAAATCAGAAATTAAGTGTCATTCAACGGTTGATTTATCCTTGGGATTTGCAGCACCTGGGAAAACGTGCTTTATATCGAACCTAATCTGAATCAACCAATCAATGGTCTCGTTCACACTGAAGTAATATTTTATGGCACTTAACGCATGCCTTCATTGGGTAAAGGCAAAAGAAATATTATGGTGGCTTACAGTAGAGCAACCATACTCTATGCAAAAACCAAAATACATGGTGATAAAAAGATGTGTGATTATCACCTAAGACATTGTAGAGTTGGATATTTATACCAAACAACGCATATAAGTAATCGACCGAACTATATTTTTTATTAGTTTAAGTGTGAGAACGTTAAAGTAAATTCTGCCCATAGTTAGTGAAAAAGGATTTGTTACCGTTATTCGGTACTATGGTGGACGATATTAATGTTGATGAAGATCCATTCACTGTTGGGCTGTGAGGAGTAGTTGATGACTTCTGCAATATGTCAGAAACTGTTTTTACCACAGGAGCCAATGTACTTGAGTCACTGTGTGGTTTTGTAGTAGAAATGTGTTTCTCCGAGCTTAAAATGAAAAAAGTTACGTTGTATGATAACATTTCCGGATAACAAATTAATACCTTTCTCTATTAAGGTATGTAACCCATCATCAGCCCTGAAGAGCCAAAGGCGAAATTTGAAAAGTGCCAGTAATTCCTAAACTGTGTATCATTTCCACAGTATATATAAAAGAGTGTGTAATTTGATGCATTTCGTTTGGCTAGAAAGTGTTTTTTTTAATGAAGGGCTGTATACCTTGCCGTAATATTGTCGTTTGTAAATATTGTCATCAGAACGATAGATTGAAAATATTGATATTTCGTTTCCGAACAAAAGGTTGCCATTTTCTTCCACTACCATCCAACTCACAAAGAAGATCAGACAAGAACTATTCAACTTATTATTGCCTAAAATGTGTGTTTTCAGTCTGTTATTGGCATTGTATAACGAGTCTAAAGCGGGCGGATATCCAGAGAAATCGTGCATTAATCGGCAGATTCACGTGCGATATCGGACCGGTTTTGCACTCAAATATCCTCGATCGGGGATTTGTTGTGAGTGCTTCAGAAAATTGAAAATAAAGCCGAAATTTCGTCATTTCCCTTTTCCGCGATGTAAATTCTTGTAAGACCCCATTTCCAGTTTACATCCCAATATAAACTAGGTCTCCCAGTGTAACCATATCTGATGACGTAATAATTATAGTGACGTAGGTTTAATTCTTGGAATCAAAAAGTAAACAAACGGGCAGCTGACAGATTTTGAACTAAAAGTGGATTTCGTGGACATGGAAGGATAGAAATTAGAATTGAGTGGTTGTGGTCTAGGTCAAATGTGATGGTAAGCCTATGTGTTTCTTGTTCTTCTTTTAGTTACTGCAATTTTTCCTTTACAATGTGGTAAAACAGCCTTTCAGGTAGAGTATGTTTTACTTATCCTCATTAACGGGCCCCGAATTGTCGGCTGGGGTTCCAGTCTATAGTTGTAATGTGGTCACGTGACGGGATTGGAAAAATCAGAACGAGACTGACGCCATTTTATGAAAACCAGAAACTAAGAAGATCTGTAGTAAATTGTGATTTTATTTGGCTTCCTGGGTTATTTGTGTGAAATAACCGCAGGAATAACTAGGTAAAATATCAGATTTTACAACAGTGGCGCTTGCGAGCTGTTCGAATCGCATTTGCGGTCGGATTGCTCGGGATACTTTGCTGGGTTGAAGCGACGGAAAAACTGGGTGGCAGGGGTTTGCCAGATTGTTTTTCTTTTGTCGTCTAGACATCCAGGGATTTTCTTAACTGCATTTGGTGAGTTGATTCACGAAGATTTTGTGAATTGATTCATCATTTACAGTGAATGCAATTTCAGTCTTTGTCGGGCGAATAGGCATTTGGCAGTTTTTCGTCGGCATGGTCTGCAATTGACTTTGTGCTTCTTTTCTTCCGATGCTTTCGGCTGCATCCGTTGCTTGAATTCAGCAACTTAAATAGTATCACAACCTGCTGTGAAATCTCACCCTCCCTTGGCCCGGCCCATTCGATTGTTGTTACCGCGGACCTTGAATTGCTTCCCTTCTTTCATTCAATTTTGGACTGTTCCATTTTGGTGCTCAGGGGTGCATTTTTTCAAAAACTTGGGTGATCAAAATTCAAAAGTTTAATTTGTCATCTGCTCTTGTCAACTTTTTGGCATCTTCAATTTTCAAAATTTATTTAACTTTTTCTCATTTTTGTCTTACCCTGAGTACCTATAACCTATTTTTCAGGTAGGGGAGAGAAGATATTTGAACAAATTTCAGTCCGACTTTCCAATAAGCAGACTGACACAGCAGAATTTCATTTCTGACTTTTGAGAGGCAGAATAATTGTTTTTGGCGACTTACTTGAAATTCAAAGCGCTGAAAGTACTGTAAATAGGCACTTTGTTATTGCAGCACTATTTATAGGCTGTGTTACTTAACAAATCTTTTCAAAAGCTTTATCATCTTAGACTAAATGCTTTCAGCTATTTTTTCAATAAATTCAGATACATTATTGTAGTTTGACTTTAATTAAAAAGCAAACTTTAACTTTTCTGACTTGTTCTTTAAAGCAGAAATACTTAATCTTCATCCCTGATTAATATCATACTAGCATTCTGATATTTTATCACTGAGCTAACAATGGATAAGGTATTAATTAACTATTGTGGGTTGGAAGAATTGATGAGCGTGAGAGGTATTGCTGAAGCTTTGGCAAACGGAATACTTAGTTTTAGGTCAGATGCAGGTAATATTACAGAAGACAATCTGAGCGAAGTGCCATATCTTCACATTACCCAGGAATTGTTGGACAGTTTTGATTTTAAGCCTTATGAAAAACCTAAACGTCCATCCACAACGGGGTCAAGTAGTTTAGGGGCTTGTGGTGGTCCAGGTGACCGTGTTCTTTCGCCTGGGGAGACTGGAAAGAAAGCTCCTCCTGGTTATGGATTGGACGATGGTCCACCTCATTATTCTGATGATTGGCTTACACCAGATTGGGTTTTTCATGAAGGTCCTCGGCGTGCATCAACCACTTTATTGCGGAATCTTGTGTTTGACGGGACAGGCTCGTGGGATGCTTTCTACACAAAATTTACATTTTATGCTAGAGAGCAGCGATGGTCCGGGGCACAACGAAAGCATAACTTTTGCTATTGTTTGCAGGGAAAAGCAAGCGAACATTTTGCTATGCTGCAACGGAGAAGTCCACATTCGGAATTCATAGATATTGTGGACAGTTTTGAGAAAAGATTCGGCAATTCTGATATGCCGGAGGCTAACCGTATAGAATTCAGTAATCTGCGCCAAAGATCTGATGAAACTGTTAAGGAATGGGCAGATAGAGTATCCATGGTGGGTGTACAAGCATTTCAAGGGTCATCTGAAGCTGTAGTCCAAAGAGAATTAATTTCAAAATTCTTGCAAGGATGCATTGATAGAGATTCTGGTTTGTATACAATGAACTCCAGACCCGCCACTTTAGAAGATGCCGTTAAGAGTTTAATGTGGCACAGACAAACATCTAGGTTAATGCATGGTAGACCTAGGACAACTCAAGTTCGTCAAACATGGACGAGGCAATTTGAGGACGAGTATGTGGATTGTGATCCGAGCCTTCGGAAGGTCGGTGCAAGGTCAGATCAAGCGACACCAAAGCCAGACCGAATTGACTCTCTTGATCAACGGTTTTCCAAAATGGAAAATGAGGTAAGTAAGCTAGTTTAGGGTTTTGCTAAACTTAATGCAACTGTAGAAAGGTTGGCTTCTCGGAATAGGTCTCGGTCTCCAAGACCTAGAGATGATTTCTGCTACAATTGTAGGGAAAAAGGTCATTTCAAGCGTGAGTGTCCTAAAGCTTTGTCGAAATCAGTAAAGTTTGTTGAAACTGATGATGAGGACGACGAGTATTTAAACAAGCAAGGGGTGAAGGGGGAGGCCGACCTTCAGCCCAAGTCCGAAGCGGCTTTGTAAATGTTGACAATCCACCTGATGCTAGTCTCGTTAAAGAAGAGCTGGCAGTTCCTGAAGGGGATCCGAGTCAAGCAATTTTGCAAGGTGAGACAGACAGAACTGACTTGATCGACATGACATACTGCGAAGCATTTAACGCGTGTGTTGACAAAATTGACCCGATGTTGTCAACAAGTCCCGAGACTAATGAAAATGCTGACATTAAAGAGGAAGTCATTGTTTGTAGGCTTCGCTCATGCTCAGGGTTTACTCTGTCGTGCGAAATACAATCAAAGCCGGTCAGGGCTATTGTAGATTCTGCAGCAGAGGTAACAATAATTTCGGATAAGGTCTATGATATCTTGGCGTCAAAACCACAAATTAAGAAACATGCCATTTTGCACACCGCGGGGCGTGATATGTCAATTAAAGGCTACATAGTAGGTCCTGTAACAATAAAGCTTGGCAATAAGATCTTTAAGGAGGATATTTATGTTGCTCCAATTCAAGACGACATGTTGCTAGGTTTTGATCTAATCCATGGTAGGAAGATCAATATTGACACTGTTAACTCCTGTCTGGTAATAGAGGGAGAGAATATTCCAATGCAAGTGGGTAACAGATCGGATATGAGCGCGGCTCATGTATCCCGTGTTAAGGTCGCAAAATCAGTTGTGGTACCACCAAATTCTGTTCGTTTGGTTAAATGTAAGCTCTCTAAAAATCTTAGAAATTATATGTTTGAGCCTGATGAGGATTTTGATCGCAATCTTTTGATTCCCAAAATAATTTACACAGAAGGGAACAAACCAAAGGTGTGTGTAGTAAATCCAACGAATGCTACTAAAAGGCTTAAAAAATCTAAGAAAATTGGGAGGGCAGAAGAAATAGGTTGCATAATCAGTTCATGTGATAAGTCACAAAATGCAGAATCTGATCCCGTACAAATCCCAGAGCATTTGGGGAAATTGTGGGATGCATCCAAAATAAACTTGTCTGAGCATGAACAGATTAAACTAAAGAGCCTTCTACTTGAGTTCAAAGATGTATTTGCAAAGGATGAATTTGATCTGGGAAATTTTACGGAAATTGAACATCAGATCAACACAGGCGATTCAAAACCGGTAAAACAGCGAATGAGAAGAACGCCAGTGAGCTTTGCAAATGAAGAGAAGGCACATTTAGAGAAAATGGAAAAAGCAGGTGTTATTCAGCCATCCACTTCTGAATGGGCTTCGGCGCCAGTACTTGTAAGGAAAAGGGATGGTAACGTTAGGTGGTGTGTGGATTATCGTGACCTGAATGAAAAAACAGTCAAAGATGTCTACCAATTACCCTTAATTGATAAGTGTTTGGATACACTTGCAGGAAACACCTGGTTTTCCAAACTAGACGCGAACTCGGTGTATTGGCAGGTAAAAATAGCCGAGAAGGATAGGAAGAAGACCGCATTTATCACTAAATATGGGTCTTGGGAATTCGTTAAAATGGCTTTTGGTCTTTGTAACGCGCCCGCAACTTATTCTAGGGTCATGAATTTAGTTCTCCGGGGTTTGACTTGGGAGGCTGTCCTTGCTTTTCTGGATGACTTGATAATTTTGGGAAAAATGTTCGATGATCATCTTCTCAATATCCGTTTGGTACTAGAAAGGTTTAGGAAATATGGTCTCAAGCTTAAACCTTCCAAATGCATACTTTTCCAGAAAGAAGTGGAATTCTTAGGGAGGTGGGTTTCAAGCCAAGGTCTTCAAATGAAAGATGAGCATATAAAGGCGGTCCAAGACTGGCCTATCCCAAAAAATACAAAACAGGTCGAGCAGTTTATAGGGCTTTGTAATTACCATCGTTTGTTTATCAAAGATTATGCATCTTTGGCGGCTCCCTTATATGCAATCACAGGTAAACATGCCTTTAAATGGGAAGCAGAACAACAAAATGCATTCGAGGTAATTAAAAAGGCATTATTGTCGACACCAGTGCTGTCTTTTCCAAATAATCAAGATACCTTTATTTTGGATACAGACGCATCTGATTTTGCCATAGGGGCAGAACTTCTTCAAATACAAGATGGGAAGGAGATGGTTATCGCTTATGCTAGCGTTGCCCTGTCACCTGAGCAGAGAAGATACTGTGTGACCAGGAAGGAATTACTGGCAGTGGTTAGATTCACACGGCAATTTAAGCACTATTTGTTAGGCCGTCCGTTCCTTGTAAGAACTGATCATAGTAGTTTGACTTGGTTGCTTAACTTCAAACACCCACAGGGGCAAATTGCTCGCTGGTTTGAAGAGTTGAGTCAATATGACATGAAAGTGGAGCATAGACCTGGCAAAAAGCATGGGAATGCAGACGCACTGTCACGGATCCCACACCAGGAACGTCAATGTGAACACTATAGGTTGGGATTTGAAATAAGCAGTCTACCTTGTGGTGGCTGCAAATACTGCAAAAAAAGCTCATGCCAATTGGAAAGATTTCGTTGAAAATGTGGACGATGTCGTCCCATTAGTTGATAAAGCTGCATCCACAAGGGAAACTCAGGAAATGGAAGTAACACATGTAGAAATACGTACCATGGTGGAGGTTGGTGAGATGTCAGTGAGAGTTCAGAATGTCTCATTAGACCTTGTAGACTCTGTACAATTTTTGGCCAAATTGAGTGAACTCCAAAAACATGAAAAGGAGTTTACACATATCTCTAACTGGTTGAGGTCAAAAGAGGAACCACCAGAAGGTGTAATGATGTTACTAGGGCCTGCAGAAAAATATTATTGGATCAACAGGCAAATGTTCCAACTTAAGGATGATGTGATCTGGAGGGTTGAACCAGATAAGGAAACACTCCTCATTCCAAAAGATATGCGCCAAGATATAATTAAGGCGAATCATGATCTTCCGGCAGCAGGGCATGCGGGAGTGGACCGTACTAGGTTAAAGATGAAAGAGAAGTATTTCTGGTATAGAATGTCAAAGGACATTGCAGAATATGTTGCATCTTGCAAGACGTGTAACCAATCCAAAAAACCGAGCAGGTACCTTAAATGTCCAATGACTAGTTATCATGCTGGCACACCTATGGAAAGGGTGCACTTGGATTTCATATGGCCTCTACCCAAGTCTGCAAGCGGAAATGAGCATATTTTAGTGATGGTAGACCAATTTACGAAATGGGTTGAATGCATACCTCTACCGTCACAAACTGCGGAAGTTACTGCACGTGCTGCAGTGAACGAATTTTTCTCCCGGTTTGGTTATCCGTTCCAAGTATTCACTGATCAGGGGCGTAACTTTGAAAGCAACTTATTTAAAAACCTATGTAAGGTTTTGCATATCCATAAGTCCAAGACTACGCCATACAGGCCGTCTGCAAATGGCCAGGTGGAACGGTTCAATAGGACTCTGATGGACTCAGTACGGTGTTATATTGGGAAAACCCAAAATCAGTGGGATCGGTATCTCCCCAATTTGCGGGTGCCATCAGGTCAACAGTAAACCGCAGTACTGGATTTACTCCAAACAAGCTCATGTTGGGCAGGGAGGTGAATCAGCCTGCATAGCTGTTATTTCCAATCAATCAAGAGAAGCGAGTCCTGTTGCCAGGTGATTACTGCTCTGACTTGGTTGAGTCAATGGAGTCTGCCCATAATATTGCTAGGGAGAACTTAAGGGAGACTCAGAAAAGGATGAAACGCGACTATGATGTCAAAGTGCGTGAACACCATTTCTCGGAAGGGGATAGGGTGTATATGTTGGACACGGCATCAGTAAAGGGGAAGTGCAAGAAATTGTTACCCCCCTGGAAAGGGCCGTGTAAAATTAAGGAAAAACTGTCGCCTTACCATTACCGCGTGCAGTTTAAGAATAAGGTGTTTACAGCCAATCATGATAGGCTTAAACTCTGTAATGACAGGGAGACCCCAGAGTGGATGGATAAGGGAAAATCTAGTTTAAATTCTGAGGTATATTGCTTATGCCGTAAACCAGATGACGGTAATTTCATGATTGCTTGTGATCTTTGTGATGAGTGGTTTCATGGTAAGTGTGTGAATGTAACACCCCAAGAAGGAATGCTCATGGACAAATATTCTTGTCCTATCTGTGTTAGCTCGGTGCCTTTTCAGGACCAAGATTAATAATCTGTTGTATTTTCTTTCTTTGCAGACATGGACAGTGGTAGTAGTACAAGCAGCAATGAAAGGAGCCCCCGAAGAAGTTGGGCTGCCGAGGCTGCAGCAACACAACTGACACCTACGGAAAGGGTCATTGTGGATACAAGAAGAGGGACCCCTGGTTGACCCGAAACAGATAATGCTGCAAGTGGCAACCAGCATGGCGGTACCCAGTGAGTTGCGGAAATTGTCCTTTCGCAGTACCAGTTGGCAGACTGGACGACTGGAGATGGGTGGAGAGGATGCAACGGGAAGCGACGGTGTATTTCCCAGACTCCTGGATTCTTAGGAATTTGCCGCATCACAATCCCAGGAAAAATATCCGCCACACCAGAAAAGTGTCCGGAGATTATGAATGGCCCCGAATGACAAAGGACATAAGGGAAAATGTAACTGTCAATAGATATGACGAGGGAGCTGCGGCTGACAATTTGGAAATCAGGCCACATAAATTAATGGAGGTGCCGGCTAGGGAACGGACCCCACCACGTCGGCGGCTCACCCCACCGGAGAGAAAAAGAACTCCACCAAGGGAGAGGATATCTGGTCCTGCTGATAATGACAGAGGGCAGATGAGATTTAGACGGGACCAACATCAGGAAATTGGGGAGGGCCAAAGGAGACCCACTGTGAAAAGGCGGGGGTCAGGTCCAGACGCTAATGAGAGGCCAGCCAAAAGGATGGTGGCTGATTGGGGGGCGTCACCAAGGGAAAGGGATGTCCGTCAAGGGAGGAGATCAAGACGATATCGACCTTGTATAATTAATGGATGCCCGCATGCGTCACATAAAATAAAGTGGCATGTATATTATCATCTCCCAGCCTGTTGCAGGGTAGAGGGTGGTGGATATGAGATGTTCAATGCCGACATCACCAGGCGAAGGGCCGATTGCATCCGCAGGATGACTCGGTTGGTGCTTGGTAGGGGCAAGTCTGTATATGATTTGGTTGCTTTTGTCAACCGGACCTGGGATGCCAATGGGGCGGAGGTCACTGCAGACCAATTGAGTGCCATGGATGACCTGGCTAGGGAGGAAGGTTGGGACAGGGAGTCATATCGTCTCAAACCAATGAGGACCCAAGCTGCTCTCCTTCATTGGAGGGTCATGTGCCACATTGTTAATCAAATGAATCGTGCACAACAGCAGTACTTCGCCGAGTATAACGGGGAGGAACCTAGGGCTAAGAGAAAGCCAGAAAGGCGACCAAAGAAACTGGGCGGTCTGCCACAGGCTCCATTACGAGAGCGAGTTCCTCTTACGGAAGAGGTTAGAGCACAGCCTGCAGAGGTTGTTGTAGAGCGTAAGCTAACAGAGGAACCTCTACCTGTTATGAAAACAACAGAGGAACCTCTACCTGTTGTGAAAGCAACAGAGGAACCTCTACCTGTTATTAAGACAATCAGGTCACCAGAGGTAGCCAAGGAACCTCTGCCTGTTAGCAAGAAGGTCGTGCCGCCACAATGCAGTCCTTCGATCTGGTCTCTAAAACCAAACGGATCAGATCAAGAGTCGGATATTGACTCGGACATGGAGAGGAGGTTGTTGGGACTTGTTTGCTCATCTCCAAAACCTCAAAGGAGCCCCCGAATAAAAAGAAGAGAGAGTCTTTTGAAAAAGGCTATAGAACAAGGGGCGTCTAGTGAGGGTCCAGACAGGGACATTGTCATGTCACCTAGTAAGAACTCTGCGGAGAAGAGTACAGAAAGGGACACTATTTCAGTGTCACCTGCTGAGGGTGTATCCGCACCTGTTGTTCAGTCGTACGCTCATGCAGCTGCGACTGTAATGGAACCAATACAAATGGACACTTTGTCACCTGAAAAAGTTAAAAACTTGTCGTACGCTCAGATAGCTGCGTCAGATCCATCAGCAATGTTAAGTGGGAAGAGTAAACCGCGAGCAACTAGTGACAGGTTTGCTCTAGAGGCTTTCGATAGCCATTTCCACGTTGATAGGGTCGCCAAGCAAGACAGCAGGGCTAAAGGGTTGTCCGTGGAAGGGGTCATTGCATTGCCCGTTGGACCACCACCAAATAATCCGGTTAACATTGTCGGAGGTGTGGTAAATTATTGTGACCCCGAAGATCTCGGAAATATTAACTACCCTACTAATCCCAAGTGGAGAGTTGCTGTCGGAGTACATCCCAAAAAAGTTAATGAGATGACTCCAAAACGCTGGGATGAGTTAGAAAAAGCCATCCATGACAGTAGAGTAGCTGCCATCAGCGAAATAGGGTTAGACTATTCTGCACCGGTTCATACTTGGAACGGGCAGGTAGAAGCGGTTGAAAAAATACTTGGTTTTGGAACAGCAGGATTTGTGCTTGTGGTTCACCTTAGAGGTGGAAAAGGGGACCCAAAAGGAAAGAAACCAACAGAGAAGTTTCTTCAATTGATTAAAAAACACTGCTCCAAATACCAGAGGATCCACCTTCATACTTTCCTCGGTGACTGGGAAATGGCTAAGGAGTGGATACACTCATTCCCCAACTGCTTTTTTAGTTTCTCCGGTAAGGTGGCAACTTTTCGTGCCGACCAATTGGACGCCTTGAGGAAGATATTTTTAAATAGAATTTTGGTGGAAACCGATGCACCATACCTCGGCGTCACTGAAGGTGTGAAGACGTACACGCCAGCATATGTAGGGGATGTGGCAGACCTCGTCGCCCAACAGAAAAGTGTTCCATTAGCTGTGCTTCTGAACTGTGCGGTTCAGAATGGGACCACTTTGTATGGCCAAGTTTGTTAAGGCAGAAAAATAGTAAATCACATATTGGAAATGGGTTTACAATGTATGGGAAGGTGTCACATGGCAATATGGGCATCGACAGTTGGTCACTTATAATATGTAATAAGAAACAATTCACTATAACTTGTACTAGGAAACTATAATCCTGGAAATTTAATAAGGAGAATGGGGAGGACGGGAAAGTGATGGACTTCCATATTTCCTGATTCAAACCATCCAAACGTAAAATCTAGGCAAATAAGAAGAAAAAATAAAATCTAAGAATAAGCTATAGCCTAGGGATAGAAGTAATTCTGTATTTTCATACACACAAGTATAATTAAGAAAGAAAAAAAATAAGTGTTATTGTTACTATGGGTAGGGCAGAAAAATAAGAATGAATTACAACTGATCATAATGAAATGTGATTATATATTCAATTATATCAACAAATTTCCTTATTAAAGTTCATAAGAATAGGAAAAGAAAAAAAATGTAAATAGTTCGACCTAGTATAATTAAGCCAGAGAAAATGTTTATGATATGTGACTTGGAGGAACCATTCCTCTAAAATAAGGCGGGAAGTCCTTAAGAAATAAGCACTGAACAACATGCAAATTGAATTTAAAAAAAATATCAGACCATCGGATGGTGACAAATTAAGGCGGGTTATGTTAACTCGGCCAGGACATGGAGCGGAGATGACGCAGTGGTAACGCGCTGGACTTATAACACAGGGGTCGCTGGTTCGATCCCCGCTTCTCCGGTCTTTCGGATGAGACCTTAAACCGAGGTCCCGTCTCCATATGACCTTAGCTGTTGAGTGGGACGTAAAACTCCGTACAATCCAATCGGCCAGGACATGGACATGAGGACTACTAAGCATGGAAAGGGGATGCTTACGCGTCACCCAGATGACTACTGTACAATCCAATCGGCCGGGACATGGACATGAGGACTATTAAGCATGGAAAGGGGATGCTTACGCGTCACCCAGATGACTACTCCCAATGCAGATCCGGAGACGAATCCTATAAAAACAGGGGGGAATGTGGTAAAACAGCCTTTCAGGTAGAGTATGTTTTACTTATCCTCATTAACGGGCCCCGAATTGTCGGCTGGGGTTCCAGTCTATAGTTGTAGTGTGGTCACGTGACGGGATTGGAAAAATCAGAACGAGACTGACGCCATTTTATGAAAACCAGAAACTAAGAAGATCTGTAGTAAATTGTGATTTTATTTGGCCTCCTGGGTTATTTGTGTGAAATAACCGCAGGAATAACTAGGTAAAATATCAGATTTTACAACAACAACTTTGTTTTTTATCGAAATGAACGAATGTCTGAAACGAACCAGAGATCTACCTCGGAAGTTCCGACCTTTTGTTTTATTACTCGCACTGAAATGAACGTTAGAATATCCAGAGTATATTTCCAAAAGAAAACTTAGTCGAATATTGTTACGATTTCGCAAACCCAAATGAAGATTATGTCAGTAAAAATGCGACGAAACTTGACTACATAGCTACACGATGAAAATCTAACGGCCCGTCTAGTGGATAATGTACTTACTCGATATACGTCGAGTCGAATGCCGAAAAACTGTGGTGTCTGTCGGTGTAAATGTGGCTAAATTTTCACAAAGTTTTTTATTTATTCGTCTTATTTTATTACATTTCTTTGCAAATTCTTCATATTTTATAGGGTTAATTCACGTTTTTGAGGTCGTTAACATTCACAGAGGCCCAAAAAATGCGTTATCGCCTGAGACCGGAGGTCGAAGGTGATAACCCATTTTGTGGGCCTCTGAGAATGTTAACGACCGAAAAAACGTGAATTGACGCTATTATTGCATAAAATATGAAGAATTTGTCAAACAATGCCAATAACAGACTGAAAACACACATTTTAGGCAATAATATCAAATTAATATGCAATAATAGCGTCAATTCACGTTTTTTCGGTCGTTAACATTCTCAGAGGCCCACAAAATGGGTTATCGCCTTCGACCTTCGGTCTCAGGCGATAACGCATTTTTTTGGCCTCTGAGAATGTTAACGACCTCAAAAACGTGATTTAACCCTATATTAAAGCTAGTTTTGAAAAAGAAAATAAAATATTTGCATGTCTAGTCGACCAACATTAACTAGGGACATCTGTATATGCAGTGACCTCTGTATATGCAATGTCCTCGCTACGGTAATCATAAGACGCTGAACTAACGGACTAAACTTACTAAAATTAAGTTATCCCCGGTTAAATGGACTTAATATTCCAATGTCATTTTTAAAGTATGTCTTGATTCCATAATTGGTTATTCTAATGCATGTAAATGCTACCAGTATTTTGTGAAGTTGTTGCTTATAAGCGAAAAAAATATTACTTTACAATTGAGACAGAAATAACAAATTCCATATTAATCTCAACTGCTGTCCGCACCAATTAGTTTAATTTTAACACAAACTCGTAAACAAACGGTGCAATATTTTAGTTTGAAATTTTCAGATTCCATAAGAAAATAATTATGCTCTTTCAAATACAAATAAAAGTAAAATTAATTAATAAATATCTGTGAAATGTCATTTTCATTTTGTTGGACAATTACACTTACGTTGTACTTGTGCAGGCATCCGAATTATCAGTCCGATGACCATATTCGCACTTCTTCACACAGGAATAATCTAATAAACAAACAAGACTGCCACAGTTAAAATATACCACGCTTTTCCCAACAGTGTCCACTGTGACTCAGCGTACATTTAAAATGAAAGAAATCCTGACAATACGCTGAAGCTCGTGTAACAAAGAAAGATTATAAATAAATGAAAATTTGTGTTAACAAGACATTGCTGTACGTACGGACCGACAGACGTCGGGACTTATTGACATACAGAGAAGATGTTTTAAAAACCTGCAACCATGACATAATTCGTTAGTATTTTAGAGCTATCTTTGTCACAGATTTTAATGTGTTTTCGGTATTCCAATTGACAGCGGAAGTCGGTCATTTAAGAGTTCGTGGGCCAAGGATTGGAAATCATCTGATACACTAATTGCATGATACTTGACCAACTTCAATTCGGTTTAAAGCTGAGAAGACGGAAATTCAAAAGACTTGAAAGAGCTGATTTTTGGAAGCTCTACCAAATTCAACAAATCTCTGACGTAGTTAAACAATTTTCAAATCGGTTACGTAGAACAACAATTGATAAAGAACAAAACTATAGATCTTAGACGATTTCGTTAATTACTACATTTCAAAAGTTTAGATCTTTATCTTTGGTGAATCTTTAATTCAGAATACATAAAAGACTTTGGAATCAGAGAGCTGTAACGAGTAGAATCTACTACTGAATGAAGATAAGTCGAGAAACAAATATATGAAAACAAGACCGGACCCAGCATAGGTCATTCCATGTTGAAAATGAACATAACATTAATCACTTTGGGGAAACTTTTCAAATTTTGGATGTGGGTCCATTTCTATAGAAAATTGTCGAGAACACGAGTTAAGTTTACATGAATGAATGCTACATATGTGTACTTAATCCTCTCGAAATATTTAAGGAATCGGAATAGTACAAAAGGGTGTATTAGTACTTTAAAGTATGGTGGGTTGGACTGGCCATAATTGCACAATTGACTTTGCTCATTAGTTTGGTCCCTATTGTTTGATGAATGTTAATGAATAAAACGTGTGAGTATCAAAGAACCAATTGCAATTGAGTAATTTCTTACAAAAACTCGCTCATTTAACTAAGAAAACTTTTGTCAATATCCCGTTCATAATTAGAGCTCTATGGAAAAACCAAAGAATGGTTAATTTATATTTCTGATTTTAAGACATGAAATTCATTGTGATATATCAATTTACTATTTCTAACACACATGAGTTCCAAGTGCTTAAAGTAGGCTATTATGTTCCCTTTTCGTCTATCATCCACTCGTCTGTCCATCTGTCCGCCTGTCTGGACCTCCATCCCCAATGTAGTTTTCACACTCTAGAATGCACAAATATTAAACGATTTTGACCAAACTTTCCGAAACATGTAACACCATAAGTTCTTGTGTAAGTGTAAAAATAAATTTGGTTGGATCAAAACACCATGAGTTATTTGCCCTTGAATTACAAAATTGGCTTTTTCTGACTATGTTTACACTCCAACATTTACAATTATCGACCGATCAAGATGAAACTTGTACAAAATGTAGGTCACAATATGATCTCAAGCATGTGTTATTTATCAGTGCGATTTAAATCTTTCATTCTGAGTTGTTTGCCCTTGAATTTCACAAAATTGCCTGGTTTTGACATTATTTTTACCGTAACAACAAGTATTTACAAATCAAGTAATTAGCATAAACAAAATATTGATGAGCATAAGAACTTGTGCGAGATTAATTTTAGTATGATCGCCACCATCAATCCTAAGTTATGTGCCCTTGAATTTGACATAATTGCTGTTTTGATCTTGGGTTTTCACTCTAAAGACGATCGATTTTGACCAACCATGACATAATTTATACAAATTGAATGTATTCATTTGATCTCCTACGATTTCGGTTTCAATGTGATCTGATTTTTGCGTCCTGAGTAACCTTCCCTTGACCTACGGGTACAAATCATATTTTGGATTTCTCTCAGTTTTCTCCATGTTTCTACTCGAACGTCAACATTTTTATACCAAATCAAGAAAAAAATGACGCAATATTAGCTTCTATAAGATCTCAAAATTGCGTATTTTTTTAAAGAGATCGGACTTCTAAATCCTGAATTACTAGTATGTATTCTTGAATTTTACGAAATAGCAATTTTGTCGAGCTAAAGGACACATTACCTAGGATTTTTGATACAGTTCATTCTAAAAATTAGACTTGTACAAAATCTTACATTCATCAATATTTTGTTTATGCCTTTATCTTGATTTGTAATGTTATTGTAACAGTAAAAATAATGTCAAAATCTCCAATTTTGTGAAATTCAAGGGCACATAAATCAGAATGAACGATTTAGATAGCGGTGAAAATTACATATTTTGTTTGATATCATATGGTGCCCTACAGTTTATACAAGTTTCATCGTGATCGATTGATGATTGTAAATGTTGGAGTGTAAACATAGTCAGAAATAGCCATTTTTGACATTCAATGGCAGATAACTTTGAGTGTTTTGATCCAACCATATTTATAATTACACTTACATAAGAACTTATGGTCATACATATTTTGACAAAGTTCGGTCAAAATCGGTTAATATTTGTGCATGCTAGAGTGTAAATACTACATTGTGAATTGAGGGTCAGTCAAGCGGACAGACGGACAGACGAGCGGATGACAATCGTAAAGTAACCACATTAGCTTTCTTTGAGCCCTTGGTACCTTGGTGGGTAAAAAATAGTTAATGGATCATTTACGTTGAATTCTATGTCTTAAAATCAGATATATAAATTAAAATTTATCTGGATTTTCCAAAGAGCTCTAATAAATGGGATTTTTACAAGTTTTCTTGGAAAAATGTAGGACTTTTTGATCAAAAATATACTTTGTAATTGGTTCTTTGATATTCACATAATTTTTCACGAAAATGCATCGAAATATTGGGACAAAATTAAAGAACCATGTCAAATGTGCAATTATGGTCAGTCCAGACCACCATACTTTAGACCACTAATACACCCTTTTGAACTATTTCAAATCCTTAAATATTTCGGGAGGATAAAGTACAGATATATAGTATTCAATCATGTAAATTTCATTCGTGTTCTCAAGGGGGCAATTTTCTATAGAAATTGACCCACATCCTTTCGAAGCTAATTTCACAACGATACGCTTCATGCGATACATTTCACACTTTTAAAGTGATCCGATTGAAAGAAATGGTTAAACGTTATAGATCGACCACTTACTCTTTATAAGTCTTTCTTCCCCATCTGGACACGGTTGATAATAACACTGCTGCATGTCCTTCCTACTGGTACACGGACCTGCTTCTATACCATCACATCTGGTCGTACACCATGGGACGTAACTCCTCCTAGCATCACAGCGACACTCTCGGTTTTTGGTGTACTTCTCTATTTCCAGCGCTCTTGGACATTCCACTATGCCCCTATTTGAACATCGTTCTTTCTGTCGTGGACATTTAGACATGTGACTAGACAAGGTTTCGTTTTCAGAATTATAGACTCGATCATCGAAACAGTATTCACAAAATACCTCTGCGTACTTTGTCTCTCCTTCAAGGAACCTTAACCAAGGTTCTGTACCTAAAATTTTAAAATAGAGAACGATCAAGCTAGTAACGTTATGTTCCACTAAAACTATTATTTTTTCTAGCTTCTTTGGAGAATTGTTTTGTGCAATAATATATTTCAATTGGGCTGATACATCAGTCGAAAGCTCTAAACCGTCACTTTGAAAATGACAATACTAGTAAATTCGTTATTAAATGTACATCTACACTTACATCTAGTATTTCACGTTTTTAATGAAACGATTTATGGAGTATCAGCGATTGAAGTTTATGGTAATATGTAAGTAATTATTTAATTTAGCCCTAAAAGATGTGAAGTTGTTCAAAAGAACTATTATATACAACGAAACCGTCTTCAAGATAGATACTTAAATACCAAATTAAAGAACAAAGTAGATATATGCATGACATTTCATGCATACTCGTGTATATGGTTTTGGCCAACTTAAATTAATGAACAACCAAACAGTATTAGTCAGGGACTGGAAAATTATTAATTGCATTTGAAAGTAATGTGGATTCAGATAAGGCTTCGTATACATGTACATCTATTATATACTTTGATAATGTCTATAATTATGTTTTTGAACGGGAGAAAAGTATATTGTAGGTTAGTGCATTAAAAAAGGAAATATATCATGTCGGACAAGTTCTTTTGGTAGAGTAGGCAGAGTCCCGATATAAATGCAATAACCTGTAATACAGCATGGTCAATATCTATGATGCTCTGACAGCATCTTGGTATCACTGTTAACCCTTTCCCAAACAACAAATTTTTAGGGTGATCCACTTCAAAAACTGCCATAAATAACAAAATAGAAGTTATTAAAGATATAATTTGTGTAAAATATGGTATAGAAAATATTGAGACAAAAGGAGAAACTGCTGGTTATCAGCAGTTTCTTCTTTTGTTTCAATGTTTTCCCAAGCCTATTCTCTCAGGGACACCAAAACCAGGTCTTGTTTGGGAAAGGGTTAAATGTAAGCAGCATGGATTTTTATCAGATTTTATATGACCTCAAGCTAATCTGGAAGTTCTGTGGACTCCATGCTTTACCCCCCCCCCCCCCCCCATAAAGTTGAACGACAAAACATGTAAAAAATTATTGTTACCTATAAGACACATCTTTTCTCTAGCACATGCTTTAAACATTCTCGAGGTATTGTAGAGGCGAGCACAGTGAAATGTGTAACCAAACCCACAGTCTAACTCTGAAGCGTAATCTATCCAATAGGAGTCGTCGTAGGTTGGACACCAATCTGTTTCCTGGGCCAGAAACCAGCCGGATAATGTCTACAATAAATAAAAGAAAGCTGACCCTGCTCGCAAAAAGGGGACCATCATGCAAACAAAAAGATTCTACCAAAGTCAATCTGGACTGAATGCGCATATTGACTTCGATCGAACCCTTTCACTTTAAGATGACTTTCTGAATCTAAAATTTTAGTTTCTACTTAATACAAGTTTACAGTTGACACACGTTATGTGGAATGTGGTTAAGTCGAAAATAAGAGAACATACTGTTCCGCTTCTATAAAAAAAGTAATTAACAAGTGCGTTCGGGGTACTTTCATTTTTGTTTTGTTTCTGATTCTCATTTTTTAAAAGACAGTAATTTTTAGCTCGACTTTTCGAAGAAAATGAGAGCTTATACTGTCACCCGGGCGTCGGCGTTGGCGTTGGCGTTGGCTTCGGCGTTGCAACAAAGGTTAAAGTTTTTTCAAACATCAATTACTTCCATACTGTCAAAGGGATTCAACCCAAACTTGGAATACTTAGTCACCATCACACCTTCTACCTTACTACAAGGGCCCATGACCCTGCCTCCACTATATTTGGTGTTATGCCCCCTTTACACTAAGCAACTTAGAAAGTCGAGCGCGCTGTCTTCGGACAGGTCTTGTTTAAAAGACAAGATTCAATTATGAAATGATTACGAAAACAAAATCGTACTTATAGATGATGAACTAAATGTTTTGAAGCAATAATGAGTATTCTCAGCGTTATTTTTCTCTAATTATTTATAAACCTTTCATTCAGCATCAGCATCCATTTAATCGTATTCAGCAGCTTCAATTTATCGTCTGCTCTTATCGTCTACAGCAGCCTCAAAATTCGGACATTCTAATTTTTGCCGTTTTTGGAAGAATAAACTCACCAGAAGCAGGACTATCTTGTTTGTCATATTGGGGCTATCAACACAGTCGGATCTGGAAGGACAAAGAAACAATAGTTCGCTGCTTTACAACGAAAACCTCGTAACTGCAGCTTGTGTCAAGCTGCAGTGACGAGGTTTTCGTTGAAAAGAAACGATTTACCTATTGTGCTCACGATAAAAAATCAAGTGACAAAACATTTTGATTATTCGTTTTTATTATTTTTTTCATGCATGACTGATTTGAAAAACGTTTGAAGCAGAGAATGTAGTGGAAAAGAAATCCAGGGATTTCTGTACTTGTTCGATCTTTTAAACAACACTAGATGAAAAAAAAATTGAAGACAAAACAAAATTTTGGTGCGTCTTCAATAACCTATTTATCGGTTGCTATTTACAAGTCGCATTCTACAGATCTCTGTTGTTTTCCCTTTGTGGGCTGATCAGACTGCAAATTGAACGCATCCAAGATCTTATGATCACCAACATTGCTACAAATGTCTTGAATGATCAATATTTGCGACTGTCGGAATAAAAAGGTCAAAAACAGCAATGTTCTCGAATTCAAGGTCAGGAAACTCGGAATGGTCTGGTCTGATTAGATGGAAAATCAAAGTCATCCCGGATGATTATGGTCACCAACAATGTGTTTCGGTTTTGTCTTAATCGGTCGAAAAATGTAGATGCTAGAGATAAAGGAGATTGTTGACAGACGGACAGACAGATAGACTGGCAATATACGGAAAGTGACAACAATAGCTCACTTTTTGATCAGGTGAGCTAGAAAGGATATCGTCGGTGTAAATGTAAAACATCGTATGTCGTTTTTTACGATTTTCAAATCACAAATTTTATGTCCAGTTAAGACAATTGACGCAGGTTTTAGGATATATTTACTTGTCAGTATCAATTATACATTACATGTGAACAATACATGTATATCCGAATTTCAAGTAAGATCCTTCAGTTTCGGGAAAAGTTGTTGATTTTTTTTTTCTTCCCCTCTAAAATTTTGAAACACGAGATACGAGGTTTTGCATTAACACCGACGATATATGCTATAGCAATGTTAAAATGGAGTTAAAAGGAGAAAACATTCACTAGCATCTTCATTTAACTAGATACGACCAAAAGCTTTGTTGAATAAGGGCCATCAAAGTTAAAAGTACGAGTGGTCGCCCTTGGTAAACACCACCAAATTTTATGCGAGGTCATTTTATCCTGTTTTCATCAATTTTTGAGGTTATCGGATGGTTTTACAACCCACATCTTGGCACAGAGCTCAACAAACTAACATTGGACAAGTAAGGCGAATCATATATAGATAAGGTTGTCGGAGAACGTTGTGAAAAAAAGGATTTCTACTGGCACGTTGAATCGGTGCATTCAATAAATAGACTTATCGGCTCAAGTTGTAAAACCAGTGTGGGCGTCTGCTGTAAACAATAAGTATGGGCATGGATTTGATGACATACAGATTTAGAGTTGGATGTTTTCATCAGCCAAATAAATCAAGAACTCGTCCCTCATCCCTGCATCTAAACCTGACTGCTATACCACTATGTATCCGATTTGTGCTCTTCTTCCTCCTTTGTGCACAATGCATCGAATCGAACCCAGGACCTGTTGATAGAGGATCAAGGGGAAGAGGCCAATCGAACTCTAGAGGTTCTTATAACAATTGTACCAGAGAAACACGTTCTAATTCGAAGGATTTGGTCAATCATAATACCAGTAGCAGATTAGCAGACGACACAAGTTATGCTACGGTTGTTAGTTCCCCACCCAATACAAGATCATCCCAGCGTCAATCTGATCTAAGTCAATGGTTAAGAGACTCACAAGACACCACAAGCGATCATTCCCAGTCCTTACTTCAACCCGCCTCCCAGTCACGTGCTATAGATCCTGATCAGACTTCTATATCTGACACTTCTACTGTTCTTGATACTGATTCAGCTGTTAACCCTTCTCAACTTGCTGCCAATTCGCTACTGCTAGAGATCCGCGCTGACGTCAAGAATATTCATGCTATACGTGAGGATGTGAAAACCATTCATGCTAAGTTTGACAGTCTAAAATTGGCCGTTGATGACTTACAAAATGAAAATGCTTTGTTGAAAGAAGAGAATAGGAAACCCTCTAAAACAATTGAAGATCTATCTGAATCGGTAAAAGAGGTGAAAAAAGTAGCTCTGGATGCTGAGAGGCAAAGTGAGCGTCTTGAAGCACAGTCAAGGCATGACAATTTGAAATTTTATGGAGTCAACGAAGATCGACAAGAGTCTTGGACCGACACTGAGGTGAAAGTTCGTCGCGAAATTAATAATCTAGGTCTAGATGAATCGAGTGTATCTATTGAGCGAGCCCACAGGTTACCCGGTGGACCTTCCCCTAAGCCCATCATTGTTAAATTCTCCTTTTTCAAGGATCGTGACAGAGTGTTGTCGGCATTTCGCTCAGTGAGAAATAACAATTCCGGTGCGGCAACCATACGTATAATTGAAGACTTTCCGCCGCGTGTAACAAAACAGCGTACAGCTCTCTATCCACTGCTGAAGAAAAGTCTAGACGAAGATAAGACTGCACATTTTCGCTATGATAAGCTTATTGTCGATGGCATAGCCTCTACCTATGACTTTGATGCGAGGCGGCATGTACAGTTCAGTGACTAGGAATAAGGTCGAGGCCCGAAATCTAGATATAGGCTAAACTATGACAATTGTACCGAATTGCCGGAACCGAACGTTTCGTTGTTGAATTTTGATATTAATATCTCTTGTGTTAACATATAGTGGGGGAGCTTAAAGACATTTGCTAGATTCTTTTTGCCGAATTTAATTTGTCTCATTTTTACATATTTTTTTTCTTTTGAGTATGCCTAGTTCAAATATGCAAAGAAAAAGTGGGGTCACCATATTAGTTTTCCTTGTATTTGCATTCTTGCAACACACCTGTAAACCTTTTTTGCATGAGTTTTTGATTTTTTGAAAAATACACACTATCTTTATAAATACATGATTTTTCATACCTTTATCACATATCTAACACATTTCTTTGGTCATACAATTCAGGTTGTATTACAAACAAGATGTGGAATTCATGTAATGAGTAGAAAAATAAAAGTTCCAATGGAATGTGGTTTTACAAATTGCTACTTATTTCGCAAAAGGCACATTTTCCCCACAAATTTCGTTCAAATAATACACAAAAATCGAAATAAAAAAAAATTACGAATTTATTTTTTTCTAAATTCACATATTTTGTACATTAAAGTATGCTGATAATACTTGTAAAAAGAAAAAAAGGGGGTCACCATATTAATTTTGTTGGAATTTTGCACTAAAAATAGACTGGGTTTACAGTTATGTTTTGATAAACAGTCAGTGTTGATATAAAATCTCGTAACTACGGCTTATGTCAAGCCGTAGTTACGAGATTTTATAACAAAACCCACGAAATTCATTAGTTTGTCCGAAATTACATCTCAATTTACTTGAAAAAATCGTTCCATTTTAAATGTCTTGCCAAAAGACACACCCCCGGTGTGGTTTGAACCCGGAACCTCCGGGTTTCAAGTCGAGTGCGTTATCCACTGCGCCACCGAGGCTGTCAAGAGTGAATAATTCCAATGCGCAGGAACTTGCGCACTAACAAACTCCCGAAAACGTCTTTAAGTCCAAAAAGTGGCAGAATACTTCACTTTGTGATACAAGCACCAAATTTGGCACATATGTTCCTCAGAGATTACTCTTTTTAAAACAAATGGTATCCACGATGAAAAACCAATATGGCGGCCATTTTTCCAAGATGGCCGCCATCTCTAGAGGTAAAAAAATCAGAAAAAATACTTCATTTCGAGATACAAGCACCAAATTTGGCACAAATGTTTCCCAGAATATCCTCTTTTCAAAACATATGGTATCCACCATGAAAAACAAACATGGCTGCCAATTTCTAAGATGGCCGCCATCCCTATATGTAAAGAAAACCAGGAAAACCCTTCTTTTTGAAGATTCAAGCACAAAATTTAGCACATACGTTCATAAAAGTTCACTATTTTCAAAATATATGGTATCCACCATAAAAATCCAACATGGCTGCCATTTTCCAGGATGGCCGCCATCTTCATAGAAGAAAAAATTCTGAAAAAATCATTATCTTTGAGATACAATCACCAAATTTGACACAGATGTTTCTTAGAGTGAACTGTTTTCAAAATGCAAGATATCCATAGTGAAATCAACATTGTGGCCATTTTCCAAGATGGCCGCCATTTCTGTAACTCCAAATATTGGAAAATGCTTCTTTTTGTGATATAAGCACCAAATTTGGCAAACACGTTCCTCAGAGTATACCATTTTAAAAAATAATGGTATCCACCTTGAGAACACAACAACATGGCTGTCATTTTCAAAGGTGGCTGCCATCTATTTAGATTTCAATATGGGTCAAATTCAGTTTCAGTGTAAAAAAACAGATCTTTTACACAAACATTTTTATGGAGTAGATGTAGTTTGTAAAATATGTTATCATAAGACTAGTGTGGTATTGGAATTTGCTTCCATTTTTTCAAAATGGCTTCATTATGCATATAGATTATTTAATTTTCATTTCGCCTTTCTTCAACATATATTACAACATATTTCTTAAAAAAAAGCATGTATAACCTGAATTTGGTAACATTTGCAATGCAGATGTAACATATATTTTGGGTTATGTCAGTTATGTTTTTTTGCTGTTGGTTATGTTTGTGTTTTGAGGATTGTAACTAAATGTGTTACCATTTTGTCTTTTGCAATGTGCATAAAAGTTTCTGCATGTTGACAGCCCAGCCCTATTCATGGAATGTTATCCTTGTAGGTGAAGACAAAACAGCTGACCTTTCAATAGACCTATATGGTGACCATTTCGATTATCGTCTATACATGTATTAAACTATAACCAAATGTATAGTGTTAGTATTGCAATCTTACTTAAATTGTAATTGAAACATCAAGAAACAATCTCGTAACAAACTTTGTCATCGTCAAAAGTTTGCTTCCCACCAAAATGGTTGTCCTAGTATAAATTAAAGACATGGTTTTTTTCAAGGCCAATGACAAATCATAAACTACAAACTATGAAATACAAAACATAGATTACTTCTGCAATATAAAGGAAATATCTTATTTGTTTACGTATCAAAAATGATAATGGGATACTACAGTTGTCGCCACATCGTATGGCACGTGTTTATGTTTTGTTTAACGTTCAATTACATTTGAACAAAATACAAACATTGTGCCATACGATGTGGCGACAACTGTAGAAGCCTTAATACGATTCTGAAAGAATAAACATCAAATGATGATAGATAAATATACTTTTCCATATCTTTTAAAATAGAAAATAAACAACAAACTCCGTTGTCACTTCATAGGGAATTTATAAAGCTTAAAATTGTATGTAAAACAGTTTTGGGCCTTTTTGGAAAAAAATTGACAAATCTTTCACGTTTTAAAAATGCTCATTCACAAAATATTCATTACCGTATACTTTGCAATATATTCACAAATAATCCTTAGAACATATATTCTTCAAAATGCATGGTATCGACACGAAAAATCAAAACACTTGTCGATTTCAAATAAAGCTAATTTACAAAAGTTCAAATAGTGGTCTTTGATTTTGTCATGCCAGCCCCATTTCGCACATGTGTTTCTTATATGATATTTTCTTCTAAATACATGGTATCTGCCATGAAATACTAACACAGCTGCTGATAACTGTATAGAATTCTTACAGGTTCAAATATTTGAAAGATCTACAAAATGATCTCAATGACACCAAGTTTCAGCTTAATATTCCAAAAGTTGTTGATACATAATTGTGGCTTTATTTGTATTAAATCGTCAATTACAAATTAAAGAAACGTTTTTTAATTGGCCGCCACGTAAATTTTAACACACCATGGTGAAAATTTTGATCAGGACAATTTCACAAAAATAGCAATACTGACACAATTGTTTGCTTAATAGTGAATCCTAGTTAATGCGTCAAATTCGGAAATTATTTTGTTATTGAGCGCAAGGACAATTTTGCCATAAATTGTCATAGTCTTAACCACTTTATGACAAAAATATGACTACCGCATTTCTTTTAATCAAGGCTAATAAAAACAAAACTAATTTTATAACTTCTTTCCAAATATTATCAGGCAGGTTACACATGTTTTTTTTTTTTTTTTTTTTTTTTTTTTTTTTCACAGAAACATGTTGTAACGAATAATGAAAAATTGCAAATTGTACAAAAACGCAGATTATCTACAGAGACTGTAGCCATTTCTGGAGAAAAGTAGCAATTTTTATCCCATATGTATGATATCACATTTCAGAAAGAATACCTAATCCACAAAAACTCGAAAAGAATTGGTGCTTGTAACCTAGGAAATTATTTTGACCCATATGTGATCTACAGAGATGGCAGTCATCTTGGAAAATTATAGCCATGAGGTTGTTTCATTTTGGTGGATATCATTATTTTTGAAAATGGCATATTCTGAGGAACATGTGTGTCAAATTTAGTGCTTATATCACAAAAAGAAGCATTTTCTAATATTTCGAGTTATAGAAATGGCGGCCATCTTGGAAAATGGCCACAATGTTGATTTCACTATGGAAATCTTGCTTTTTGAAAACAGTTCACTCTAAGAAACATCTGTGTCCTATTTGGTGATTGTATCTCAAAGATAATGATTTTTTTCAGATTTTTTTTTCTTCTATGAAGATGGCGGCCATCTTGGAAAATGGCAGCAATGTTGGATTTTTATGGTGGATACCATATATTTTGTAAATAGTGAACTTTTATGAACATGTGTGCTAGATTTGGTGCTTGTGTCTTCAAAAAGAAGGGTTTTCCTGGTTTTCTTTATATATAGGGTTGGCGGCCATCTTAGAAATGGGCAGCCATGTTGGTTTTTCATGATGGATACCATATGTTTTGAAAAGAGGATATTCTGGGGAACATTTTTGCCAAATTTGGTGCTCGTATCTCGAAATGAAGTATTTTTTCTGAATTTTTTACCTCTAGAGATGGAGGCCATCTTGGAAAAATGGCCGCCATATTGGTTTTTTATCGTGGATACCATTTGTTTTGAAAATAGTATACTCTGAGGAACATTTGTGCCAAATTTGGTGCTTGTATCACAAAGTGAAGTATTTTTGGATAAGCTCCCCCACTAAGAAGGTTTTTTGAAATATAAACATGAACCTTTCTTTCTAGAATATGTAAGAAAATTTAGTGTCTTTGGCATGTGTGAGACTCGGGCTTCTGATGAAAAAGAATTTGATAATGTTTTACCAGACTATCCTCATTTTGATTTTATTAGAAAAAGATCATTACACGCAAAAAGAAATTCTGGTGGAGTTACTGTTCTTGTTAAAGAGGAGCTAGTTAAAAATAGACTTATTAAACGTATTATCTGTGAAATGAAAGAATGTGTAGCGCTTTTCTGCAGTTGCTCAAGATTCACACATAGCAAGGATATTATACTTATCTTTGTATATATTTCACCTGAATACTCTCCAATATATGACCCCCATGCAAACAATGGCGTCGAGTTATTAAAAGACAGCATTTCTCATATTACAAGCGTCCACAATAATGTTGATATTTTCATCTCTGGCGACTTTAATAGCCGTATCAAGGATTTGCTAGACTATGTCCCAAATGATGACGTACGTTATTTATTTGAGGATAGTGTAGCATATCCGTCTGATAACTTTGAAATGCCTAGAAAATATAAAAACACTGTTTTTAATAAGTTAGGCTTATCCCTAATTGATCTTTGCTGTTCGTTTGATGTACATGCCTTAAATGGAAGGTTGCACGGAGACAAAAACGGGGAATAAGGAACAATTTTCGCGGGCTCGTGTGCTAAAAATAGATTTCTGATGGGAAATCCCTCAAAAACGTTTGCCGGGTACCAGTCTAATATTTTGTTTATCGGTCATGAATCGGACATTTTTTTTCGTAACAGTGTTAGCGAAAAATGATTATTTTCAAGCGAGATATTAGTCGATCATAGATAATGCAGGCGGGAACTAAAACTACGAAACATTGCGCATATTCAACATGCAACATTGATTCCAGATACGGAGACAGACCAGAAATGACAAACGTTTTTTCTTGAGATTCCTCAGCAGCTTAACCAGAAAAATATCGAAAAGTCTGAAAGTAAAGTAGCTATGATCATGAAACTTCTCGGGTAGATAGATCTCGTCAAGGGGAAGTGCAACGTACAAGGAACATAACTCTATCTTGCTTATTGTGTGAGTTAGATTGCCAATTGTTGTAGTGAAAGCCTATGTGGTATCAAATCACATTCAGCGACAAATTCTAGTTTTTTCTATATTAACCCTTTCCCAAACAAGACCGGTTTTGACGTCCCCAACAGAAAATTCTTGGGAAAACATTATGGCAAAAGAAGAAAATGATGATCGACCAAATTGAAAAGACCTGCACAGCAGACAAAATGAGTGTGAATAACGTCTTTGGATATTGATGATCATTCTACTTTTTCTGGTCTGTCTCCGTATCTGGAAGCAATGTTGCATGTTGCATATGCTCGTAGTTTTAGTTCCCGCCTGCATTATCTATGATCGACTAATATCGCGCTTGAAAATAATATTTTTTGCTAACACGGTTACGAAAAATTGTCCGATTCATTGACCGATAAACAAAATATTAGACTGGTACCCGGCAAACGTTGTTGGGGTATTCCCATCGGAAATCTATTTTTAGCACACGAACGCAGGAAAACTGTTCGCTATTTGGCCCAACATGACATTTTGTCGTTTTGGAAAGGGTAAGCGAGTACGCACGAGCGGCACGACGAAGCTAAGGCAGGACCGTATGTGTAAACATTACTTGTCAACTGGTTATTTCATAGTTACCTATCATAAAAAGTACACGATAGTGCAGCAACCTTCTCAACTCTGAATTATAATGTTTCTCAACAAATGATTGCAGCAATCAAGCTCTAAGAACGTCATCTTCAGCAAGTTGAAAGTGGGAAAACTTTGCGAGATTCACAGCCATATTTGTACGATAGAGGATTCCCAATCTATTTTTAGACCAGTGAGGCGAGACAATGACGTATTTGTTCACAGAGAAAACCGTCCCCTATTTACTTGTTTTGCGAATGAGGGTGCATGCGTTGTCGATTATATGTTGGCTTCAACATTTTTCCATACATAACATCGTTTAAGGTTGACGAGTGCTTATTTTCGGTGCATTGTCCTCTTGTTTGTACTTTTTCTTTTAGTTACATTGATGTTACGTCAAACTCAAACATAAACGATATACGCGTTAATGAATACACAAAATTATATTGGAATGCCGCAAATACATCTAGTTTTGACCGCAAATTTTCAAACTTGATCGATTTTGTTTACAATGAACTAAATACGTGTACTGTTATGCAAATGCTACAAAAATTTCACGATGTTTTCATATCAGCATGCAAATCAGACGATGTGCATTATAGTCGTAGCAAAAACAGTGTAACTACACAGCCGCCGTGGTGGAATTACGATTGTTCAATAGCAAAGTATAATAAGTACAAATGTTTAAGACATTTTAGAATAACAAACGATCGTACCGATCTAACACTTTTTCACTTAGCCTGAAATAATTTTAAACGTGTTTGTAAACATTCAAAATTGTCTTTTCAAAGAGAAAAGCGACAAAGTCTCGTTAATTCTTGTCAAAATCCAAAGAGATTTTGGGATTTGATTAATAATTCCAAAAATAAAAACCGACCTAACGAATCAAATAACATACCACATGATCAATGGTTCACATATTTCGAAAATTTACTAAACCAGGATACTGATGAAGGTCAAGAGTTGAATGAGATCGGACCGATGAACGATTTTCCAAACGAAAACTTAAATTGCGATATAACGGAAAGGGAGATAACTCAGGCGATAAACAAATTACGTAATAATACAGCGCCCGGTCCCGATGGTATTAGTTGCGATTTATTGAAACACACTTCAGCTGCCATTATACCTTACTTGGTGCAACTTTTCAATGAAATTTTTGTTAAAGGTGTAGTTCCAGATTCATGGGCAGAAAGCATAACAGTTGCTATTCACAAAAAGGGATCAAGATCAAACCCTAACAATTACAGAGGCATTTCGCTGATCAATGCTATTTCCAAAATATTTAGGAGTGTTTTAAACGATAGATTAAACAAATGGTGCGAAGATAATAATGTCATTGACGAATCCCAAGCAGGTTTTCGGCGCAATTACTCCACTATTGATAATATTTTTACTCTACATTCTGTCATTCAGAAATATTTATCCAAGTCAGGTGGTCGATTTTACTGTATTTTTATAGATTTTTCGAAAGCATTCGACTCGGTTCAACATCAAATATTATGGAACTCCTTGCAAAACAAAAACGTTAATTGTCGCTTTTTGACTATTTTTCAATCTTTGTACTCGAAACTTAAGTCATGTATTCGTCTAGATAATGGTCTTTCTGATTATTTCTGTTGCACGGTTGGTACCCGGCAAGGCTGCGTGTCAAGTCTCCTGCTATTCTGTATGATGATCAACGACTTGGTCGATCATCTGAAAAACTCATTCAATAAAGGAATTTTCATATCAGAAGAAATATGTGACCTTTATGCACTAATGTACGCGGACGACGTTTCCAGCATGAATGATAATCGTATACAACTACAAAGACAGATTAATTGCATTTCAGGATTTTGTGATAAAGTAAAGATGAAAGTGAATATCGACAAAACAAAAATTGTTGTTTTTCGAAATGGGGGAATTCTTAGAAATTATGAAAAATGGTATTTTAAAAACCAACAAATCGAAACCGTATCCTTTTACAAGTATTTGGGTGTTTGCATGACACCAAAACTTTCTTGGGCCAAAACGCACGAATGTTCAATTAAGCAAGCTAATAAAGCCGCATCATGTATCTTCAAATATCAATCATATTTCGGTTATTTTAGACCAAATGAAATCATCAAGTTATTTGACAGTATGGTTAGACCAATCTTGTGTTATTCTTGTCAAATATGGGGTTATCAATACTATGACAATTTAGAATCCGTCCATTTGAACTTTTGTAAACGTTATTGCTCACTTCCACAACAAACATCAAGTGTTTTTGTTTACGGTGAAAGCGGCCGTCTACATTTATGTGTATTTTACATGACTCATTGCGTGAAATACTGGCTAAAGATCATTCATATGAACTCTAACCGCTATCTGTTTCAATGTTACAAAATGTTAAAGTCGTTAGACAAAGCTGGAAGAAGAACGTGGGCTAGCAATGTTATACAACTATTGTTTTCATTCGGTTTTGGATATGCTTGGATAGCACAAGATGTTGGTTATTGTAATAATTTCATAGCAACATTCAAGCAACGCGTGGTCGATATGTACACTCAAAAATGGAATGAAAGTCTTAATAGTACCAGCAAAACAGAATTATAATAGTATAGATTAAAGAATTGAATTGAAGTAAAAGGATTTAAAAAAATCTATATATCTGAGGAAAGAGCTCAGCAAGGCGGGGTACATACAACAAACCTGCTGAAAATTGATGTATAAATGATAAAAGAGTAATTGCAAAATATTTTACCACAATCGAGATTATTTTTGCCCGTAGTCGTTATCCATCCCATGATGCACGATCTCCACCGTGAGAATGTATATAGAATAAAAATACTTGTTGTCAGAATTTTATCTTCATCCCGATTTCGAAAGGTTTCTCAAATGTAGTCGCCAAAAAGCGGGTACGTTCTTTGGGTCATGCTTTTCCCTTTTGCAAGAATGCTCACAGACGAACTTCGTTTAATGTTGTTTTTAAATGCTGCCGACATAATCTAGGGCCAAATTTAATGAAAATATTGCAGACGACAAAATAAACGTTATAAATGGCCTTAAATATGTGTGTCACAATTCTGAAAACACTGTTAGAAAACGCTGATTTTCAATTCTTTTCTCTCGATAATAGTAAAACACGTATAAGGTGTGACTATCTCGAGCAGGATTTTTTAAAAGGGTTAGTGTAGTGTTAGTGCAATGAAGGAGTGTAAAGTGGGTGTATCCCAAAAATAAAATTATAAGAAAATTGTGATCAATCCATTAACAGACGACAATTTTTTGTCTGTCGAAATTGAAGGAAGTTGCTGACGATATTTTTATTGAAATGACATTTCAAAAAATTGCCATGTTTTTGTAGAAAACACTGTAGGCAATAAAGGGATAAACCGATTTCCCCGCAGAGTGATCGTTCGTTGCTCTCACGTATCATCTCTGCAACAGGATAACTCGACTGGAAAATCGTGGTCTACCGCAGGATAACATCTTTTGTTACTTTTTAGCGAGCCGGGACTTTATGTCCGGGGAGCTAATGTCACAGCCCTAGTGTCGGCGTCGGCGTCGCGTCCCGTCGCGTCCCGTCCCGTCCCGTCTTCACTTGAAAAACTTTAACCTGGTCTATATCTCAGGCACTATTAGAGATACAGACTTGATATTTCACACATAGATAGTTCTCGACAAGACCTTTCATTTGTGACCATGACCTTTGATCTAGTGACTTGACCTTGGAGTTTGACCTACTTTTAAAAAACTTTAACCTGGCCTATATCTCATGCACTATTATAGATAGAGCCTTGATATTTCACACATGGATACCTCCTGCCAAAACCTTTCATTTGTGACCATGACCTTGTGACCTTGGCCTTGGAGTTTGACCTACTTTTAAAAAACTTTAACCTGGCCTATATCTCATGCACTATTATAGATAGAGCCTTGATATTTCACACATGGATACCTCCTGCCAAGACCTTTCATTTGTGACCATGACCTTTGACCTTGTGACCTTGACCTTGGAGTTTGACCTACTTTTAAAAAAATAGCTGTTTTTGTGACAAGCTCCCGTATAGGCGAGCTACGTTGTCCGCGGACAACTCTTGTTAACTATTTCATTCTAATATCGTTCCTTTTGCATCAGCAGTGCTTTCAAATTCAAGCATTGAACTAATCAAAATGGAACTATTTTTCCAAACCTCCATTTTTGTGCAAAAAAGTATAAAAAGTGCGTCAATCTGACTGCGGTTTTTTTTTTTTTTTTTTTTTTTTTTTTTTTTCATTCAATAATTTTGGGGATACCAGTTTTACCTATCCTAACACAATTCATTACATCCTTGTACGCTACACGTCAACATGTATTTTCAAAATTCCGTAAGTTTCTTAATTACGCTTTTCTTAACAGTCACTTAACATTTTCAAGTATAATAGTGCTGTATACGACACTTTGGATGTTGGAAAAGATGTCATTTGCGTGTGTTACCGAAAATATTGAGGCAAAAGGAGAAAATGCTGGTTATCAGAATTTCCCTATTTTGTATCAATTTTTTTCAAAGCATATTCCTAAAGGGATATCTAAACCATATCTTGTTAGAGCTAATGTCCTTCATAAAGATAGCGCGAGAAAAACATTTCGAGGCTAAGAATAAAAGGCAAAATTAAGGTAGAATACCTTTAATGTGGCCATTTGAGATTAATAAAAGATCGGGGGGTTTTTTCGAGTGTCGTCGTTACATATCCGAACCTATTCGGACTTGTTGTAAACATTCGCTGGTGTAGAGTTCCACCGCCGAATGTTGTCGTCTTCGCAAGAATAATTTCAACTTCGCGCGAATCGCATTAGGGGTGGACTACCTTAATCTTGGTTAGTATTTTCGGTCCCTTTATGTGTTCTTATCGACATGTAATTCTAAACGTAAGAGCACTTTGTTACAGAAAACTTAAAGCCTTTTCTCATATTAGCCCTTTCCCAAACAAGGTACGGTAAGCCTCTCTTACAACCGGTCGTACGTGCTCCTGCGTCTAAAACGTACGTTTAGTCGTGCGATGCACGCACGTGCAACGTACGATTTTGGTGGACGCAACCACGACGCAGACTACACGCAGCGAAGAATTGACCGGACAATATTTTGAGGCGCTCTTACAACCCGTCGTGCGTCTTTATAAATCATGCGATTTTGCAGAGTTTTAAAACGTACGACTTAAACAGACGCACGACGGGTTGTAAGAGAGGGTTTAGAGAAGGGTTGGACCGATCTTTTACGCTTTAAAAGTAAAATATAATCTCCAATTTTTTTTCAGTATTTATAGTGTATTTTTCTCCATTAATGATATCTAAATAACAAATATCGTTTTTGTTATTCATAACAGATTATGAATTTGACAAGCAGAATGCTATTTTCCTCATTCGGGAAAGGGTTAACAATTCCCAATGTGACAAATCTAAAAGGAATTCCAATATATAAATTAAAATAAAATATATCAAATGTCAAAATTCAATTAAACAAAAATATTAAACATGACCAATTAGGAGCGTTTTTAAAATGTATGTTGGTGAATAAAGTTTACATTTATTAGGATACATTAAGCCTTTCCCAAACGGCGAAAATTCCGACTGATGTAATTTGGAATCTGCTGAAAACGACAAGGGGTGCCAATAAAGAATGAATTGCTGTGTTTTCCAGAAAATATTGAGACAAAAGATGAAAATGCTGATTATCAGCATTTTCTTTTTTTTGCCTCAATGTTTTCCTATGCCTTTTTTATTAGGGACGTCAAACCTGGTCTTGTTTTTTGGAAAGGGTTAATTATATCGTCGGTCACGTTCAAAATGGCGTAACTACAGCTGATACTATAAATCCACAAGCAAATATTGACAGTGACGTAGTTTTGTGTTTACTGTTTCTAAACCAATAAACTCTTCTCATTTGTACAATAATACCAGCCGAAAATTACAGTGACGTAGGCTAATGTTTACTACTTGACAACCAATCAACTCTGATCGTATTTGTAACGGTGCAAATCAGACGAATTGGTTGGTTTTGCAGCAGTAAACATCAGCCTACGTCACTGTCATTTTCGGCTGGGACTATTGTACCGTTTACAAAGTGCACGTGATAAATGAACAGGTTGATTCATTGTAAACGATAAACACAATCATACGTCACTTTCAAATTTCGCTGGTGGATCTGTAGCAAGAGTTATGACAGACAAACATTTCTGAACGAATCCGACGAAATGAAATCATACTGCCTTGATAGTCTGATTAACAATACCATCTAACCCTTTCCCAATTAACACTCGTTTAGACTGTTCGAATATGAAATCAGCTCCTTTTGTCTCAATGTTTTCCAATCCTTTTCTATTCAGACGTAAAATCAGATCATTTTTTGGGGAAAATGGTAAGGTAGCCCATGTATTTCTCCTGTGGTAGAAGAAAGTGCAATCTGATTAAAGCCAGATGTTTCATCTTATTTCCCACAGTAACATCTGACAGCCACCAGTTCGAGATCATCTTCAATGACCTCGGAAAAAAACAATATTTGTTTCCATTCATAAATCAGCACTAATGTTTGGACCGACCGACAAAATGTCGCATTTCGAGATGACAGGACGAGTGATAATATAGGACATGGGCGGATCTAGAGGGGGGGTCGGGGGGTCCGGACCCCCCTGGCATTGGCCGAAAATTGAATTTTGGCTATATAAATTTAGTGTAACGTTACATATTTACTACATTTTTAGCCATAATTTGGGCTTGGACCCCCCCTGGAAAAATTTTTGGGCTTGGACCCCCCCTGGAAAAAAAATCCTGGATCCGCCCTTGTAGGATTTTGTTTTGATAAAGTACAGAGCCTTAATGTGGGGGTTTAAGGAAAAATACTGATTTTAAGCATTTTCTTCTTCTGCCTAGGTATTTTCCATGGTATTTTACATAAGAATATAAACCCCGCATGTCATATTGTCAACGATCGTACGAATGACTAAATCGTAAAATTGTATAAATCCACACACAAAAATTGACAGTGACGTAGTTTTGTATTACTGTTTCTAAACCAATAAACTCTTCCCATTTGTAACGTTTACAATGTGAACGTGATAAATAAGAAGGTTGATTTGTTTAGAAACAGTAAACACAAATCTACGTCACAATCAATTTTTGTGTGTGGATTTAGATCTATATATAGGACGACAACTTTAGCATAATAATTACCATTGACATCGGTCATGCATATTTAAACAATCTTGTGATTGAATTAAATCGGACAATCGTTGAGGATACGGTCCCTTTGTCTTGCTTTTAAATGCCAAATTACAATAAGAAAGGATTTATCAAGTTAACTGTGACGCAATTTCGGACAAACAATAGTATTCCGTAAGCGTTGTTCAAAAATCTCGTAACATAGGCTTGGTTCAGGCCGTAGTTACGAGATTTTATAACAACACCGACAATTTATCAACACATAACGGTAACCCCAATCTATTTTAGCACAAAATTCATTGCTTTTTACCTTAAGTTTCTCTATTAAATTCCTGATTATTATTCGTGACTCACAAATTGTAAGGATTGTCAATCCTATGTCAAATGATATAACACTGCATAATGTAGTGTACCCGAGTTATTTTTATCTATTTTATCAGCTATTATAACAAGTTGACACCCGTTTTAAGATTTTGGTATTCTACTTTCGATTTCATAATTATTATTATTAACCCTTGAGTTGTTTAAAAAAACAAAACAAAAAAACCAACAGAATCTAAAATATTGATTCAATCGTCTTTAAGCGATTCTTTTTCATTATTGTTTGATACAGAACGTGTTCTTAATCTTATGATCTAATTTATTGAAATCATTTTGAATTTTTAACTTTACAATATCCAGATTCATAGGCCTATGTGTCTATATCCAACAATGTGTTCTATCTCAAAAAGCAAATAACTGTTCAAATTAATTCACTTTTAAGAAATTGTCGACTGAAACATCTTTGAACTCTTAACTTTGCATTCTTGTAATTTGTAAAGATGTTCAAGTCTAGGGAGGCATACTACATTGTTTATAATAAGTGATATAGATCTACTTAAGGTAGAATACCCCTAATGGCAACTTTAGAAATTGAGGTGACAACGAATTCTGTCTGATAGCACATTATATTAGACATCTATATGTGCAATATGAAAGATATTCATCCAGAGGTCTACTAGAAATTTTCCCTTATCCCGCCCAAAATTCCAATATGGCGGCCACCACTCAAAGCAAAAAAAAAGAATCTGAATTTTGGACATAAACTAATTAAATGTGGCTAGATTTTGGTTTTTATTTTCAAAAACATGTTAACCCATCGTCTGATGTAAAATGATATGACCTTTGTGCGCATACGAGAGACATTTTGTTAAATTACTGCGTGCTCATTCAAAAATAAAGCCTTTTTATCTTCTAGTTTGAAATTTATGCCTCTGAAACAAATGTTGACAGTGTCAGAAATAAGTTCATGCACTCTCTAAAACCGATATCAAAATTATTCTTAAACATGTAGGAACACGATAAAATTCACATATGTAATTTTTATCCGTCAAAATTTGAAACTATATAAAGTTAATTCTTAGTGCCCTCATACTTTCGAACGAAGGTCAATGCCAATGTCTCAAATAAAGGGAACCGTAGTCCATATCTAATTATATGCTTATAACTAAAACCCAAACGTTGTATTAGACTTTCCGAAGTTGACAAATGATAACTTATCAGTTGTGATTTCGTATGACTTTCGCCATTTTAACCCTTTACCTGACAACCAATTGAACAGTGCTATTTGTAAAAATAGTGCAAATACTAAAGGTAAAATTGTACTAAATTTTTAATAGTCGATTACACCTTCCTTATACCACTGCTTCTGATTGCATATTGAATCTAAGGACTTAAATGGAAAAATAATCTCAAAAAAGATCAAATCACGGATCATATCACATTACAATTAATTGACAACGAGTTGGCACATTTAAATAAGGATCGCCGGCGAGGAAGTGATGAAAATCGAGTGCGAATGTCTTAACAGTGATGATCTCATCCTAAGCCACGTGTGTCGACCGAAGATTCACGAAGTGTATGTTATCTAATAATCGGTTGTAATACTCAAAGTGACCCTTTTCACAGTCGAAACATTCTAAATTGTACATTGTTGCATTTTCAACTTAAATTGAAGTAGATCGACCTATCCGATCTCATTAAACTGAAAGAAGATTTTCCATTATCATTCGTGTAATGTAATACAGGTTTAATAGATGTGTTAATTATTTGTCCAATTGCACTTGGTGCTCAAATACTCAAAGTGACCCTTTTCACAGTCGAAACATTCTAAATTGTACATTGTTGCATTTTCAACTTAAATTGAAGTAGATCGACCTATCCGATCTCATTAAACTGAAAGAAGCTTTTCCATTATCATTCGTGTAATGTAATACAGGTTTAATAGATGTGTTAATTATTTGTCCAATTGCACTTAACCCTTTCGCAAACCGCATAATCCTACCAAAAGTGTCATTATATCGCTTATATTTGAACTCTTCCAAAACAAGACCTGGTTTTCACGTCTTTGATATACAGGCAAGGAAAATGATCGAAGAGGAGAAAATGTCAACGACAAGCCTTTCTGCTTTTGTCTCGATTGTTTCATTACAATCTTAATCAACAAATGTGTTGTTGTATCCAAAAGCTTTTGAAATGGACTAGTATATGATGTCGTTTGGGAAAGCGGATACGTAAAAGAAATCGTTTGCAAATGGTTGCATTCATCAAACTCCTCGTAACCGCATTTTTAACCAAACGGCAAAATTTTAGACTGTTCTAAATTCAAAGATATTGCAGACGACAGTTTCAAGTGAAAGAAATTTTACATTTTTTTGTTCTTTCGAGAAGGAAAACATTATGGAAAAATGTCACGAGCAATTTCTTCTTCTTCTTCTTCTTCTTTTTCATCTCTTCTTCTTCTTCTTCTTCTTCTTCTTCTTCTTCTTCTTCTTCTTCTTCTTCTTCTTCTTCTTCTTCTTCTTCTTCTTCTTCTTCTTCTTCTTAAGACAAATTTATTTGTGAGTTGAATTGGAACGAGGAATGAGTAATAGCTGAAGAATGGCTGTCATAAAGTAGAAAAATACTATTAACATGTTTCTCTGAAGAAGATTACGAAAGCCTACAAGGGTCAATTTGGAAATAACAGTTTTTGTAAAAAAAAAAGTTGCAGGTACGCGAAATAATCACGTACAAACGTGAAAAATGTCGCACTAATGCGAACATTCGCGTAATTACGACATTTTGAAACACGTTATAACGTGAGAAAGGTTGCACAAATCCGAATTTTTGAAAACACGTTATAACGTAAAAAAAAGTCGCATTGTAGTTTCCGTACCATAAATTCTCCCATCTTTTTCTTTACGTGCCTGTTTTGGTGATAGCCAAATGCCTTGGCCATTGTCGGTAAGTAAAGGGCGTTGATCAAGAAATGTTCCCGGACGTATATGACAGGATTTTGATCCTTATGCACATTTACGCAATGATCGCGGAGCGTTCTTGGTATTTCTTTAACCCTCTTGATGTAGTCATTTCTCGTGTTTCGAGCCAATCCGGCATTTAAAAGAAGCTCCGTGATCCAATTGTAAAGCTCTTGAAATGTGGACGGAAGTCAAACATTGGGTTTAGAACAGCTTCGGTATCATCGACATCCCTTCATGGAACCCTTCAGATACATGTCTCATTACGGGCGTTATTCATCACGTAAGTGACATGGGTATCGAGAACGAAGAAGTCATTAAACGAACGGTACAAACTACAATATTTATTGACAAAATCTATCACAACATAAAGACAAAAAAAATACAAAAAACTACAGTTCAAAACAATGCCTTGTGTTACACCCTAAAGTTTAAACCAATGTTATTTCAAATCCAAACTCCACGTTATGGGTACTCATTTGAATTGTCTAGACAAGACAATTCCAATAAGTACCCATAACATAGTGTTTGATGACTTAAAATTGAAATATTGCATTTTGAAAGCCTTCGTCCCTTTTATTTGTAGCCCTGGTCATATTGATAAATTTACATTATGATTGTGTTGAATTATCTTTTAGATATTAACGTCACATTCCACATATATATTTTCATATATTTTACATTTATTTTCATCTGAAATAGCATATTTTCTTATAAAAAAAACTGCAAAACTGAAACTAAAAACTGAAAAACTGAAAATTTTCAGGCCAAAGTATTGCGCCGTTTTCGAGAAATATATGAGGCAGGAACTTGCAAAGATCTTTTATGGCATTTGAGAACAGCATGGGTCCAGATCAGCCTGTGCATACGCACTGTCTGTTCTGGATCCATGTTGTTCTCTAATAGCTTCTCCGCGACCTGTAATACTCGAAAGAAAGCAGCATGAATTCAAGTCAGACTGCACTTAGGTACAGGTTGATCTGGAAAAAGGGTTTTCACATATGCTATAAGGGGTCTTTTTCCAGATCCTGACAAATAAATTTTTGTGTTGAAATAATATAATATAAGACAAATTAATATAAATTTTATATACAGCAATTCATATGTATAGGGAAATAGTTATTTCAGTCGATACTTAAAGTGACATTTCACATTTATTTCATTTTTTAAAAGTATGTCTTGATGTAAAGTTTGTTTATTCTAATGCGTAGAAATTCTATCCGTTTATTGAAGTTGTTATTTATTAGCGAAAAATACGCCCTTAAAGTTGAAACAGAAATGACCAATTCTATATAAATTTGAACTGTTGTCCACAACAATTTGTTTAATTTTAGCACAAAAATATAAATTTCTCGTAAACGGTTCAATATTTTGACTTGAAATTTTCAGAATTTTCATAAGAAAAGATGCTCTTTCAGATAGAATAAAAGTAAATTTTGTGTGAAAATAATCGTGAAATGTCACTTTAAAGTGCATGTTTTCGCTTATCAGCAACAAACTCAAAAACTGATATCAATATACGCATTAGAATAACAAATCTTAGCATTAAGACATAATTTATACAAGAGGCCCAATAGGGCCTGAATCGCTCAACTGACTAAAGTAAGAATTATCTCATGATTTCTTGTAGGCCTCGCACTGCCAAATCTCGAAGCTGGTCATAAAAGGAATATTTCTGCCCAGTTTGGTCTCAAGAGGAACCATAGTTGATTTCTAAAAGAATGTTTCGAGATTTCTCCAATTTTGATAAGCCCCGTGGTCTTGTCACGTCCACATTTATCGACCAATCAAAATTTCACAAACAATTGAAGTAAATGGCCACTCAAGGAACAGTTCTGCCGCGTTGATCTTAATTCGACCAATGGTTGATTTTCAAAGAATTATTTGGAGATTTCTCAAATTCTGTTGAGCACCACCCTGGCACGCCCACATTTATAAACCAATCAATAATTCATGTTTGATTTAAGTAAAGGACCACCGAATGAACATTTAAGCCAAGTCTGGTCACAATTGATTCGCTTGTTGCTGTTCAAAGAATTATTTAGTGATTTCCCTAAGTCTGATAAGTCCCATCCTATCACGCCCAAATTCATGAACCAATCAAAATTCTTTGAACAATTTAAGTAGAAGGTCACCCAAGAAACATTAAAAACATGTTTAGTTAAATTAGCCCGATGATTTAAGAAGAGATTATTTTCTAATTTATTTTTTTTTAAAGTTAACGGACGCACGACGGACACAACGCTATGACAATAGCTCGCTAAAATAAAAGAATATTGGATTGTGATGTCTCTCTTAGTGGTAATTGTGTTAGTTTAATATGTATAAGATTTATTCTAAGAAAATGTACGTCAATGGGTATGAAAATGGTCAAAATTATCATACATCATTGAACCCTAAAGATGGCTATAATGCATTATTTCTAATTACCAGTTGTGTGAAGATATGTATTTTTTTAGTTTTCATAGTATATTGAGTTATTTCACTTTATTTTCTGCTAGAAGTGCATTGACAAAATGCTTTTTGTAGCTATTATGCTCATGTTCTTGTGATTTTTGACAAACATATCACAAAAGACTTACTTCCTTTTTGTTATCAAACTTCTCAGTACAGTAAACGTAGTCGTTGGGCGGTTTATATACCAAATATATCTGGGACTACAATACGTAAATGCGTCCTTAATATACATTAATCAGGCATTTTAGGCCTACAATCAAACGTGTAACATTATTCAAATTTGCATTAAAATAATTGATCAGTTGCACAAACGCATACATGCATATGTACGTGACAAAGTACTTTTACTTTGCACCTTTGTACCCACTATTCCCTATTCCTACATTGCACAGACAGTTAAAAATAGATAACTGATTCTTACTTTTTCCCGATTCTTATTATGCACACGGCCAATTCCGGAATTGTCGGCGCAAATTAGGAAATCTTACTTCGCCCGACAAAGTAAGAATTCCTACTTCGCTCAGGTCAATTCCGGAACTGTACTAATTCTCACTTTGCGCAGACCATAAACATGCGTAATCGTATAATTCATACATTCAGTGCGAATTTGTATACAATAAAAAGTTGACAAGGCACCGTAATCTCGTCACGTCAGGGTTTTTTTAACTACAGGGTGTCCTATTAAACGGAACCCATTTTTGAAAGTGAATTACTCCTGTTTGAACTACTATTTCTACACCAAAATTAGATTTGCAATAGAAACGACAATTTTCTATCAGCATTCAAAATTTGGTTGAAAAATAGTAATTACTTTTGTAAATACTGGCATTCAAATTATTGTACCCAGAAAAGCATTTTAACACGATATCGATCTTTCTGTTAGTCAGCGCGCGGAAACTCATTGAATAAATTGACGGTTCACAATTGTTTAATATTTTGATAATTCATTACAATACAAGAGTGAATTTGAAACATTTTATTCACAATAGTGCATTTTTATTTCATTTTTTCTGCTAATGAATAAACTGTTTAAGTATAAGCTGTGATGTAACCAAAATATAATGCTCCAGTCTGACTGTACTTAATAACATTTCGATGAATTGTGGATGAAGGTTGCGCGCGATGTGGAAAAATTGTGGGAAATGCTGCTGACTTGCCGGTAGCTTCCTTTTCTGGCGAATGTCGTCACCATGACAGGCCTCTCACTATTTGAATACTGAACACCTACTATCGTGAAAGTTTTCTTTGCAACATTTCAGAAACAAAATTGATTCTGAAATAATCACTAAATATTAGTCATATGAACTTATCTTATTACTGACCAACAAGCCTGTAAGCCCTCAAATGATAAGTGCTTTAAAATTAATTCAAACAACCACCCTATTGACTCAATGTGTACGTAAGGCAAGTTTTCGAGAAGATCGGTACGTACGTGCACAATGGTAAAGAATTGAACGGCTGACCGTCATTGTGCTTTTACGAACAAACAAGACGCGAAAATCGGTATCATGTTAGAGCGATTCTTTAGTGTCATTTTTAAATTTCACATTACTTTTGAACAAATGCATATTTTGAAGCGAAATTTGGAACACATATGCAACAATAATGTACGAGGGGCGTTCAATTAAAAGTGGTACTAATGGTCCACCATACCCCACGGTTCTATAGAACTAGTGGTGCTTGCAGATATTTGACGGGAAAGTTACTGTCTATACTTGGTCAAAATTTGAGACAAATTCATTGACTCTTTCAAAAGTTATTGAATTTTTAAGTTGGTTCAGTCATATACACTGGCTATTTCGCTGTGCGCAAAATGGAAAACGAACTAAAGTAGGATGTACGGGTCTACATTAAAGGTCGCATAGGCTTTGAAATAGCTGTATCACATATATATAATGAACTATATCAGATTTGTGGACGTTCGAACGTTGAATATACGTCAGTTTTTTGGAAGATAATAAAAAATAAAATTGGTAAAACTGGCCTGAATGATGCCCCCTCTCAGGCAACCCGGGTAGAGCTAGTACCAAAGCAAATGTTGCTGTAGATTCCGACATGACCGAACAAGACGCAGGGTTCAATGTGCTAGAAATAGCAGATAAAGTTGGTTTTTCATCGGGGACATGTTATACGATTTTGACGAAAGGGTTGAAATACAGAAAGGTTTATGCCCATTGGGTCCCCCACCTGCTGCCTAAAGGAAAGAAAGCCACCCGTGCAAAATATATTTTGAAATAATGCAATAAATGTAATAAATGTGGACTTTCTGAGCTTTATACATATCATTGAACAATAGTCTACAATTGAAGGGGTCAGTGCAACAAGGTGTTAAGTCCACTTTTGATAAAAAGAGAGATAACCATTTTAAGATTTAAAAAATACCATTTCCCACTAGATTACCTCCCCTACAATAACCAATTTCTCGTTTAAGTAGGTCAAAACAGACTTTGAAAAATAACACAAGGGAGCTAACTCCACAGCTGGATTTAGCACCTTTGTTGCATTAACATTTATGCATTTGTGTCAAGTATGAAGTTTTAAAGGCGGAAAAATTTGAAAAGTTTAGGGGAGTAAATATTTGTTTTTCAATTTAATCTTGTTATTTTATACAAGGGAATGGAATTTGGCCACATAAAAGTTAAGGCATAGTGAAAAATAATGTTGCTAAATGTGAGAAATATGCGTCAAAGGGTTGAAGGTTCCGATGGAGTTAGACCTTTTGTTGCACAAGCATAGCCAAAGGCAAAAGCATAATTTTCACTAAGACACAGATCTCAGAAATTGGTCATAGCCTTAATAAGTTTCATTTTCACTGTTTATTTTGTTTTCAAAAGTTGTCTATCTTTCTTCAAATCAATGGAATTCTTAGAATTTAGAATAATGATACTAGGGCCTATATATTCTGAGTTTTTTTATAATGAAGGCTTTTTGTAGCTTGAGTTATTCAAGTTTCAAGTTTCTTTATTGTATGAGACTTGTAACTGTCCATAATACATGCTGTACAATAGTTTTACAATTATCAATATAACTAATTTGTTCCGGTGGTGATGGCATAAATACAGAATTAAATAGAATAATAGTTTTGTAATTGTGAGGTACAACATGTACCCATTATTCAGAAGTTTGGAGAAAAGCGGGAGATATTCATTTATGTTTACATCTTTTCTCATCTTATTAATATGAAGAATATTTTATTGCTATATGTTTGTGTTGTTTGATTCCATCATCCTCTTCAGGCTCCGTTGGTAACATTTTTTAGAGCTAAAACATAATATTTATACGATAGAAATAGATTGATGGTAAAATGCTTATTTGCTTAGAACTATATTATCCAAAGTTAAAAATCAATCAAACCAGAGATTGTTGGGGAAAGGCTCCTTTTGCTTCAATGTATTCTCAAGCTATTTCTTTGCGTGGGAAAGAGTTAAATCCAGACTTTGTCAAAATCCTTTTTGACATCAGACACTTATTATTGACTTTAACTAATAGGCAGGGTGAGCATTTGGTGGCTTAGATTGGAAGAAGCATTTAGAGCAGATCTTAAAGAAGGAACACAGAGTAAGACTACATAGCTTGTGGCACCAAATTGTAATATAACTATTTTATGGAAAAAAAGATTAAAAAACAGATATGGAGGCAAAAGAAGAAAATGCTAATAAACATAATTTCCACTTTTTGCTTCAATATTTTCTCACAAATCTTTTCTTCGTTGATATCCATTTTGTTGTCTGCAGTATTCAAGTGTTGGAGTGACCTGGCTTTATTGTGTTCAGGAAAGGGTTAAACGATTTTATTTCATTGATGCTGTCTATTTTAAAACCTTTTCCTAATCAAGACCTGCTTTTAACGCCATAAAATGCTTTGGAAAAGGGAAAATATTGAAACAAAAGAAGAAAATGCTGACCAGCATTTTCTCCATTTATCTCCATATTTTCTTTGCTTTATTTTTCTTTTCTATATTGTTCACACATAAATGCTTTATCAAAGTCCATTTAGTTGTCTGCAGCACCTTGTGAGTTTGAATAATCTGTTTTAGAAACGGTTCATAGAGTAGACCCCATCAAAGATACCAGGTAGTTAATAATATCAAATAATCATGCTCCAGATGGCGTCCTTTTGTCTACTTTAGTATTATCAACTCATTTACTTGCCAAAAGTGTGGTTACTATAAGGATCACCTACCTAATAAAGTATATTTGATGACTATCTGATGTTCAGATTAAGTTTCCACTTAAAAACGACACAAAGGTGCTAACTCCATATGGAGTTAGCCCCCTTGTTGCATAAACAAAAATGTGAAAAACAGCATTTTTCCCAATTATTCTCATATTTTGCATGGAAAAGAATCATCACCAGCTGATTTTTTGTCTTTTAATGGCCATGTAAGATTGTACATCAAAAGTTATTTAAAAACATTACTTAAATAGAAAATCACTAAAAATGCGTTTTTCTCAAAAGTATGAAAAATGGACTTAACACCTTGTTGCACTGACCCATTCAATTATGAGCACTAATGGCGTGTCATTAGCAAGCAATGGTTGCGAAAAGATCTGGCAAGGTCCATAATAGCCAAAACATTAAAAGCGCGGCAAAAGTTGTTAACGCGGTAATTTTCAAATGTAACGGGTTTATTAAAATAGTACCACTATCGCCGGTCATTCATACAAGAAATGTATGTCGGTGAATGTAAAGAAATATAACGAAAAGAGCAGGTCTATGACCGGCTAAAGAGGCATGTACCAAATCCATGAAAACGGAGCTGTCCACAGGTGTCTTATTGTCCAAGACTTCCTGAAAGAGACATATATTGCACAGCGTCTTCATCCACCCTTATAGCAGGGCTTAAGCCCGTGTGACTTTTTTGTGTTACCCATGATGACGAAAAAAGCATCTGGTCGTCGGTATAGGCCTTCATGTTCCATATGCAGCGCAATTTACCAGTGTCTGCGGGGTGTTCCAAAAGAGGTCCATTTATTGGCATATACGAGGGGTGATCCAAAAGTTCGTAAAATGGATTGTTAAAACTTCCGGAGTGTTCACTATCAAAATAAAAGTTATACAGTCATTAACTGTGACATCTGTACAATAAAGGTGGAAATTTTAAATAATGTACATGTAACAGTTATTGTACAGTAACAATTTTTAGACAAAGACTATGCGCGAGGCGGGGGAGCAAGAACGTCAAACGCGACGTCAACTTCACGCGATCATGAATCCTTTTTAAAATGCCTATTTACTCACATACACTTCATGCACGAGGTATAAATGGGATGAAAGTGTTATCATACAATTTTAGACTCAAAATGTTGAACAATGCTCTATCTGTCTGTTTTAAGATCGAACTACTATCAAATCCGAGCCTATCGATGCTTACCCCAATTTTGACGTCGTTATTCAGGATGTGTACAATTGCAGGACTATGTTGGCATCCATTATCCATTATTGAAGTCCGAATCTTAAGTGTTACCTAAACAAAATTTTCTACAACACTATGTTCTTGTTTTCTTCATTATTTAAAAGGTCTTCATTGGTGTACGACCAATATCGTGGCAGTATTTTATGACAGGCCGATATTCTAAATCTGATACCGACGTCATATCACTATTCAACTGGTTTGTTCTATTTCATGAAAAATGTAATGTCTTCATAACAACTTTACAAACAACGTATACAACTTGACATCAAAATGTCTTGATAGCGTAATAACCATTCGCACCAAAAATTGCCAACAGGAATTTAAGAAAATTCGAATAATTTAACGATCATGTATCGTTTTTTGACGCTCCCCCGCCTATGCGTACCTACGTTACTATGGTAACGCTGTATACGGCCGCTAGAACATATTTTGTAAACAATTTAATGTTTATGCAGTCTGTAGATATTGAATTATAATATTACCAAAGTACACACTGACCAAGCCAGTAATACGGAAATAATTGGTCCATTTTACGAACTTTTGGATCACCCCTAGTAAGTAATGGATCTCAAAACTTCAGAAGTATGTGGGTGTCAATGAGGATTACTTCAAAGGATTGAAGAAACTTAAAATTGAATTGCGACATAATTATGGCTTATAGAACCCCAGTTCCAAAATTAATTGAATGTCCCTCGTATCTTCGATACTGCATATTAAAACACCCAAAAAATTTGCTTTCGCTTTAAACTTTTTGTCATTGAATTAGAGTTCCACTTTTATTGGGACACCCTATAGTTACGAAGATTTGTTCCACAAATTTTTTATTACTTGCAAGGTTGCCTTCCCTACCAATCTTAAAGGTCAGCTTTGAAGGCTATTTTAATAGTGAAGATACTGATGAGTCAGAACGAATTTGGATTCGACATATTCAAATAAACATTTTTCAGCAGATTCAAGTTCAATGGATGGAAAGAAGACTTGTAAAACAGTAAGGTCTTTTCCTAGATGAGAATGGATCTATACGATGCAGAGGTCAGATGGAAAAAACGTATTTCAGTGAAAGTGCAAGACTGCCAATTATGTCGCCAAAAAGTGACTTTACACACTTACTTATTGAAAGAATTCATACAGAACTGTTACACAGTAGTGTTTCACAAACTTTAAAAAGAATTCGAATGAGGGTGTCGATCCCACAAGGTCAACAAACAGTTAAGAGTATTCTTTAACCGTATTGTTACAATCGTAGGTTTGAAGAAGGCCCCTATATGATGCCACCAGTATCTTCATTTCATAAGTGTAACTGAAGCAACCACCTTTCAGATTAGATTATTTAAGGCTTTTTCTTGCTCAACATGAAAATTAAAGAAACATGCAACTTATGTAACTTATTATAATGCATGTAACATATTTATCTTTTTACATGTACATGTATAGTGATTCGTGCTATCCATCTAGAGTTGGTTTGTGATATTACGATACCATAACTCCTTTTGTGCTTTAGACGCCCAATTGCTTACCGTGGTACGACATTTAAGTGATAAGTGATAATGCAATGCACTTTCTTGCAGCAAGTAATGTGCTTGACAAACTCGGGAAGAACATAAAACAAGATAGTGAAGAGTTGTGTATCAGATGCTGGTAAAAAGTGGTCTTTCAATCTAGAGCTCGCTCCTTTAATGGGAGTCTTTGACTACGAAAGGTAAGTAGGATTAGTAAAACGGGTCTGAGAAAAACGATTGTTGGAAAGCTGATGACATTATTACCGTTGCAAACTCTCGTGACAGAAATGGAAGAAGTCCTTAATTCAAAACCTCTCGCGTACGTTGGGTTTTATTTTAGTTCAAATGTACCTGTCATCCCAGCACTTATTCTTACTCCAAATTCTAAAACCGACATTTCCAATACTTAAATTACGGATGATATAGACTATATTCCAAACGAATCATACCTGTCAGAGACTATTAGACGTTTTCTGGCAAATATGGAAGAATGAATACTTAACCATTGCAGCAGAATGAAAGAGGAAAAGACGCGTGAAAACGTTCAAATGATGTAAGAGAACGTGTACTGTAAAAATCAGATGACAAGACCACCTAACGCGTGCAAAGAATCGTAAATTTGTAAATTATCTAAAGTCTCCTGCAACGAAGCATGCATGTTTTACTTTCAAAATCTAGTTCAACGAATCATACATGTTGTAAAATCTCTTGCAACACATTGTGTGACGAAGTCTGTTTTTAAAGAAAATCATTATATGAAGTTGAATTCTTACTTTATTCTTTGAATAAAGATGTTCGTGTGTGATCATAGCACCAATGAGTGGTAGACGAAAAAAAACTTTCTCATCACGTGAAAGAGAACCATATAAATTGTCGAAAATGTTATATAGACCAAAGTTATCTCATTATACATCTTCCCAAAGGTCAGTTGCCAAAGACCTGGCATACAATGTACGAGTAGATAATCGCAAATGTGGGCAGCCGGAAAGACGACCTATATATACAATAGAATGACTAAGTGATTTTAGTAGAGACGAGACTTTTTTTTTTCATTTCAGCGGATAGTATAGACACCTTAGAGAGTTCAGAATCGATATTCGTAAGCTTTTCACTTGTGGAGAACGTTCTAAAATATTTGATAGATGACGAGGATTATGAACATGTATACAACTAGCGAGACACAAAACCCTGACAACATCAACGGAAATAATTCGAGGAACGATGATAAAATCTATGGACTCTCACGACACCCGAGACGCCAGCAACGACCAACGACATTGAGACAACCGAACAGACGATAACACAACAATGAATATAACAACAGTGTATTTGACATTAATTAAAAAGGAAAAAAATGTGAATAGGAACGTTGTTGATATAGGCTCGGTAAGTCTCGGGAGTTCTCGTATTGAGAGACCCACTTCCGGGTACCTCGCCGAAAATGACCAATGTTATTCATATAGGCGATCACAAAAATGGGTGGAAAATCGGACTTGCAACTTATTTAGTATTCAAAACATACACCACGGAACGGAAAATTGGTTGACGGATACAGGTATGTAAAAAATGCACAACACAGTGCTATGAGAGCTAATAATACAGACTTGTAAATGGAAACGCCCCCGATATACACTCAACAAAATAAATTAAGGGTCACAAATTATTTTCATTATAGCTTTGTATTATAGTATGTTCATGTAAACTGTCGGTGTGTTTTGGTTAGAGGAATACCTGTACATGTCTGTACCATTGTTCACTTTACCATGACTGCTGGCATAATCCGCCCAGCTTGTGTCAAACATGCCTACCCCTTAAGTTCCAGTGTAATGCCGGTGTGATGAAAGCCTGTAACGTGTCGATGAAAAGATTCCTTTCAAAATTTTGACTCGAACCTTTCGAAAATCAGAGAAACACTGTAGTGACAGGAGTTAAAAACGTCTAAAAGTCATATGACGGAAGCAGAAAAGTCCAGATCTGTCGGACGGCTGTTCGCAGGCAGACGCATCGCCAGGTGCTAGACGAGCACGATGTTGGCCAAAGTGTCATCTGGTGACTTTGGGAAAAGTTCATGAAGACAGGGAACATCACTTGACATCCCCAGAGTGGACGACTTAGGTCTTCTTGGAACGTGACGACCGTTCAATTGACGTTATGGTGAAAAGTCAGAGATTTGAATCAGCTGTTGCTCTCAATGGAAACATCGAAAAAGCTTCTGGTGTTCTGATCTCACCACAGGCACTTCTGAACAGGCTGAAGGATGCCAGCTTGTGCGTTCGCCGTCCCGTGGTACGGTCTCCTTTGACTTAACAAAAACTTAGGAACCGCTTAGCGTTTGCCTACGCCCGCGTGAACTTGCAACTGAGACATTTCCAACATGTGCTGTTCACAGACGAGTCCAAATTGTGTGTAGACTTCTATGGTGGTCATAGACGTGTCTGACGTCAACGTTATGAAAGTTTCGTAGATTAATGTAATCCCCAACACGATAAGTTTGGGTGCAGGTCAGTTATTCGTTTTGCTGTCATCTCGTAGGACGGTCGCACAGACCTACACGTTCTCATGAATGGCGTCTAGATTGCTCGACGTTACATAGACGAGATCCTGGTACCATACGTTATTCCTTACACTGGTGTCATGGGTCAGGAATTTGTGCTTATGGACGATAATGCAATATTACACCGTGCTTGAGTGGTAAATCAGTATCTTTATGATCAAGATGTTGATCGTATGGACTAGCCAGTCAGGTCACATGACATGAAACCTATAGAACATGTTTGGGACATGCTTCAGTGTCACATTTCCATCCGATAACGCATGCCTTCAAAGGAGCAGAACTCGCTTCGGTCCTCAGCGAGGTATGGGTTGTTACTTCTCAAAGAGACATTCAGAAACCAAACCCTATCTTTCGAACTTGAGTTAGAAAGGCGATTTAAATACGCGGAGTACATACGCTTTTCTAAAAGACAATATTTGCCCTGATTTGTAAGATTTGTTAAAATGTTTACCCCACCCACCACCATTTAAGCACTGCAAAACTGACGGTATCTGTGTTACAGGTGTAATGTCGCTTTAATTTCTGAAAATATCAGACTTTTCACTGTTTAATTTTAATACTGATATAACGAACTGCTTATTAGAAAATAAATACATAGTCATAAGAGATTTTTTGCATATAAATTGTAATCTCAAAATCTTGACCCTTAATTTATTTTGTTGGGTGTATTTTGTACCCAACTATTTCGATCGGTCTTTTAAAGTTTACAGATCGTAAAAAACACCACTTTCTAGCCCTATGAAATGCATCAAATTACACAAACTTGTAAAAAGACTTTAAATAAGTTGTTTCACCGTGCCGGATTTCAAGATTATGCTTCAAGAAGAAAATAATTTACAAATACCATTTTGCTCTTTATACATATGCAAGGGAAGTAATTTTGAACATTTTTGTCAAATATTTCCATAAGTATGAATTAATTCAAAATTCTAAACCGTTCAAAATGATTATGTTTGTATTTTGAATGGTAATGTAACACAGTTTAGGAATTACTGGCACTTTTCAAATTTCGCATCTGGGTCTTTGGTGCTTTTGAGGGTTTGGATACCTTAAATATATGCTTCTATTGACATTTTGATAATATTGAATATGTAAACGGGACAAATTCTTACTGAGATATGGGTTTACCGAAAATCTGTAAATGTAAAATAGGCTTGTTGTTAATGTTTGTTTATTGGGGGTTGCCGTATTCCAGACGTATATGAGCATTTCGGATATTCAATTAGATACAAATGGGCTGTTATAATATCATTTATCTTTATTTAAAGAATATGTTATCAATTTAATGATCATATTTAATCCTTTCACAAACAAGACAGTGTGAAACATCCTCATTACAGAACGATCACAAAGTGTGAGTTATGGATTAGTTTTCAAAGCATGTACATTGTATTCAGACATCTACTTTCAGAAAATACAACAATATTATTTTGAAAATTAATGTGTAGTGATCAAAAAATCAATCTAGTACATGATAACAAATCTTGATAAGTGAACATGTCATCAGGAAATAATGAAAAGTTTAAAAGAAATACCACTTGACAAATAAATGTGAAGTATGTTATTGCGTAGTTTAAGCGCACATCTGATAAAATTAAATATATGACCCACAAAGTGTTGCTTTGTATGACAAAACACATCATGTACAAAACTGTTTTCAGTTTCTGAGTATTTCCTCTTGAATAAAATGGGAATTCATTCTCAAACAATCCCTGATTTTAAGGCAGTCTATCCATAATGAGATTCGCGCGACGTCGGAATTATTCGGGCGACAGCAAATACATTCTGCGATGGAACTTTCCACCGCCGAATGTTTACGACCGCGCCCGAATAGGTTCGGATACGTAAAGACGCCGCTCGAAAAAAAAATTATACACGATGTTTTATCAATCTCAAAATGGCCACATTACGGGTATTTCTACCTTAATTGGGTTAAATGAGTTCGCAAATACCATAACGGTACCCAATACAAGACACCGCATTCAATGACATATCGTAGTCTTCATAGTATATTGCACAGTCGTACCCTCCGGTATTACTTGTGGCTAGATTCGTGAGGCTGTACCCCACTTCGGTTCCATCACTTGTCCAAACAAAAGTACCTTCGTTGGCTTTGTCCGTCAGTCCAATATATACATACCTGTAATCTAGATCATAGAAAGATAAATGTGTGAGTTTAATTCTTAATTACATTAAAGTCCATCTGTTAATAGAAGACGTATGTCGGACTTTTTACGTTAATTAACAGCTATTTTTTTTGGAATAAGACTGACTGAAGTCACTCGGTTTTTTTTTTTTCATGTTTTTTTTTTTTTTTTTTTTCAAAGGTCTTGGTAGGGGGTATATGTGTTTGAAATATCTAAGGCTCTTTCAATATGTACATACATACATACTTTCTTGCTTAATGTTGATTTTCCAAATGCGATGTCTGGTTGACAGGTCTCTGCCGAGTCTGGTCCACATCTCCAAAATGGTTTCCATAAGGTCCCTTTCAGCGTGACGGGTCATAAACATTTCTCATGTAAATGTAACATAATTTCCTCGGCATAAACAGTAGCCAACTGTCTTATTTTTCATCGCCGATTAAATCATCGGGGGTATATTGTTTTTGCGTCGTCCGTCCGTCTGTTCATACAAATTTCGTTTCCGCGCTATTCCTTGGAAACCATTGACTTCAGTACAAAGAGAAGAGGCGCATATTGTAAAGGTTGACCGGTTCGACAATCAAATTCAGAGATACCGTCCCTGATTTGTGAAGCCATATACATACAGAGTAAACAAAATATTTTCGGCGGGGGATATCAATTCAACGAATGTGCTTGTTTTATAACCAAATAGACGAGAATGCAACATGACTATCAAACTTGCTTTAATGAAGGTTTTGGAACAGATTGAACACGCTTGGGTTTTCTTTATTTTTTATTATTTGTTGTTGTTGTTCTTGTTGTTGTTTTTAATTTCAATTTTTCTTTTGAAACATGCTCTCAGTTTCGGGTTAAATGTTTTATAGCCAGAAGAGAATGCATTGATGAATAATGATAAACGATGGCGTAATTTTATGAGCGAAAATGACACTTACTTGTAGTCCGGAGGTAAGCTTTGATCTGCTCATTCCTCTCAGATGTCCGCGGTTCAGCCATCTTCCAACCATTTCCCTCACAAAAACCCTTCAAATAAGTTATATCTTTATGAAATTTAAAAACATAGGTTCAAAATGTCTTATTTTATTCTTTTTTAGATTTTGACAAACAATATTAAACAATAATTCTTTTACGAATAAGATTTTTTTCATACTTTCTTGGCTATTTTTAGCACTGGTAGGGCACATCTATCATTGAATATATTCGAAAAGCAAGAAACCACGCACCATCAAAATGTATGCAATATAATTCACTGAACATAAATAATGTAAAAATCTCCATATAACGGGGACGAACCGAATGACGCCACCTCCTGCTAAGTATATTAGTCTTGGGAACAATCAACGTCGACTTTTAAAATAGAAGGAAGCGATGTCGATAAGATATAAAATACTAGTACGGACTACATTCAAAACAATTACAGAATGCATAAAAGTCGATACGTTACAAGCATAGGCACTTGGATTCAGGAATTTTAATAACTTACAAAAATTCAATCATGTATTATATGTATCGATAAAGAAAATGTCGTACCTGCCATTTTTGATGAAACGGAAGTGGCGCAAGCAACCCTGGTTCCACTTAGTTTTGAATGAAATATGCCTTGTGAATGAAACCAGGAGTACTTGCCTCACTTGAGTTCCCTAAAAATTGGCCAATGCCCGAACTATTTTTCATATTATACAGGACTATATTTTTGTAAGATGTTAAAATCCCTGAATCCAAGTGCCTACGGTAACATGTGGTAAAATGTTTTGACCAGGGTTATGGAAAAGGGTACTTATGGCTTTCAAAACCAATATTTATCCAGATCAGTCTGTGCATACGCACAGTCTAAACATGACCCATGGTGTTCTCTAATAGCTCCATATTTGTGCAAAAACTGATCTGGAAACACAACATTCTTTCATGCTATTAAGGAAATTTTTCCAGATCCCGCCCTCTTATGAGATATTACCTTTACTCCGGCATAATTTGTTGGCGTGGTGTAGAAGTAATAACACCCATCCCCTAGTAAAATCCATCCATTTGGGCAAATACCGCCATGTACTGTTAATAGGAATAGTACAGTTAAATCCTCTACCAAATGGAAAAATATATGGCTTCTTTAATTTGAGATAAGTTGTAGAAAACTAACAAAAAGACAACAATTATTTGATGCAAAAGGTATGTGCATGTTTTGTGTAAGTGTATAGCAAAGATTAAATTGGGGAAAAGGACGAAATTGCTGATTACGAGCAAATTAATTTTGTCGTCACAATGTTTCCCAGGCTTTTTGGTAAGTCACAACCAGGTCTGGATTTCGGTCGTTTGGAAAAGAAAAGAACAACAAAATATGAAATGTACATTTTCCACGGGTACAAAAAATGTAAAATAACATTGGAAAACTAATAACATAAGTATTAGTTCCTTCAAAAAGGGTAAATCATCTATAGACGAAGTAGAGTAGGGCAAGCTTAAAATGTGACCAAAGGGTGACATTATTATTGTTAAAAATAACCGCATTTTGTACAAAATATCATCCAGATTTCTTAACGAGGAAGGCTAAAAACTATTTTAAATGGTTAAGCAGTACCTAATTGATATTTTGAATTTATGTTCACTATTTTTAGCTACAATTGTGCGTACATCTTGTACAGTGACAACAAAATGGCTTTTCACTCCTGATAGAATATATATTCAATTATTGTACAATATTAGATATCTGTAAATCACTAAATAGTAGAGTGCTTAATACCTATTTCTTGTCACATTTTTCACTTATATCGGGTTTCTAAGCTATGGTTAATAAAAGACAGTGAGAGGATACTACAATAAGCACTTGTATTACATAAAACAAATGTACATCGTTATCTTAAGATTCCTTTTTTAACTATCTACACTGGTTTAGGACGCGCAGATTGTTTTATACATTTAACCCTCTGATGTCAGGAGTGAACACTTATTTTTAATGTGTTCTCATTTTTGTCTATTCTGCTAGAAATCTATCACTACCTTATAGGTATTAAGAAATCTGGATGATATTATGTACAAAATGCGGTTATTTTTAACAATAACAATGTCAAACTTTGGTCACATTTTAAGCTTGCCCTACTCTACTTCGTCTATAGATAATTTACCCTTTTTGAAGGAACTACTACTTATGTTATTAGTTTTCCAATGTTATTTTGCATTTTTTGTACCCGTGGAAAATGTACATTTCATATTTTGTTGTTCTTTTCTTTTCTAAACGACCGAAATCAAGACCTGGTTGTGACTTACCAAAAAGCCTGGGAAACATTGTGACGACAAAATTAATTTGCTCGTAATCAGCAATTTCGTCCTTTTCCCCAATTTAATCTTTCAGTACAGCAAGCATTTGTGAACAACATTGTAAATCCGCGAAGGCATATAGATGGTCCGTAAGAGATTTGAGACCATTTGTTTGTCACATTATCAAAATGCAAAAATCTTTCGTTACGCCTTCATTAGGCACATCGCTATCGTCACGGGACGCGTGAAAATTAGTCCTGAGTGTGGTGTAGGACCGAATATCTTTTCCGCCTAAGTTTCGATAAATTTAGGGTCCAGTTAAAGAATCTGGAGGACGTGGAATACGTCTTGCAATATGAATGCAATGAAATTCCAAACGATAGAATGAGACGTTATGTTCGATCAAGTAGACCAGAAATGTTTGTCGTCATTCATTGAAGACTTGTCACAATATAAATTGAAGCAAAAATCCCATGAAATGCGCATTATTTAATCTCCCCGCGTTCGTCAGCAAGTTCTGTGAATTTTGAAATTGACCCCTATCTCAAATGCCTAAGGAAAACACAAGAAATATCCCATTTCACACCGTTTAAAAAGACACCGACTTATAGGCAATTGAATTATCTTTAATTTAATACAAATATTATTATATCAATATTCAGAATAACGATAGAAATTCCGGTTATTCTCTGTGCACACTTTCTTTTTTGACTCAGCATAGTTAAACTTACGTTCACAAGTAAAACCATCGACAGCTACTTTATAGCCTTGTGTACAGCTACATTCGAATGAACCACCCGTGTTTGTACACGTCTGTTCGCATGCCCCGTTGTTTGTAGAACATTCATTAATATCTTAAATGTAAATAAAGATAATACATCCTTTTCGTGCTGCATCCATGTCGTACACGATATACGAGGATGTAAAGATTAGGAGCAACCAGAACATGCGTGAATGGTGATTTAACTCCTTACTACCCACTATTTGTCAAAAATCAGTATGAAAGAATTGTTTATTTTTTATTTCATTTTATCGCCACTAACGAAAGAACAAAACATTGGCAACACTGATCATTTTGCTTTATGTACATTGAGTGTCATAGCTTTATGTTTCTAATCCGATAGCAGGTCAGGATAGCTAATTATATATTCGAAAGGCTGCAGTAATGGTTTATCAAATATGCAAGCATTTACTACCTCTCTGATCATCTGTCATATCTAAGAGCCAATATTTATTTTCGTGGAAATCTGACAAAAAAAGTTCAATTTTTATTTCCAATTTATTCTGTGAATTTCAGGTTCAGGATGAAAGTACTACATTTAAAGCAATGAATAACGTTAACAGGAACATTCCGATGCACATGGAAATACTCGAGATCGTCTTTCATAAATCTATGGTCTCAATAAAATGTCCTCGCTGTAACAACCGGATTTTCTTTCAGAAATTCGACTTGCAAGTTTTAAGATTATTTCAAAGTATGTTTTTTGAGAATAAGAATCCAGACTGGAGGAACTATGTTCAAGTCGATTTCCAAAAATGATTCGTTTGGCTTTTTTTCAATGTAGTATTGTATTTTCCTAATTAAATAGAGAATTTTGTCTGTGTCAAATGTAATAAAGCTTCTATCTAAGACAAAATGTATGTGCATGTACTTTAGACTCTAGAAAATAATATTGTCTTTGTATTTCAGGCACTATAAAATTAGCGTAACACTTTCTTTGTGAAATAATTTGCCAAAAGTGCATCGTTACATCGAGGACATATTAGTTATTGCAAGGACAATATTCGCTATTTTATGAAATAAACAGAAAGAAATTAATTTCACTATTGTATTCAAGCTTCAAATAATTAGGTTAAAAAACATACCAATTTTACCATCAAAACACATAATTTTTATTGAACCATGCTGTAGTTTGTAATAAAAAAGTCTTTGTTATTGGAATGACGTTTACCATTACTGTGAGGACTTATATTTAAATATTTTTTTCCATTTCTTACATTGTATTGACCTATATACGGTCTTTAAATATTAAAATCAATGCAATTGTAAAAAATGTATATATTTAAATGTAAAAGTCACTTTGTTAAACCCTTTCAAAAACGTTAAATTTTATGCAATATTACAACTGCTGATCAAGTCAAATCGATCGCACTGACTGCTCAAATTCGCCCATTATTCCCGACTTTAAGACTTTTCTCGATCTTTACTCGATCAACCCGACCTCTATCTTCTATTTGATCGAATGAACAGATAAAGCGCAGATCGAGTTGATCGAGATGTGGTTGGGAGCCACATGAGTAAAAGGCCATGTGATTGATATAAAGATGTTAATCCGATCACACTCGATCTCAAGTTTTGATTGATTCCTGATCTGGTCGATCGCCTTTCCGATCAATACACGATCGCTTTTCAATCAACTTTCTACCTAATCTTACACAAATATTTCTTTTATATATAAACAAATAGAGAAAGATGACAAAGTGGTGCGGATAAAGCTCGATTACCACGACCATTCCCGATTACAAATGGCGATCGAGTTCGATCTGTACTCGATCGCTTGATTCGGCATGGTCCAGTTGATTTGATCGGCAGTGGATACCTAGCATAAAAATTATACAACTTGAAAGCTGTTAAAGACTACAAAATGAAGTTTATGAAAACTTGTGTGTACAATATAGATGATTGGATATCAAGGGATATCAAGGGAAACGGAGTCAGAGCTGGTAATCAGCATTATTTTTACTTCTCTTACTTTAGTGTTCGTAAAACCTTCTTCTTTGTAAAAAAATGAGAAGACCCGAAGAAAGTTAAGCAATTACAAATATGACGAAAAACAGAGAAAAAATATGGAATGTCTTAAATCTTCTCGTCAAACCATAAAATATCACATTGGGAAAACAATAACATATGAAAATTCAAGTAAAAAACATTCAAGGTATAGTTAATCGTTTAGGAGCGAAAAATCTCGACCATAGTCTGACTGTACAGTCTTGGCATACTGATTGGGTTCGATCCTTTTAGCAATATACGCAGATGATTTGTTGTTGTTGTTGTTGTTGTTGTTGTTGTTATTACTTTTTTTGGAAGATAGCTCACATAATAATTTAGATACACGGTTGTAAGACGTTGAGTGTCCTAAAACTGATTGTCCAAAAAACAAAACAAAACAAAAAGAAATAAAGTAATTTGAAAATGGTTTCTACTTAACTTCTTGTTTACCAAGATAAGATAATATTTGACAAAAAAATCCATCTTTTTTTTTCGGGATGAAATGTTGTGATTGCAAGATTACATGCACGATTCGAATCAATGCAAGTAAATTGCCTTGAAAATTAAAAAAAATCTGCATGTCTTTCCATGGAACCCCTATAGCACCAGGAACTACTTTGCCATGACCACTTTTAAAAAATGACTTAGTAATTTCTTCAAAACCCATGGAACAAAGATATACAGATTCATGCCTTAAAAATAAAACGTCTATAATGTCTCTCCGATATTGAGGAAAGGTCATTTCAGAACGATCATTTAGAATTAATCTTGTCAATTAATCTATAATTATATCCTTCATACACCATTCCAATGTGATTGGCAAAATATCTCCATTAGACTAGTGATAAAATTCATTCATTCGTGGTACCAAGAATCCATAAATGTGTAAGGAGTCCTTGCAATAACGACTCCAAGTCCGCTCCGTAACAACTGATCGGTACACATGTTTGGTAACAGTAATTATATTTTTTTCAGCTGAAATACTTCGCTTTCCTATTATAGTTTGAGACAATTATGCACCAAGACCCTTTTCTCTTCGGCAAAAAGTCCATATTACATAAGAAAACTTATTATGTCTTTGCGGTAACGATTTTCGTACTCCCAGTAACAAAACTGTCGTTATTGCGAGGACCGTTATTGCGAGGAATTCCGCGACCATTCGCTCCAAATTACACACAAGAATAACTAGGAAGAAAATACGTTGCATGCTGTAAACGACATGATTCTATATCTGAATAAGTAAAGCTAAACGATTCTAAGATCTGAGCAATATAGTGTGGTTGATCGCGTTGCATAGAAAACGAAAAAATAAGTCTACGCAGCCAACGGCCTACCTAATTTGCGTCGCAACTTCGAAACCAAGTGTTACTTTGTTTTCATTTAAACATCGTGGCTTTGATGAGTGTTTCCACCGCCGTTTGGATTGTATTTAAAGGAAATCTAACCAAAAATACCTTGATTACGCACATGTAAGTTATTGCGAGGACATTTCGTATCAAAAATCCAGGGACAGACATATATGGCCAAAAATCTTCGTCGAATTTCTATTTTCTCAAAAAAGGACTGACACTATCAATAATGTGAGATATAAAACATTAATGGAATGAAGAAAAATGGCATGTTTACCGATTATTTCATATCGAAAATCATGTTGGAAATTTATAATTTTTTCCAGGGACAAGAGAAAATGGTCATTTTCCGGTACAAAAGTGCAATATTTTCAGAAACATTCCATCTGCCAGGCCAAATAAACTGTCTGTATTGTTGGTAGTGATGGTCGTTACACGGTGTACCTGAAATGACATGTTTATGAAAAGCCATTTCTGAGAAAATGAGCCAGGACAGCGATTTCCACGAAATAAAATATTGGCTCCTAAACTAAAAGGCACAAATGCTGTAATAACAAAGGTATAAATACCTGCACAAAGAAGTCCATCGGGTTGCAGCAAGTATCCTGAGTTGCATTCACATGTAAAACTACCCTCTATGTTCCTGCATACTTGGTCACAGCCAGATGTTCCTAACGTACATTCATCGTGATCTAAAATATATACAAATATCCCATGTTATATGTACATTCACATGTAAAACTACCCTCTATGTTCCTGCATACTTGGTCACAGCCAGATGTTCCTAACGTACATTCATCAGTATCTTGAATATATACAAATATCCCATGTTATATGTGCATTCACATGTAAAATTACCCTCTATGTTCCTGCATACTTGGTCACAGCCAGATGTTCCTAACGTACATTCATCGTGATCTAAAATATATACAAATATCCCATGTTATATGTACATTCACATGTAAAACTACCCTCTATGTTCCTGCATACTTGGTCACAGCCAGATGTTCCTAACGTACATTCATCAGTATCTTGAATATATACAAGTATCCCATGTTATATGTGCATTCACATGTAAAACTACCCTCTATGTTCCTGCATACTTGGTCACAGTCAGATGTTCCTAACGAACATTCATCCGTATCTTAAATATATACAAATATCCCATGTTATATGTACATTCACATGTAAAACTACCCTCTATGTTCCTGCATACTTGGTCACAGCCAGCATCAGTATCTTAAATATATACAAATACCCCATGTTATATGTACATTCACATGTAAAACTACCCTCTATGTTCCTGCATACTTGGTCACAGCCAGATGTTCCTAACGTACATTCATCAGTATCTTGAATATATACAAATATCCCATGTTATATGTACATTCACAAGTAAAATTTCCCTCTGTGTTCTTGCATACTTGGTCACAGCCAGATGTTCCTAACGTACATTCATCAGTATCTTAAATATATACAACTACCCCTTGTTATATGTATGTATTCACATGTGAAACTACCCCCTCCCCCTTGTTCCTGCATACTTTGTCAAAGCCAGATGTCCCAAAGTACATTAATCAGTATCTTAAATACATGCAATATACCCTATCAATCCACAGAATTTCGAGAAAATGTACTTTTTGAGCCCTTGTTGCAACCCATCCTTTTTTTCAAATTGTTTATGTATGTATTTTGATATCATAAAGTGTTTTACATATGTTGTATAAATAATTAGTTTTCCGCGCTTTGTTTTTAGTGCGTATATATACTTTGATAACTTGCCAGAGCTACACTCTGGTCAGGATATGGGAAATATTCAAATGCATGAGAAACAAGTACTAGACGCAAGGAAATTGTTTAATATTTACATATTATATTTCATTTATTATATTCTATTTCATTTTAAGTGATTTTTTGCAAAATACTAGACGTGTTGAAAAGCCTATGTGGCGTAAAGGGTTGATTCGCGTTTTGTGAGGTCCATGAAATTCAAAGAGGTACACGAAATATGACATGGTTCGAGTGTGCTGTGAATGTAAACGACCGAAAAATATGTGAGTTAGCATATTATTGTTGTATAAGACATAACGAATTTGGACGATACAGTGCAGATAAATATTTTATTACAATGACAAAAAAATCGTAAAATGTTAAAGGGTACAACCCGAAAAAGTACCGACTTTTCATGGTAGTCGTTCAAGAAAGGAAATATTCGTATGCTTTGGACGGGGCCTTCTTCGTCGCTTCAACTGAATTTTCAATGTTTGTTTAAGTAAATCTGCATATAATATTCGACATTGATATAAATATTTTTATTAAGATTCATACCTGTGTATTTTCATGCATTTCAAATGACTAAAGACACGAAGGATCTCTAATTCAACATTAAAGTTAACAATTCATTCGAAACTTGTACGTGAAGAAAATGTAGTAACATATAAAGAAAATGTAACAAATACCACATTCCATCTGATTGTTCGTTCCGATCCATTTCGGTTCGCTTTCGAGTTCCTCAATTATCAATATCTTCAGCCCAGAATAACATATTATCCTACATTCGCAATATCTGAACAGGTTCCTTCGAATGTTGTGTGTAGAAGGTAGAAAAACTCAAAACCAAAAGACAAAACAGAATAAAACATACCTACCGTGTCTTAGAAATAAGATAAACAACAACTAATCTTTATTCTTCCCAGTCAAAAAACCCACTTGTATAGTTTATCTTCTGTTAGCTAGCCTTACCCGTTTGTTTATTCTTCGTTCTAGAAATCTTTGTACGTCATCATGATATGATTAGATTTGGAGTCAATGCGATCTATCTATTTATGAGGAAAACAGACGTTCCATCCAGAAATCCTATCGAGGAAATAGAAATGACAAAATTTTAGTTTTATTTTTTTCTTTCAGTTTTCTGAATCACTCGCAACAATCCCCGACTGCGTTATATGGGTTCAAAGCCGGGGATACCGGCAAGCGGATGTACAGAAAAATAGGCCTACACTTTTCCTACGTTTAGCCTACGACCTGGCCCTAGTTTCTCGAAAAACTTAAGTACATACACATGAGTACATGCTCAACTTCGAAGGAATACTTTCCAACGATGAGGGGTATTCGATTGAAGTTCACGTGGATTTCGTGTGATTTGAGTACGGTGCTCAAATTTGAGTATGAGAACGTACCTAAGTTTTTTTCGAAAAACCGTGGCCCGGTTTCGCCTTTTAATGCATGTCTTAAATGGCCCGAAAACACACATTCAATGCAATACTTGGTACTACCTTTTTCCATATGATTGGAAAAGGGTGGATACCCATGTGAAATTACCATAACAATGTGTTCTTTCAAGAACCTTACAAATATTTCAGAGGTTGAAATTGTTACTACCCAAGGGTTACAAGAATCAAGAAGCCAGCAACAAACTTTACAATAAACAGTTTTATAGCAATAATTACAAAAGTCTTGTTTTAAAGGATAATAAAAGATGCACTTACTTATTTATTTGTAAAGTCCAGAGTCCTAAGGTTAAATCCAGTTTATGATCCACAATGAACAATAATCCACTTCGAGAATTAAACACACTTATAGTAATTCAGTAATCCCCTTTAAGTCTGACAATTTTGTATGGATTAGTGAAGAATGAGTGATTTGCTCTTCCATATATATGTATGCTATTAGGGAACATTCGAGAAGGCTTGAGAAAAAACAGAATATTTACAATAATGTACTGGTTTTTTCTAGACTATTCTTTTTATATAATATATAATATGAAAGTAGGCAAAGCCTAGAAACGGGCGAAAAGATGTCGACGTCAACCTTAACATTTCCCAGTAAACTAGATCTATCTCGTCAAAATCCAAAGGGTTTTAGACTAAAAGACGTGCATGTGAAGCACAAATGCCTGTTGAAACCTGGAGAAGAGTCTATAGGTCTATGAGGTTTTGTAATTATGACCTTGAGATGTGTCTTTGACCAAGAACAATGACCTTACAGACTTGTCACGTAGACATCATAACGAATTGTATGAATTTTGAAATCAGCACCATTAACCCATTCCCAAACGTCAAAATTTAAGTTTGGACCAAATACAAAGATGTTGCACACAATAATTTTAAATGAATCAATGGAATATATATACATATTGTTGTTTTTTTTTTTTTTTTTTTTTTTTTTTTTGGGTGGAAAGATTACGAGTAATTTGTCTTTAATCAAGGTAGAATACCCGTAATGTGGCCACTTTGAGATTCATAAAACATCTGTTTTTTCCGAGTGTCGTCGTTACGTATCTGAACACATCCGGACGCGATCGTAATCATTCAGCGGTGGAGGGTTCCTCCGCCGACTGATTTCGACCTGACCCGAATAATTGCGACGTCGTGCAAATCTCATTAAGGGATGGACTACCTTAAACCTTTCCCGAACAATACTTGGTAATGAACATTATGGCCAAGTTTTGTCTTGTTTAGTCAATACTTGTAGTTGTTAGATTCGAAAAGGCAATTTTGTCAGATTCAAGGGCACATAACTCTCAACTTTCTGATCCAATGGGAATGATTCGAACCCATGCAAGTTCTTATGGTGTAAACACCAAATTGTTGACAGACGGACGGACAGACATGGAGTGACCACAATAGCTCACATTAAGCACTTTCTGCTCAGGTGAGCTAAAAACCGCTGACAGGCAGAGTTGTTTTTCAACATTTTCTCTCATCCAGTCCATGGTTTTCAAAAGTTCCCATATATTGAAGACGCTCGGAAAGTTCACTATCACTAGCATGTTGCGTTTCATCTCAACAGTTTTCAGCACTGCCTTCAAACGACAGTAAGCCGTTTTCCAATACGTTTCGTAATATTTGTTGTGTCGAAGTCTTAGGGAACATCATTCTAGCTCGAGATAACGTGAATTCGACTTATCCCAATTCTTTTCCGCTTTGATTAATGATATTTATTCATTTTCGTTGGGCAAGTGCATGTATTATTAAAATATAGCAGGAAAAGGAAAATTGCTCAAAAGGAGCAAATTATCTCCTTTTCCTACCATATTTCAATTGATTTATTCACTGTAAAATAATTAAATTTGTCTAACCTGATTGATACCCTACGGCCATTGATGATGCAAGGACCACATTTTCATTTCGGCTTAAGCAGAAATTTGACATATCAGATGTTGACTTAACGAGTGTAAACTGTATTTACTTTTTTGGTTGAAGGTTTTCTCATGGACCGGTGCACAACTTGAAATAAAGAGGACAGAAGATATGCTGTTGGCAGGCATAACATCCTTGTCATTCATGTCTATCAAATCTCTATACTAGTTATTACTCTGATTTAACCCTTTCCCAAACTCTAAAATTTAGAGGTGGTCCAATAAGAACCATACTGCAAACGTCAAATGAATGTTGATAATGATAGGATTTAGGTACAATTTAGCATAGAAAATATTTAGATAAAAGGAGAAAACGCCGGTTATCAGCATTTTCTTCTTTTTTCTCAATGTTTTCTTGAAGCCTTTTCTTTCAGGTATGACAAAATCAGGACTTATTTGGGTTAACCTGTATGTTTTCTGATAGCCAGAACAAAAATCAAATAAAACGTTAAAAATTTGTTCTAATTTTCATAAACATGAATGAAACTTTGGCTGGTTTTTACAAGTCACAACATGATATTCTATTGTATTTGGTTATCTGCACTAAATCATTTGTAACCAATTACCAGACGGATTTTTTAAGACTGTCACAAATTGAAAGATGTTGCAGATGACAATTTTAAGAGAATAAAATTTCATATTTTTTATCTAACTGGCTAAAAAACATCGTGGGAAATGATAAAATTGCTTTTCACAAAACCATTTCTTCATTATCCTGAATGTTTTCAAAACCTTTCATCGTGTAGGTTGTCAAAAGACGTCATTATGTTGGAATCGGTTTAAACAGGATGGAGTTTTGTCGGATTTAAAATTTGAATGTTTATACATGGATATTGTACACAAATCACTGTATTGACCAATAAATGTCCACAAATTGTCAATTTGTCTGTTATAACATCGGTAATCACCATTGTCAGCATCATCTTTATTCATCTGTGCACCTGATTTATGAACCTGCAATTATACAAAAATAACAAATGTAACATTTCAGCCTTATACTGACCCCTAAAAATCACAACTCCTGGCATCCTGGCATTTTCTACTTTTCTAACAATATTTGAAGCCTTGTCAAAATGCAACAATACATGCAATGAAAAATATTATCAAAATTTTTAAAGGTGATGCTAATGAGATGACAAAATCAGTCATTAAATCATCAAAAAATGTTCAATGTATTTTTTACAAAATTTTCTTCAATATGTATTGCAAAAGGAAAAAGGATATGCATATTTTCAAAATCAAAACATTGAATGACAAGTAGAAAATGTTGATTATTGATATATCCTACATTGTTTTTACTGAAGTTGTTCTTTTGGAAAAGTTTGTAATTACTTTAAAAAGCCGTAATTATCCATTTAAATCATCCCTTTTAATGCAGGGTGGGTTTCATTAAGCGGCAGGGGATGTGCCCTTAAATATATACAGAACAGATCATTTTATTTACAAAATATATATACTGCACCCCTGCTGATTAATTACCTACCTGGGTAATTCAACATGTAAACTGTGAATTCGAAAGTAAAATTGTCACATTCCAATCAAGCATAGATCTAGACATGTATTTATATACATGTGCAACCTTTTCTAAACAGCAATATTTCAAACTGATCCTTTGCTGAAACAGGCTGTAGACAATTTGTACGTTATGGTTAAATATAGTTTATTTAGAAAGTAATGTTTTTCATCATACTTTGTTATTCAGGAGAAATCTCGCTTTGTACATGATACACTGAAATCAAGATTGATTCAGGGATAAAGAATAAATGCATACCATTAAAGGCCTTTCTGAAACACATTCCATTCCACCAGACTTTATACAGCTGTTCAACATACCACTGTTTTCTGATTACACCATGTCTGCAAAATGATTATTGTCAATTTGATATGCATGTATACAATTATTTACATATTAAATTCATAACATGAAAATTGACAAAATTGTCATATACGAGGGGTGATCCAGAATTAGCGGTACTGATGCTCTAAAATTAATATTTTTGCGTTTTTCTTGATGCAATTTCGCATAATACAAGTACTATTCATATTTAACATGATACGGAAATATTGGCACTATCTTTTAATTTCGTCTCTGTTTAAAGTGTGTCCATAGCAACCAAGGTACGGTTAGGCGGGGCAGGAGTAAAATTTCTTAGCTTTTTAATATTCTACATGTTTTTTCAACCCTTTCTGACGAACAAATTTTACAAAGACGTTGTGAACATCAAAAGTAACTTAATACTATTCTATGACCAAAATTTGAACGTTATTTCTGGTTGAATGGGAAAACTATGGACCAGTTTGCTTTGGTGATAAAAGTCAACTATGACGTTGGCCGAGTATTCGAACGTGCACGGTTTTTAAGTTTTGCGTAAAACATGGATATTCCCCATTCGATACGTACAAAATAAGGTAGAAAAACTCATAAATCATTCTTTATTTAGAAAATTCACAACCGTTTGGTACCGTATGATAAATAAGGGAACAACATTGTTGTAGGAAAAGAAAGGGGGAGTAGCCAGAGGAGCATCTGGACGCGACGTCAACTAAAGCTATTACGGGCGTCAACGTTTGAGATCGCCGCTCCGCCATCAAATACATTTGTTACAAGACGGAATTGAGTTATGGTAGTGAGTTTTGAATACTGACAGATCATTTAAACATGAATAGGCTCAGCTGTCAGTGGATTTTATATCTTCCTAATACAAATAATTATGGGAAAACGTGATCGGGCATTGAAGAAATTCTGGAGCAAAGATTTCGTTTAGAATCAAATTCCTTGATAATATTCTAACAACAATTTAGATGCACTTGTATGACTTAAAAACACTTAAAAATCACAACAACGGACGTCACCTGTTTCATCTCCAATCCAAGAAAGCTATTTTAAAATCGTTCCTTCTCATCAGTTTAAGCTTCAGTGGAATTGTGGGTATTTCCCTGTATGAAATCAGTACTGAAATGTCACAGTTTCAAGGTCTTTGGTGAATTAGCTCTAGACATTCAGCGGATGTTTTCTACAATCGACAAGCAACGGCATAGGGGCATGTATAGTGGGTGAATTGAACGTCACAGTAAATGTATTGCAACTCTAGGTGACTGTGTGGAGGAATAACGTCATTATTTTAACGTTGCGAACTTGAGACGTCGTGACGTTCGTTGTCTACCTGCCCCGCCTTTCCGTTATGTACAAAACTAGTTTTATTGTAACTTTTTTGTTTTAGGTCCGAATTTGATGAAATTTGATCGATTGATCATTGATAAATTATGTTTTATGCTGTTAAAATTTGATTGACTTAGATGGATTTATATTGAAGTTATAAAGCCAGTACCGCTAATTCTGGATCACCCCTCGTACATATAGTATCTCAACACTTATGATGGTCATAAGGCAAATCGAGGGCTTAGTGCAAAACTGTTGTAACTACATTTTGTAAAATTTTACAGGAGAGGGAAAAACTAAGAAACTTTCTAAAATATCTTTGAGTTCTAAATATCCTTATATTTCTGTATAAATACAGAAATGAAACTCATTATTAGAACTCGTGACATATTATTTTCTAAAGATTCAGAAATACAAAAAATATGTACAATGTAGTTTTAAATGTGCTAAGCCCTCGAAAGTAAATTTCTATATAAATAGATTCAGCTAAATAAAGTCTTATCTGAAATATGATTATTATATGAGTAAGTATCCACAACTGAAGTGTTCCCTGATCAGCATTTGCAGTGGGTAGCAACAGACCTGTCCATTTAACATAATTGACCAAACGCCAATCGATAAATCGCTCCGCCCAACATAGAATTTAAGACAAACAATGGGGATGTGATCGTTATTAGGGAACGATTTTATCCAGTTTACCGTGACGTAAATTCGGACAAACAAAATAGTATTTCGTATGTGTTGTTATAAAATCTCGTAACTACGGCTTGATTTAAGTCATAGTAACGAGATTTTGTAACAACACCGACGGTTTATCAAAACATAACTGTAAACCTAGTCCATTGTTAGCACAAAATTCTTTGCCATTGGCATGTCGATTGTTTTTATTGTCAGTCGATAAATCAATACAATAACACATGCAACGAAGAACAATTGGGTCATGGCATTTTTCTGATCGTCCATTGACTAATCGATGTTTTTGATTGACAGTCAGCGTTTGGTCAATTATGTAACATGATATCTCATTTCAAACACTATTTCCTACTAGGCGTGCAGCGTTACACTCAGCAATTTATCAACAGACAGTTCAGTAACAGTGATTGAACAGACCTAGTGCTATTTTATCATAATTATCAGAATCTGTACATATACAAACTCACTAAAATCATTTAGATAAGGGAGTCATTTTTCCCATATGATTCTCCTGTGTTTTCTTTTTCCCAATTTGACCAAAATTGCGCTAAATTTCCCAAAATGACTGACCAGGGCCCCTTCCCAATTTCTGGACAAAAAGCCCTGAAGTCACTTGTTAATACACTTCACATTAGTTGATTCACCGTGTCGGATTTCAAGATTATGCTTCAAGAAGAAAATTATTTACAAATATTATTTTACTCTTTATTCATATGCAAGGGAGGCAATTTTGAACATTTTTGTCAAATATTTCCATAAGTAATTAGTATGCATTAATTCAAAATTCTAAACCATGCAAAATGCTAATGTTTATATTTGGAATGAAAATGTACCACAGTTTAGGAATTACTGGCACTTTTCAAATTTTGCCTCTGGCTCTGCATTTCATTCTCAGTTCGTAAACCTTAAAATGGTAAACAACAAATCAACTCACTTGAAATGTGTCTGGTGCTTGGCCTCACAATTAGGCCTACTCACAATGAGTATTAAACATGAACCCATGTAGATTCTTGTTTTATAGCTGAAATGAATATAGAAATCATTTTAAGTCATGGTAATTCAATACATTTACAAATACAAATGCAATTTCTCATCTGTCCCCAATATATTCTATGCTATTGGCTATAGATTAACATAAGCATCTTGGCATTATGATCATTTGAGCAGAGTTCTAGCAACTTTGCAAGCCAAGGGTGAAATCTACGACATAACGTCGTTTCTGTATCCACCCTTGGCGTATTTAGTCCGATTTTCTTGGTCTCCTGGAAAGCATTTTCATTGGTTCCAGCGAGGTCTTGCTGGAACCAATCAGATTGTCGACTAATACAATTGTTATGAGTAACCAATTCATGACAACGGGCGGGAAAAGCATTGCATTTACAACTGAAAATGCGAAGATGGACGATTTTTCCTAAGAATTTCACTTCAATAGACAGGAATTCCCTATCTTCAATCAACAAATTATTACTACTTTAGACAACTCGACTAAAGAAGCAGCTAACTTTTACCTAATCCGAATGACGTATGACACAAAAGACAACGCTCTTATGGACGAAATAACGTAAACAACCAGCAGGACAACCGCTAGGCGGCACTTCCTGATTTCAAGAAAGTCGAACTAAATCCGCTAAGGGTGAATACAAACATAGGTGGGGTCAACCTTGGCTAGGGAAGATGAGTTCTAGATGCTGGATACAAAATTAATGTTTACCAAAGATTTTCAGTTTTGGAACGACAAAACCATGTCGTATTTGGGAAAGAATTAATGACCATTTAATCGGAGTCTTCTCTGATGTAAATACGCTCTTTGATATTTCGCTATTTACAATAGAGCGCATTACGCTTCAAAAACAACAGGAACGTCCGACACAAGTTGTGGCGCTTTGTTTTTGTGTAATATATCCAATCATTCGGCAAAACACTGTAGGGTATAGATCAATTAATCATTTTTTACGTTTTTGACCTTCCGAAACTCAACAACCCCAAATTTTGTTCTTGTAGATCACGTGACAAGATCTCGTTTGGAAATAGAACAGAAAATAGGTAATCAGTTACTGTAACGTGACCGGCTTTGTTTTGAATTTCTTTCCAGTCACGTGACCGCCTTTGTTTAGAAATTATAGAGTATTCTTGTTGCGGAGATCAATTTACGTTGATCTGTTAAGCTGGCCACTTGAAAATGTATTGCTTTTCCTGTGAAATTTTGTTTATTTTGTTCCCCAAGCTCGTTAAGGAATTGACCCAACTTAGAAGCAAACATTATTGGTGCGAATTCTAGCTTGAAACTTTAACCGAACGTTTCTGATATATCATTTATTTATCGATTCATATTATCAGTTTTTTAACTTGTTATATTGTGTTCAAAGGGCTCCTCATTTTGAAAAATAGAATTTCGTTATCCCTCCTTTTTTTTAAATTCCAAACCGTTACGTCATAGTCTAAGGAAAGGGCGTGATTCCGCGTTGATCACAAGGTTTTTAAATGGTAGATCATTGTAAACAAAGGCTGTTAAAGTGAGGGTTGTTGCAAAACATTGCCCATAAACCTTTCTGAAATACTTTTTGGTCTTAAATTTTCACCAGGTATGACAATAAATGGTTCATTGATCTGTATCATTAGGGGTGGGCAATATTACGGGTATACCAGTAAATCACAATTCGGAGGGCCCCGATACAGAATCGCGATACGACTTTACCATACCGGTGCACGCGAGAAAGATTGCAATTTCCAGATTTTTTCAAATTCATTTGTTGTGGCTTTCAATTTGAATATCTTTATTCACTAATTTTAACCCGTATACAAAAGCAAAGCCGAGAATCTTAACTGAAAAGACTAAATAGTACTTCATTTATTACCTTGCAATTATCGAATATCCATTATCTTAAAGGGGTTACATCGCATTTATGTTTGAAAGGAAAAGCATTCCGCGACCCGCCTATACGACAAACAAAAGGTGTGGCTTGCATTGTCTCCAACACGCAACCAGTGTTAGGCAAATTGTATGCATAATGAGGCATTCACTAGAGGACGTGTTCTACCTTTACACACATATATGTGGAGCAAAATCAACATATCTACTGCGCAATCTATATTGAGTTAAGATATATTGATTTTAAATTGGCCATTAAAGAAACTGACTGAGTGGAAATTTTTGCTATTTCGATAGAGTTTTTCTTACAAACTTTGGTATATTTATGCGTATTTTAACGTTAAAATAGTCTATATGATTGCAGAGGCATGTTTCTTGTTTAATTAGATATATTGCAAGATTTACTGAACTTCAACATGTTTTCAATTCCATCATAGATCCAGTTATGGTAAAAGAGATCGATCTCATTCCATCACCAGGTAAAGGTAAACATAGTCTATAGAAATACAAAAGTTACCCGCTCTATTTTTGAGTGTAACGCAAACATAATATTGGACAGGAAACTCATCAAACTTGGTAGTACAAAGTATGCGATAATATATATCATGATATCTATCACGATACAACCCGGCATATTGTGATATATCGCGATACACTTTTTTGGAGGCCATACCCGCCCCAAGGTATCATACGGTGTTTTATGGATAGCGTTCAAAATCGGACAGTGAACAAAGCGCCACAACATGCAGAGTTCTCCGCAGAATATTTTGAAGCTGTAGTGGCAAATTATATAAGAATCTGTTAACCTTGAAATGCACAGTGTTCATGCAAATAATTGTGAGTATAACATTATGGAAAAAGAAGAAATTGCTCATTTTGAGCAATTTCATCTTTTCCCATAATATTTTACTCACAATTATTACTTTTGCAATGATAAAAATGCATTAACCCATGTCACAAGCAATTTCTTCATTTTCCACAATGTTTTCTAACCCAAAATGGAAATATTTTTAAAATTTCATCAACTTGAAATTGTTGTCTGCAACACCCTTCAAATTGGAACAGTCCACAATTTTGTCGTTTGGGAAAGGGTTAAAACATTTTTTGGCATGAAATACCCCAGAGTACCTCTACTTGGCGACAATTTTTAAAGAAATTAGGCTGTGGGGCACTTTTGAAGCTGTAGGGGCATTACACTGATTACATGAAGCTGTAGTGGGGCCGATACAACTTATTGGGCTGGGAAGAACACTGACATGTGTCGAACTTCCTGTTGTTTTTGAAGTGTAATGCGCTCTAATGTAAATTAGTGACATCAACACATATAGATCTACATCACAGTTATGATTATGTAGAATTTGATCTGATAAATACAATTAAAATTGCTAAGGCCATAGAGGCGAAAGCCTATTAATGGCTTTGAGGAACAGGTTTTCGGTTATATTTGTTAATGGTAGGGTGTTTCTCTTGCGTACCACAGTTAATGGCGTCCTAAAAATAAATGATGAATGGAGACATGAAAACATTCCATGTTTTCTTTTTCTACAGCAATCCAATGCAGACAAAATAATGTTAAAAATAATCACCGAAAACTATAGTCACTAAATTTGCTTTGAGTTTTGCTAATGCACGCAGTTGATAGCTGATGCTTCGTTTGCAAATCAACACTTTTTCGAATACCGCGGTCCGTAAAAGACGCGGTATGTCCAAACTGCAACTTAATCGGTCGAAACTTATTTGGTACGAAACGCCTTTGCCACTGGAAACCAATATAATAGTCTTGAAATATAACTGAGCTATTGAAAATCCATAGATTTGGACACTTACACGTAGTTCACATAGTTCTCGAAGCCGTTCGCACCAATATTTCTACGGCTAAAAAGAAAATTTCTGCAAATTTCTGTTCTAGTATGACTTCCGGAAACACATCATTCCGTTGGTGTCACACCACTTCATATTATCGCGCAGTATGTTACTCCGTGCAATTTTCATCCATAGTGTCCGTGAATGTCGCTAAATTGTAGCTGGACTAGTGCAGACGAAACAAGATGGCCGCTGATCTGTCATTTATAAAATTTTATCGATTGAACCAAGAACGAAAACACGTGAGGTCGACTTCGCTTAGGTCTGTAGTTAAAATTTAGCTTTGTTGTTGTATTTCTTTAATTCACACACAATTCAAGAGCTTTGTTTATATCGATATTGATTGATCCACTGCTTCTGTCAGGTCGTTTTTATAGCGTTTAAGAAGGGGATTATCAGGTAATTGCTGTAAAAATGACGTTAAAAGCCAGGGGCACTCGTGTCCAAAAATGCGAAGTTACCCTTCCCCCCCGCCCGAAATTTCACGGAAACCCTCTGATTTTTCCATCCAATTAACATTGAAAAAAACAGAGGGTTTCCGACATTTTTGTTTCCGTTTAAATTTCAATCTATAGACGGACGAAAGGCCACTTCGTGGCCTTTTCGCCCGTAATATGCTAGAAAGTTAAAAATGTTCTGAAGTTTCCAATACATCGTTCTAGAACTTTCTTCTACTTAAACGATAAATATACAACATGTTTACTAGATATGTGACTCTAACAATAAACATTCTAAAGTTTAAATCTATTTCTAGAATATTCTTAAATAATAATAGTAAACAGTTAATATTTTGTTTAACATTTGTTGACAAAAGCATCCAACTCTAAAAATGTACGAAGGGAAAAATAACAAAATCAAGATGACAAATGTTTATGCTATAGGTACATACAAAACAAAATAAGGATTTATCTCCTGTGTTGTTTTTCACGGGACCGAAACTACAGAAATGGAAGAGATGCTGGCAAACATGCATTGTTTACCTTGATGACATTATAGTAAATGGAAATATATTTAAAGAAAATTGTTCAAATTAGGACGATGTCTTTGAAATGCGGACCTCAAATTCAAGCCTAGAAAATTTCAGTTCTTCTTTAAGGGAAAGTGTTACGTTAAAGATAAGAATTTAATCTAGCCAAAACAAAGACAATCAATGAATGTACAGACCATCGACGTCAAGTCTTTCTCTGCTGTTACAGAAGATCTGAATGTGGATTCTGGGATACTGCAAAGCAACTGCACCGACTAGCTAAAAAGAATGTCAAACTCGTATGGTCAGATGAATGCCAAAAGGCATTTCTTAAGCTTACACAAGGCCTCTTTGAAGATCCCATTCTCGCGCACATGTACACTACACTAAAGAGATAACCCTTGATACCGACGTAAGTGACTTTAGTACCACGGACGTATTGTAATAGGATATTGATGGACAAGAAAGATTGACCGCTTATGTGAGAAAACAATTGTGTAAAGCAGAAAGGAGGTACTTTGTAACTAGGAAAAAACGAAAAGAGCAAATGGAGTAGGAAGGCAGACACCAGGGCGAAAAGTTGTCACGCAAAGAGTCCGCCAGCCATTAAGGTAGTGAAATAGTTGTAAGATTATATTTTCTGAACATGGAGGGCATTCATCGTGGAGGACAAAGTAAAGGGGGAACTTCTTCAGCCATGATACAAGTACCCGAGGACCAAAAGAGTCCACGATCAACCTTGGCGATTACCTGTAAGACGAACCAATCGACCCAAAGGCCATCACGCTGCGTTTAGGAACCGATGGCGAGATGGAACTGAGTGCAAGACAGAAAAGTACTGTAGTAAAGAGACAGCGAGAGGGGAGAGAGTGAGAGAGAGAAGGGGGAGAGAATGGGAGAGAGAGAGAGGAGAGAGAGAGAAGGGGAGAGAAGGGGAGAGAGACAGAGATACAAAGAGAGAGAGAGTGACAGAAAGAAAGAGAGAGAGAGGGGGAATGAGAGAGAGCGAATGAGAGAGAGAGAGACAGAGAATGAGAGGGAGAGAGAATGAGAGAGAGAGAGAATGAGAGGGAGAGAGAGAGATGAAGAGAGAGAGAGAGAGAGAGAGAGAGAGAGAGAGAGAGAGAGAGAGAGAGAGAGAGAGAGAGAGAGAGAGAGAGAGAGAGAGAGAGAGAGAGAGAGAGAGAGAGAGAGAGAGAGAGAGAGAGAGTAGAAATAGTGTTATATTGTAAAGGTTTTAAACCTTCATTGGAACTTACTTCACAGGAATATGCCATATTAAAAGAAATTGGCGTTTAGATGCACAAACAACACTTTATAAACGCCACCAGCTCATCCACATTAGATGATTAAGCCATCAATTAATATGAGGCAGATGACTTTTGGTCAAATTCCGAAAATGAAATTGACCCAGCTGGAGTTTGAACCCAAGATCCTCGTATACTGACAGATATTGCAGACTGAGCTGTCCATCTTCTGCCACGTTCGGCCAGACAACCCAGATACAAGATGTATTCATCCTCCGTAAACGCTGTTGTTGTAAGTTATCAGTCAAATAAATAAACACATGTTGGTAGCTGTAACTTACCTTCACAAGTACGTCCATCGACAGTTAATTTGTAGCCCTCTCTACAGCTACATTCAAATGAACCATCCGTGTTGGTACATGTCTCTTCACAGCCTCCGTTGTTTGTGGAACATTCGTCAATATCTTAAATATAAATATAGATATTTTACACATTTGGAATGATGTATCCATGTCATCCTAGACTATTTATCAGGTTCTAAAGTTTAGGATCAACCTGATCATGCGCATGCTGACATTATTCCTAACTACATCTTCTCTGATCCGCAAATATTTGTAGATACTAGAAAGTAAATAAAGTACAGTAATATTTAAGTTCATTTTGACATTCAAGTGCAGAAATTCCGGCACTTTCTGGTTCGATCGAGCCCGTAATCTAGCTATGAAATATTATGTACATACTCAGTTCCATAAATAAGTGTACACTTTCTTTCGTTTTATTTCTCCCCTCATCTCTCACTAAAAATAACTGAGTTTGCTGTTATATTGTAGCTTATAGTCTCAAGAAAGTGTCAGACATTTAAAATTTGGGCACTTAGACAGTTTAAGTTTGTTTTTCTAAGGTTAAATGAAGGTGGTATGAAAATAAAAGTTGCAAAAGTACACAAATTTGGTCAAATTAAAGTTTTGATTATCTCTAGTTAATCGAATATTATTCATTTAATACCGTTCTATATTGATATGAAAATTTTTTATCAACAGAAACAATGTTGAAGTTCTTTCCTGGCCACGATTGGCACCGGATTTGGATCCGATTGAACATGTGTGTGTCATTTAGCGAGGAACGTTCCATCACAGCCAAACATCAGCTATATCCAGGATTTTGTCATTGCTTTCACTCAGGAATAAAATAACATTCCTGTTGTAGTGATATTGCGGTTTTTGAGCTGTCCGCGACCGTCACATACTCGCCTGTATCGACAACATTGGTGGTCATAAAAGATTTTCAAAAAAGATCCCCACTTACTTGATCTAAACAAAATTTGAACGTAACCAATTTTTGTGTACTTTTGTAACTTTTATTTTTATACCACCTTTAATCAAAGAAAAATAAACCAAAACTGTCCTTTTGACAAAAGTTAAGTGGTATGTCATTTTCTTAGAACTCTTAGCTACAATATGATAGCAAACTGTATTATTTTAGTCGAGAATCAAAGGAGAAATGAAACAAAATTAAGTGCACACTTATTTATGGAACTGAGTATATATTGTTATTATTTATTGTTTTGGAAGCCACACCGGTTATTAAAATAAGTTTTCATGTTTTTCTGACAATTTGGTAAACAAAATGAAAAGAAAAACATGAAAACTTATAAATAACCGCTTTGGCACCCAAACAAAAATTCTACGATAGATCGTAGATTTTATTCTTCACACCAAAATACTGTGATGATTGGAACTTGTGCCTTAATGTTGATAAAAACATAGTAATATTTGAAAAAGGAAGTCACACCAATCATGACTTCTTTTATACAACGAAATGTTGGAATCGTTACATCATTTAAATATTTAGGGGTACATTTATACAAAAACGAAAATTGGAATAATACGCAAACTAAAATAAGCCAATGAGCGTCATACCAACTTCATAATCTCTTTATTGTAATCATGAACCAAACCAATCTCCCTACTTCACAAGAACTAAATCTCTTCTACTCTCCAGTAGCGCCAGTCCTTAACTATGCAGCTGAGGGTTTGGATAATCACACATCAAATGAAGTTGAATCGATTCATAGTAAATTTTGTCGCAAAATTTTATAAGTCAGTGGCTCTACAAATTTGAAATACTTGTTCGGGGAATTCGGAAGGATTCCGATGTTTATACATAGAAAAAATACTGATAATTAAATATTAGAAAATGTGTTCAGCTAAACCAGAAAACTCTTTTATAAATATAAAAGATATAATATGCTTAACCCGACTTCGAAAATAACCTTTCCTACAATAGTCAGAATTAGGTATATCAAATCAAAACAATACTTGACACATATGGCCAATCAAATATCTGGTAGTCCGGCAGCCAAACAGCATTTTTAAGGTGAACCTGCATTTGCGGTATATAGAAAATGTTTGGACTGATTATGGTAGCCAACACCTTCAGAAACGATAATCCGGTTGATGCCACCTTGGCACCCTTGGGCAACTCTCAGAAATCAAGATGGCGTCCAAGATGGCGGAATGACATGGTACATGATCATATTTCTGTTAAAATCTATACATTTATAATATAGAAAAGCTTCGAACATGTTCAGAGATGCCAAAAGAGAATGTCAAACGACAACAAAGAGTGATATTCACAATAGTTAATTATATTTCTTCCAAAATCTGGAAAATATGTAAAATCTTACCTCACCCACCCCATTTTACATAGAAAATAAAGTTTTACAAAACATTATTAAACTTTGCTACATTCTATGTTATTAAATATTCTAATCATAATTATGAATGAAGAATGAATATTTGAAATGACAAATCTGGCAATATGGTGTCTCTAAGAATTCAAAATGGCGCCAAAGACGGCGGGATATAAGTGACCATGATATCGAGTATAACATGTTTAACCAAAACATGGAATATGTTTGAATGTCTTTAAAATTATGACAATTGCACTTTTATTTATTCATGTAAATTTGTAAGAGCATCTAATATATATTGGTTTTATTAATTAGTTGTATTTCTACCGGAATCTAGGACAGTCGTAAGATCCTACCCCACCCACTACAATTTGAATAGTGAAAATCTTGAAATAAACACCTTAATTGACGTTGTCTATATTGTATGCAACAAACACTCTAAAATAGAAAACTACACTATAAACTAAAGTATCAATGATTGATTGGGGTTTAACGCCTCTTTTATGTGTTTTAGTCTTGTTGCGGAGGCCGGAATACCTAAGTAAGCATGGATTCACGTCGTCTTCACATCAGTCCTAACACACCATCCTTACAGAGTCTCCCTCTGCTCGCCAACATAGGTTAACAATTATAAAACCATGGGTGGGAGACAATTTTGTCAGAAAGTGTATCTGTCGCGACCAGGGGTGGAACCAAGGTTCTCATGAGTGAGAATCGGTGCGCTACTATCGTATCTGTGTCATGACAGTGGCAATGAAATGGGATCATTGACAAATTAAAGATGGTGGCGCTTTGTGAATAATATTTTATAATAATTGTAAATAATATTTTCACATTAAAACTGAATATCAAATAAAATTGAATACAGAAATGGGAATGGGGGAGCTGTTTGCAGAATATAATGTTTATTTCCGTAAAACATTTGCTAGTCTATTCAAAAGTTCAAGGCTGTATCATATTACCCACCTTCTACATTCAGAACATTCCAAGAAAAAAATGAAGATATTTGTCCTTGATACAGTGTTTTCTTTATTGCATTCAGATTTGACGCTGATTATGATCAACATCTTATCCAGTCCCATGGAAAATAATTGAATGCAAATGCAAAAGAATACAAATTTGACGGGGGGATGGGGGAATTTTAAAGAGTCGGGAGGAGGGCCAAAATATCAATGTTCAAAGTAATTATTTGAAATTCGTTTAATATCATGTCTTGAATATTAGCACTCCAATAATACAAAAGCATGACAATTTGGTAGATCAACTATATTGAATTAATGTTTATACAAAAAAAATATTTGGGCCGATATAATTCCTATAAATGCCATATATTCAAATAGGCATTTACCAAACAAATCATTATTTTGACAATCCTACACACTATATCGCGACAGAGCATATCAAAATGCGAATAACCCGCATTTGTCTATCCACTTAACACGTTTTTTGTTATTAATTGTAGATTTCTTTTTATTTTCATTTGCGAAATTGTGCTGTCCGGCATTCCTTATGACTTAAATCTGTATTAAAGTTTGTCATTTTGGAAAGAGTAAATTAATTCAACATTATCTGTATCCTAAAAGTGTACATGAATGACCCCCCTCCCCTCCCCCTTATTAGCATTTATTTACAACAGGATGTTATGTACAATAATGGGCAGACGTCACAACTAGTATGCAACACAACCATGTGTTGTTTGGGAAAGTATTTAGAAAGAGAAAGAAGTGTTTGTCTGAAATCCAATTTTGTATTATCTTTTTTTAAATAGATTTTAAGTGTGATTGTTGAACAAATATTCTGTAAATTGTGGTTTTAGATTCGAAGGGGTTTCAGACAATGCAAATTTGAGTGGGTGGGGTAAAATAAGAATCTCTTCTTTACTCTGTAGGTCAATAGGGATCCGAAATATAATAAACTTATAATGGTACATAAGATGAAGATATATACAAACTCGCATATTTGTAGCACATTGTTTGGAAAAAGTTTTCAAAGAAAAAGACAACCGTTGTAATTTTTGTAAGAAATCACGTATTTCCCGCCATCTTAGGCGCCATTTTGAATTCTTAAGAGCGACCATTTTACCAGGTTTGTCATTCAAAATATTCTTCCTTATATCCTTAATAATACTCAAGGTATTTAATCACATTGAATACAGGAAATGACAATGATGTTAAGTTAAACTTTATTTTTCAATGTAAAATTGGGTGTATGGGGTAAGATTTTACAGATTTACCAGATTTTGAAAGAAATATAATGAAATATTGGCGGTATAATACTTCATTTTCTTTGGACATATTCTCTGGGCATTTTTGAACATATTACAAGCTATTGTATGTCATAAATGTATAGATTTTAACAGAAATATTATCATGTACCATGTCATTCCGCCATCTTGGACGCCATATTGATTTCTGAGAGTTGCCCAAGGGTGCCAAGGTGGCATCAACCGGATTCTTATTTCTGAAGGTGTTGGCAATCATAATCAGTCAAAACATTTTCTATATACCGCAAATCCAGGTTCACCTTGGAATCTGCCGGACTGGGAAAACCAAAGAATCTTAGTCGTATACCAGCAAAATTGGTTTGAAGTGTAAATAATTCTACACGTCTCACTACATACAAAACAATAAAAAATGGTTTCAGATTTGTATAAGATTTGTACAAGATTATCTTGATTTTATACATGGTGGAGATTGCGCATCATGGGATGGGTACCGAATACGGACAAATTTGCCCCCGCTTCAGGTAAGAAATTGTGCAATTACTTTCTTATTTTTGCGTCAATTTTCAAGCGGTTTATGGCATGTACCCCGCCTTACAAAGATCTTTCCTCAGATATATAATTTGTTTGAGGAATTATTGTACTTATTTCATAAATTGATCCCAGCCGACCAGAAAAAGACAAAAAAATCATATCGTTTTTGTTGTCAGTTGGGATCCATTTTTTTTTACAAGGATTTTTCAAATAAGTCATGTAAGAAACCGCTTGAAATTTGACCCGGGGTTAATTTGGCCGTAGTTGTTATCATTTCGCTTTCTGGTCGGTTGGGACAATATTTTTGGAAAAGTACCAAGAGTTTTCTTTGGTTTTCTAATAAGTCATATATCCGATGAAAGAGCTGAATAATGCGGGTACATGCAACAAACCGTTTGAAAATAAATGCAGGAATAAGAAAGGTATTGCAAAATATGTTACCAGAATCGAGATTTTGTCCGTAATCTCCACAGTGTTATATACAACAAAAGGTTAAGAATAGCTTACACAAAGTTCAGACGAATAAAGACGTCACCAAAACATCCCGCGTAACTCTAGAATATACTAGTATTCTAGATGCTGCTTCAACATGATTAAAACGAATATAACTTTTTATTAATATGTCACAACAAGTTGTGGTTGATGGAGAATCATCTCACCCTTCTACTGTTACATCTGGGGTCCCCCAGAGGACCGTACTGGGACCTACATTATTTCTTGTGTTTATAAATGTCATTGCTTGTAACATTAAGTCAACCATTCGATTATTTAAGGACGACTGTGTAGTTTACAGACCTATTAATTCAACAACTGACAGTGAAATATTACAACAAGATCTCAACACACTTGTAAACTGGAGCAAAACATGGCAGATGTAATTTAATGTCGACAAATGCGCTATTATGAACATTACAACCAGACGTAACAAATCAACTTTCGATTACACCATGAAGGGACAAACTTTAGAAAAAGTGAAACATCACCCCTATTTAGGAGTCGAACTTTCTGACAATTTGAAATATAACATCCATATTGATAGCATTACAGCTAAGGCTACTCAAGTGCTAGGATTTATCAAACGCAACCTAAAACACTGCCCGAAGACTGTAAAGGAACGCGCTTATCATTCATTGGTTAGACCGAAATTAGAGTATGGTTCTACAATTTGGAATCCCCAACAGAAGACCCAAATTAAACAGATTGAACAAATACAAAGGAACGCTGCGAGATTCGTGTTGAAGAAACCTTTTCACTACCAAAACCCGACTAGTGTAACATCAATGCTGAATGAGCTGAACTGGCCAACATTTGAACAACGTAGATTCTCCTTTGACCTTGTCTTCATGTATAAAATAGTACATCAACTTGTTGCAGTACCAACAACCTATTTACCTATACCATCACCTAGAAATGTTATGGAGGATGCAGTATACACATGCACATCAAACCAATCATCCAGAAACAACATGAGATTTGTGGCTTACCACTGCAATATCAACGCCTATCAACATTCGTATTTTCCCCGGGTCATCATTCCATGGAATAAACTTCCGGAGACAACCCTACGACAGAGCTCGATAGACGGCCTCAAGGCAGTGGTCCAACCCGCTGCCCGGGGGTAACTTCACTTCAACCAAAACATGTAAAATGTAAATACAAGTTGGACTTTAAAACCACCTGGTTGTACATAAACTTTTTAATGCACCTTGGAAGCGTTCGGTCACTCGCCCACCAAGTTGTACAGCACAAACAACACTACCTCCAAAGATGTCCATCAGGATTTTACGGAGTACCGCATCGAAGTCGAAGTCGAAGTCCATATTACTCCGACTTTTGGGAAAAATATACTACCTTATTACTTCACCGGGCCAAATTTACAACAATTCAAAGGCCTACTTACCATTAGTGTTCGACCTACTTTTTGGACCTATGAAATTGCAGTATATTTTAAAATTTCGCCGCTCTACGAGGGTTGTTTGATAAATTCGCGGAATTACTCTGTAATTCACAATTGAGATTAAATACCAATATCATTTTTGTTTCATGGTAAAAGTTTACTATTCCTTGAACATCAGTCAAAAATTCAAAATGATATGTTTTTTTTTTCAGTGATGGGGTTGAATTTAGGTTTGGATTCTCCCTAAATTCAGCTATCTGTCTTGTAATTTCGGCTCATTCTCTGTCTGAATCGCATATTATTAACCATCCCGAGGTTGTCAACACAAAAGTTTTGCATATTTTTTCAAAAAAAATCATTTTTGCTATTAGACCATCTGTTACCGTCGCCCTTTAAGACTGAATATGAACTTATGGTCAATAACATTGTGAAAATCAAACTCATCCAAGCTCTTATGGTGGCCAACATTGTTTTTTTTTTTTTGTTTTTTTTTTTTTTTTTAATAATTGTAGATTCTAGAGAGTAAACAAGGTCGAAAACAGCCAAAAATGGTAATTTTATGAAATTCAAGGGCACATAACTCTCGTCTTTCTGTTCAGATCAGACTGAAAATCAACCTCATGTGAGAACTTATATTCTCCAACATTGTGTCCAAGATTTGTCTTCATTGAGTAATAATAACTCTTGTCTTTCTGGTCAGGTCAGACTGAAAATCAAACTGATCTGAGATATTATGGTCTCCAACATTGTGGCCAAGATTTGTCTTGATTGGTCAATAATTGTAGATTCTAGAGTGTAAACAAAGTTGAAAACAGTCAAAAACGGCAATTTTATCAAATTCAAGGGCACTTAACTCTTAACTTTCTAATCACATCACACTGAAAATCATACTCATTCAAGATCTTATGGTCCAAAACATTGTGTCCAAGTTTTGTCTTGATTTATTTATTAATAATTGTAGATTCTAGAAAGTAAACAAGGTCGAAAACAGCCGAAAACGGCAATTTTGTCAAATTCAAGGGCACATAACTCTTGTCTTTCTGGTCAGATCAGACTGAAAATCAAACTCATCTGAGATATTATGGTCCCAAACATTGTGTCCAAGTTTTGTCTTGATTTATTAATAATTGTAGATTCTAGAAAGTAAACAAGGTCGAAAACAGCCGAAAACGGCATTTTTTTCAAGTTCAAGGGCACATAACTCTCGACGTTCTGATCAGATCAGACTGAAAATTAAACTCATCCAAGATCTTATGGCCCCCAACATTGTGTCCAAGTCTTGTCTTGATCGATTAATAATTGTAGATTCTAGAATGTAAACAAGGTTGAAAACAGCCAAAAATGGCAATTTTGCCCAATTCAAGGGCACATAACTCTCATCTTTCTGGTCTGATCAGACTGAAAATCGAACTCATCCGAGATCTTATGGTGTCCAACATTATGTCCGCAAGTTTTGTCTTGATTGATCAATAATTGTAGATGCTAGAGCATAAACAAACTTAAAACAGCATTTTTTTACATTCAAGGGCAGATAACTCCGCACTCTCTGGTCCGATCAGGCCCATAATCGAACTTGTCCGAGAACGTATGATCCTACATGTTTTGGCCAAGTTTGATCAAGATTGCTAAACTTTTGTGGATGCTAGAGTGTAAACACCCCAAATGTTGACGGACGGCGGACAAAAAGTGACCACAATAACTCACCTCGAGCACTTCGTGCTCAGGTGAGCTAAAACGGCTGCCATATTGGTTTTTAATCGTGTATGCCATTTGTTTTGAAAATAGTATACTCTTAGGAGCATTTGTGCCAAATTTGGTGCTTGTATCACAAAGTGAAATATTCGGAAACTTTTTGGACTAGCTCCCCCACTAATTGGAAAGCCGCTTAATAAAATGGATGATGATCAGGACAGAATTTATGCATTATTACATAAATTCTTTATATTGAAGTAAAAGGAGAAACTGGTGTTTATCTCTATGATACACAAAGCTTTCTTCATTTTCGTCGTTTTTATTTATAGTCCAGCAACATTAACCCGGGACATCTGCATATGTAATTACCCCACTTCGCCAAAGTTTTGTTAAGACGCTAAAATAACGACTTTGCACACGAAAATTTAATGGTCCCGGGTTAATTTTGGTGGAGTAGTCTATAACAAGGTTTTGTTGTTTGTTATTTGTTTGATTAAGAGTTGATCTAATAGGTGTAGCATGGATCTTGATCATATTGTGCATGTGCGCAGTCTGACCCAGATCTATGCCGGACTGTCCTGAGTGGCATGGGGGACATATCTCCAGACCCGAATCTAAAATACTTAAAATTGTTGTCCGAGCCTTAGATGTGATATGGAGCTCAGCTTCGCTTCGGTCCATATAACATCCTTTGCCAGACAGACCAGTCCATTAACTTGCATATCGTCCGCAAGGCCATGCGCTATTTGTTAAATAAATGCACGATCACCCCTGTATCAACTTGGTCGATGTTCGTATTTAATCTTTTGACATCATAGACACATTTGGATTTATGATGTGACATATTACGGAATTTCAGACAATATCATCAACATTACGAATACCATGCTTCTACCAAGACTTGTCATGTCATCCACAACCAGGACCTATCCCTCTCCCTTTTGCGTTTCAACTGATGTGCGTTCTTTAGAGAGCGAGATTTCTTGAGATATATTGACATTTTTTAAAGAGGTTTTATAATAAAGCGGTCTTTAGAGCAAGATTTTTAAGACGATCAATGGAAGGCGCCATCACTCTTAGGCCTATTCTTCGTGCGGAACCCTCGGTTAACTCTGTAGAAACAATTGCAGAGAATTGACCGAGTTATTCTGAATGATCCATGGTAATACTCCATACTTCATACAAATGACGTCATCATTTGTATGAAGTGTAGAGCATTTGGAACACGTCGGTCAGAATCTAAGTCATTAAAACGCTTTATCTAAAATATCTTAAGAAATATTTTAATATATCTTTTACAAAGAAGCTGGGAAACCTTGGCTTTGCTGACGATAGTTTACAGGATATATCTACAAAGACCATCGACCCACATACCCTCAATCCATACATAATAGTGCATTTAATTTATACAATCTGAGCGTAGTTTACAATTCATGATTCTTTTACCTTTGAAACAAGTTATTACCAGGACAAATGACAATAGCCCGCTGGCCTGAAAGGCCAGTGGAGCTAAAAATATCAACAAAATGATTTTGCTCTCACTTTATTGGAATAATCTAAATGAGGCAAAAACATAGGACAGCTTGACGTTTATTTGACGAACCGGGGTTCGAACTGTGCAGTAAAAGTTTGAAGACAGATTCTGAAAGAGATGCATAAAGTTGATGCTACACTCGAAATTTAACTCATTACCAGACGCCAAAACTTCATAAATGTCCAAATTCAAAGACGTTCCAGACAACTTGAAGCAAATAAATTGTCACGTTTAGGTCTTTCTGGTTAGAAAACAGTTGAAAATGAGCAAATTTCTTGTCACAAGCAATTTCTTCATTATCCACAATGTTTTCCCAAGCCTTTACCTCGAAATGTGTCAATGTCTGTGAATGGGTTAACTTAAAAGCTCTAGGTCTGGTAATTTGGTAGAGAAATATATTTCTTTATAAAATGCTGGATTCCACTGCACTAGAGTGACGATTTGCAGTACTCTCGTTATGCAGAGATCCAATTTGAAAACTCTATGAGCCTTATGATAATGATTTGGCAGAATATCACCAGAAATGTCCATCTTTTATATTTTCTAACGTAATTCTGGTAGAAATTCAAGACACAATGCTACATACACATTTCCAAATCTCTTGACAATATGATAGAACGGGAGCACTTTTCTTTTACTGCAGATTGCCGACAAAAGGACGGGTAAAGATTACAATATCTAGCGCTTAGTACTTCATGCTCAGATGAGTTAAAAGGGATTGTCTCATACTGCTTAACACATTTCTGCACAGTGACGCCTTTAAGCCCCCTCATAAGAAAAGGCTTGGGAAAACATTTTGGAAAAGGAAGAAATTGCTTGTGACAAGCAATTTCTTCATTTCCCACAATGTTTTCTACCAAAAAAGACCAAAAGATTTTTAAATCCCTAAAATTGAAATTGTTGTCTGCAATGTCTTTGAATTTGGACAGCCCTAAAATTTTGTCGTTCGGTAAAGGGTTAATCCTTTCCAAACAGCAACATTTCAGGAAGTTCCAACTTTAAGCTGCTGCAGAAGATTAAATGGGTGTTGATAAATTTACTACATTAGGATTTGTGTAAAATGCAGCACAATATTTCCCATGTGTTTTCTGTTAGACACGTCAGGTTTTGTTTCAAATAAAATGTCAACCCTCTTTCCAAACAAGAAAGTTATGAAGCTTAAGAAACACAAGGCGAGTGATGAAAATGTTGATGAGTAATGACCTACATTTTCTGAGTATTTTTCTCATTTTGCCTCAATATTACTATGTGCTGTTATGGATATTTAGACAATTCCTCTCCTATCAACATCCATTTATTTGTCTGCAGCATCTGTCTGTTTTGATCAGTTTATATTTTTGCTATTCATGGTATATAAAAAATGTTAATCTTTGCAAATTATCAAGCAAACAAAAGAGTGATGTTTTATATCTTTCCTAATCATTTAATACACAAAATTTACAATAATTCCACAATAGCACTTCTGACAGCTTTTCTCATCACCGCTGTGTTGACATGATTGCAGCTACACCTAAAACGACAAAATAAATATCATAATTCCAGAGCTAAATAGACAAGAGGACCATGATGGTCCTATATCGCTCACCTGAACCAAAATGATATGAGCAACACTTATGTTTAATTCAATTGATATTTAAGACATTAAGACTGAATATGAACTTATGGTCAATAACATTGTGAAAATCAAACTCATCCGAGCTCTTATAGTGCCCAACATTGGTTTTTTTTAAATAATTGTAGATTCTAGAGTGTAAACAAGGTCGAAAACAGCCAAAAATGGTAATTTTATCAAATTCAAGGGCACATAACTCTCGTCTTTCTTGTCAGATCAGACTGAAAGTCAATCTCATCTGAGATCTTATATTCTCCAACATTTTGTCCAAGAGTTGTCTTCATTGATTAATTGTAGATTCTAGAGTGTAAACAAGGTCGACAACAGCCAACAAGAGTGCCATGGTCACAATATACGCCGCCACTTATAAAACTTGAGACAAAAAAATGACATTGACAAGGATTTATAAATATTCACACAAAAACCTGTAAAAAGTTGTGTTCGTAAAAAGGTTTTTATAAATATCCAGTCAAAAACAGGGTTGCCACTAAACTTCCATATCAAAATTCCCTGATTTTTCCCTGACTATAGACCATTTTCCATACATACAATCACAGTTTTGATATACTTTTTCTTGCATTTTTTAAATAATCGTTAAACCCATATGTTTTTTGACGGCCTCCCAACTCCCCATACAGAGGTCCTCACCCACCAAAACATTTACATATTATCTCAATACATGTAAATAAGTTTGGATAGATTCAATTTTGACTTTTTTGGGGGCAAGTCTTTTCTTACAAGATAAACTTCAGCTGGCATCACTAGAGAACTCAACATGGTTAAATATGAAAGTTGCTTGGCTTTATTCAGAAAAGTAAGTATTTTGTTATAAAATCAGCTATTTTTTCTTCAAAGACAGGTTAATTCCTTCAAGTACATATAAGTATAAGCATGTTAAACTTTCTAAAATATAATTGTCAGGGACATACTCTAACTCAGGATTTTGTAATATTTGAGTCAATTCTTTTGTGTGTTGAGTGCCATTCGAGCATGCCATGCCAGGGGAGACAAGAGAGGACATTGTTATTTTTCAAGGGGGGTTCAGGGGTCTCCCCCGAGAAAATTGGGAAAATATGGTGAGATTTGATGGCATCTGGGGTCTGTTTTTCAAAATTTTACTCAAAAGGATCATACTTGAAAACCATCGATAATATGATTTTCAGAACTGGATTCTACTTTAGCCATAAAATTTTGAAATTCCCTGACTTTTCCCTGACTTTTTCCATTTTTCTGATTTTCCCTGACTCAAAACAAAATTCCCTGACTTTTCCCTGACCTGGAAAAAATATCATTTTCCAGACTTTTTTCCCTGACCGTGGCAACCCTGAAAAACCTGGAAGCAATTGCGTTCACGAGGCTGAAATATCATTAAGCCCCAGAGACTAAGATTGAAAGGGGCATAACTCAGGCAAAAATCAATGAACCATAAAATCCTTACTTCATGCACATCTACCAATTAAGGTTATAACATCCACCAAGCTTCATTAGGATCCAGTCAGAATCTTAGAAGAAGTTGTGTTGACAAGGCTGCAATTTCAATCAGCCCCAGAGACTAAGTTTTAAGGGGGCATAACTCTGGAAAAAATCAATAAACCATAAAATCCTTCCTACATGCACATCTACTAATTGAGGTGATAACATAGACCAAGTGTCATTAAGATCCAGCCATAAACTTAGGAGAAGTTGCGTTGACAAGGCTGCAATTTCAATAAGCCCCAGAGACTAAGTTTTAAGGGGGCGTAACTCTGGCAAAAATCAATGAACCATAAAATCCTACCTTCATGCACATCTACCAAATGAGGTGATAACATTGACCAAGTTTCAGTAAGATCTAGCCAGAAACTTAGGAGGAGTTGCGTTGACAAGGCTGCATTTTCAATAAGCCCCAGAGACTAAGTTTTAAAGGGGCATAACTCTGGCAAAAATCAATGAACCATAATATCCTTCCTTCATGCACATCTACCAATTGAGGTGATAACATTGACCAAGTTTCATTAATGTCCAGCAAGAAACTTAGGAGGAGTTGCGTTGACAAGGCTGCAATTTCAATAAGCCCCAGAGACTAAGTTTTTAAGGGGCATAACTCAGGCAAAAACCAACGAACTATAAAATCCTTCCTTCATGCACATCTACCAATTGAGGTGATAACATTGACCAAGTTTCAAGAAGATCCAGCCAGAAACTTAGGAGGAGTTGTGTTGACAAGAAAAGTGGACGTACGTACGGACTGACGGACGGACAGACGGAGAAGATGACGCCAATATACTTCCGCCTCTGGCGGCGTATAATAAAAATGGCAATTTTATGAAATTCAAGGGCACATAACTCTCGTCTTTCTGGTCAAATCAGACTGAAAATGAAACTCATCTGAGATCTTATAGTCTTGAACATATTGTCCAAGATTTGCCTTGATTGGTCAATAATTGTAGATTCTAGAGTGTAAACAAGGTTGCAAACAAGGTTGCAAACAGTCAAAAACAGCAATTTTATCAAATTCATAATCAGCAATATCACATATTCATTCAGTAATTTTATGCTATAAAACACACACTTTGAATTACGACAGCAATGTAATTCTTCGTCTGCAACTATGTGTCAATGTGTGGGAATGGGTTTAGGGCCATAAAATCGATCTAATTGTTTGATCATACTTTCTGTCTTTGATGTACCATAACAGAGTGTGTCCAATATTTTTAGATAAACAATAATATCTAAAAACAGTTTGACATCTGTTTATCACACAGAAGTGTGAAGTGTGAACATCAATCGTGTCCTTAATACCACTACGATATAATTTTAATGCATCATTCCCAGCTCTTTTTTCTATTTTGAAGACAGACAATTTGATTAAATTGTTGATAATAAAACAAGATGTGTTTGTGAAACGCAAATGTCCCCGAAATTGCAATTTTTCTAAAATGTTAAGTTTTCGTGTAAAGGGTTGATAAGGGTTAACCGATGACCATGAGGAAGGTCATATTGCATGGAACAGATGGCTATCATTGAAAGGAAGTGACATACCAAAATTGAGCTTTGTATGTCAAATGCTTTTGGAGAAAAGTCAAACAGTTTTTGGACAGACAGACAGACGGACACCTGTTAAACAGTATACCCCAATCTCTCGATACAGGTGCATAAAAACAACTTTTTTAGAATTGTTAAATAATGGGTGTTGATACACAAAAATATACAAGTAACAGTTTACCTGCATTGATCCAAGGGAAGTAACTGTTGTATGAAGACTGTATAATTTAAACAGGGTTATTTCCCTTAGACCAATATGCCACAAACTTAAAAACAGCATTTTTTTTACATTCAAGGGCAGATAACTCTACACTTTCTGGTCTGATCAGGCCCATAATCGAACTTGACCGAGAACTTATGATCCTACTTGTTTTGGCCAAGTTTGATCAAGATCGCCTAACTTTTGTGGATCCTAGAGAGTAAACACCCCAAATGTTGACGGACGGACGGACCGACGCCGGACAAAAAGTGACCACAATAACTCACCTTGAGCACTTCGTGCTTAGGTGAGCTAATAAGAGGGAGCAATGGTTTTTCAAAATAAATTTCTTTAATTTTTCATCAAACCCTATGTCATGGGTACTCATTGAAATCGTCTCGTCAAGACGATTCCAATAAGAAGTCACAACATAGGGTTTAGATTAACAAAGATCTAACGGTCACCAACATCTTGTCCAAGTTTTGTTTTCATTGGTCAATATTTGACTATTAGTAGTTGTTAGAGTGAAATCAAAGTCAAAATAAGCTACTTATGACATTCAAGGGCAAATAACTCACACCTTTCTAATTCAATATTTTTTTTAAAGGAACCTAAGAGAGGGTCACCAAAGGATCATTCCTGTGTAATCTGATTGAAATCCATCAGGTAGTTTTAAAGAAGAAGATTGTTAAAGAAAGAGGCACAACGCCATGACAATAGCCTGCTGGCCTGATGGCAAGTGGAGCTAAAAAGCATTCATCCACTCTTATCTATTGTTTTGACTTACTATCAAAAGTGATTTTTTCTGTGATATTTTTAGTTTTGATGTTTTCTTCTTGGTTGGTTATGAACACATCTCCATCATTTCCCAGCTGCCATCCATATTTACCAATCCATTGTTTTACTTGAGAATCTGAAATATATGTACAAACAGTTAACCTTTTCCACACAAGGACATCTTTTGACACCCTACATGATACAGGCTTTGAAAACATTATGGGAAATGAAGAAATTGCTTATGACTAGCAATTATATCATTTACAGCAATGCTTTCTATCCCAAACGACCAAATTCAAATTTCAATCGCTTGAAGCTGTTGTCTGCAATATCTTTGAATTTGAATCAGTCTAAAATTTTGTCCTCTGATAATGGTTAACCCATATTCATGTGAGGACCATGATGATCACCTTAACCCTTTCCCAAACGGTTAAATTTTAGGGTGATCCACTTCAAAAACTGCCAAAAATGACAAAATGGAAGTTATGGAAGATAGAATTTGTGTAAAATATGACATAGAAAATATTGAGACAAAAGGAGAAACTGCTGGTTATCAGCAGTTTCTTCTTTTGTCTCAATGTTTTCCCAAGCCTTTTCTATTAAGGACGTCAAAACCAGATCTTGTTTGAGAAAGAGTTAAACCTCATTATAACACTTTTCCGTAAAATGCATATATAGCGAAAGAAGAACTACATCGGGTTTTATTTACAATAAAAACCCTATGTTATTATGCTTTGTGTATGCGCCGAAACGTCACGTGGCGTCAAGGTAACGTCAAATGACGTCACTTAAACGACATTGCGTTTCCTACGCCGAAAACTAGTTCATGGCAGAATTTTCACAAAATAACACATTTCTAATGTGCGTTTTTTATTTAGAGTGTTATAATGGAGATAATAACAAGTTAAGCGGTCTTTATTGCGCAATAAAAACCTCTGTGCTCTGGACTACATGTTAAGGCAAATACCTCGGCGCTGTGCGCCTCGGTTTTTACCTACACATGTAGTCCGTCGCACATCGGGTTTTATTGGCAATAAAGACCGCTAAACTTGTTATTATTTCATAATTAGAGCTACCATCATGAATGACAGAAGATGGCAGATGCTGACAAGAACCATCCAATATTTTTCTCACTAAATGGTTTGGACAACACTTGACTGTTTAATTCTCTGTAGCCTTTTTTTTATCCTCAATAACTTTGAACTTGGACCACAGGACCAGTCTCTATCATTCTGGAAATCAGCCTTTTTTCTTTTGCCTCAATATTTACTGTGCTGTATTTTACACAAATCCCATTTTTATATATAAGAGTGCATTTTGATTTCTGCAAGGGCTTTCAATCCGGTCAATCCTACTTTTTCCGATTGGGAAAGGGTAAACACTTTCTCAAACGACAACATTTTAGGGTTCTCCAAATTCAAAGGAGTTGCAGACGACAAAATGGATGTTATTAAAGATGGGAATTGTGTGTAGATCTAATATGGCACAGACAATATTGAGACAAAAGGAGAAACTGCTGGTTATCAGCAGTTTCTTCTTTTGTTTCAATGTTTTCCCAAGCCCTTTCCAGGTCTTGTTTGGGAAAGGGTTAAGTCAGTTAGGTGCACCAAAAGGCGTTACCATATGGGAAAGATAACAAATACCAACCTGGTATACCTCCTAGCAGCTCTGTGAGATGTTCTATAGGTATAGATTGGTAGGTGGCGCTCACTACATGGCATACAACTGTAATATGAAACCATAAATTAGAACTTCTGTAACAATAAAGGAAATGAAACATAGAAGGAAAATGATTTTTCTCACCACAAAACAAGAGCAGTCAGAGAACTAAATGTATTGCTTGATAGTGATAAAATTTAATTTTTTGGAGTTTAAAGCCGTTTTCAACTGCTATGGTCATATTGCGGGGCTGGAGCACCTAACCGTGGATTCCTGGTATTTCTCTCACCAGTACCACCAAAAAATTCAAACCGAGCCTCCAGCTGCTCTCTCACATAGATGATTCATATCCATTTGTGAGAGACAAATGACCTTTGTCAAATGTCAGAATGGATACCGGACGAGCTGGGGTTCGAACTTGTCACCCCTGGATTGACAGATGTTACCGACTGAGCTATCAGGGCTCGGCTTGATAGTGATATACATACTGGAATTATGAGAGTATATTATTCTGTCTAAATGTTACAATGAATACTATTGCTGTGTTGTTTCAAAGTAATAAGATTTGTATGCAAGTAATATTACAACTTTACTTTATTCAACATATTAAGGATGTGGAATCATGTAACAACAACAATTGCACAAAATATAATAATTGTGGTATATGATTTGAATTTTGTTTAAAGCAGAAGACAAAATAACACCAGACATTGTCTGGATGTGATGGATCTTTTAAACAGCAGCTCATGAAAATTAAATTGATGAGAAAATGAAATTTTGTTTGCATGTCAAATAACTTTTTTATATGATGCTGTTTAAACAAGAGATGTTTGTAAAACATATATGCCCCCTCAAGGGCCTACATTTGATGTAGGTCAAAGTCCAAGGTCAAGTTAACAAGGTCCAAAAATTGGTCAAATATGAAAGGTCTTGGTAGGATGTGTCTATGTGTGAAATATCAAAGCTGTATATGTAAAAGTAGAAGAAACATAGGCCAGGTTAAAGTTTTTAAAAGTAGGCCAAATGCCAAGGTCAAGGTCATGGTCAAATGTGAAAGGTCTTGGTTGGAGGTGTCCATGTGTGAAATATCAAGGCTGTAGGTGTAAAAGGACATGATATATATGCCTGGTTTCATTCTTTCTAAAAGTAGGTCAAACTCCAAGGTCAAGGTTGCAATATTCAAGGTCATGGTCAAATGTGAAAGGTCTTGGTAGGAGGTGTCTATGTGTGAAATATCAAGGCTGTAGGTGTAATAGGACATAAGATAAATGCTAGGTTAAAGATTTCTAAAAGTATGTAAAAATCAAAGGTCAAGGTCATACAGGCCAAGGTCATGGTCAAATGTGAAAGGTCTTCGTAGGAGGTGTCCATGTGTAAAATATTGAGACTGTATAGGTAACAGGACATGAGATATAGGCCTAGTTTAAGTTTTTTAAAAGTAGGTCAAACTCTAAGGTCAAGGTCACAAGGTCATGGTCAAAAGTGAAATATCTTGGTTGGAAGTGACCACGTGTGAAATATCAAGGCTGTATATGTAAAATGACATGAAATATAGGCCAGGTTAATGTATTATTAAAGTAGGTCAAACACCAAGGTCAAGGTCACAAGGTCCAAGGTCATGGTCAAATCTGAAAGGTCTTGGTAGGAGGTGTCCATGTCTCAAATATCAAGGCTGTATGTGTAAAAGGACATGGAATATCGGCTAGATTAAAGTTTTTTTTTTAAGTAGGTCAAAGTCCAAGGTCAAGGTCACAAGGTACAAGGTCATGGTCAAATGTGAAAGGTCTTGGTAAGATGTGTCCATGTGTGAAATACCAAGGCTGTATGTGTAATAGCACATAAGATATAGGCCCAGTTTAATTTTTTTAAAGTAGGTCAAAGTCCAAGGTCAAGGCCACATGGTCCAAGGTCATAGTCGTATGTGATAGGTCTTGGTCTGAGGTTTCCATGTGTCAAATATCAAGGCTGTATGTGTAAAAGGACATGATATATCAGCCAAGTTTAAGTTTTTTAAAAGTAGGTCAAACTCCAAGGTCAAGGTCACAGAGTCCAAGGTCATGGTCAATTGTGAAAGGTCTTGGTAAGATGTGTCCATTTGTGAAATATCAAGGCTGTATTTGTAAAAGGTCATGAGATATATGCCGGGTTTAATTTTTTTTAAAGTAGGTCAAACTCCAAGGTCAAGGTCACAAGGTCCAAGGTCATGGTTGAATGTGAACGATGTTGATAGGAGGTATCTATGTGTGAGATATCAAGGCTGTTTGTGTAAAAGGACATGAGATATAGGCAAGGTTAATAATTAAGTGTAAAAATCAACAAAGGGCAATAACTCCAAGAATTTGATTGGCAGTTACGGTTCTTGTGCACTGCACCTCTCCATAATGAAATCTATTCACCTGTAAAGTTTCATGATTCTACCTTACATATTTTTTGAGTTGTGCTCCGGACAAGAATCAAGTTATAAAATCAACAAAGGGCAATAACTCAAAAAATTTGATCAAGAGTTACGGTTCTTGTGCACTGCACCTCTCAATAATGAGATCTATTTACCTGTTAAGTTTCATGATTCTACCTTACATACTTTTCGAGTTATGCTCCGGACAATAATCAAGTTTGAAAATCAACAAAGGGCAATAACTCCAAAAATATGATCGGCAGTTACAGTTCTTGTGCACTGCACCTCTCCATAATGAGATCTATTCACCTGTAAAGTTTCATGATTCTACCTAACATAGTTTTTGAGTTATGCTCCGGACAAGAATCAAGTTTGAAAATCAACAAAGGGCAATAACTCAAAAAATTTTATCAGCAGAGTTACGGTTCTTGTGCACTGCACCTCTCCATAATAAGATCTATCCACCTGTAAAATTTCATGATTCTACCTTACATACTTTTTGAGTTATGCTCCGGACAAGAATCAAGTTATAAAACCAACAAAGGGCAATAACTCAAAAAATTTGATCAAGAGTTACGGTTCTTGTGCACTGCACCTCTCCATAATGAGATCTATCCACCTGTAAAGTTTCATGATTCTACCTTACATACTTTTTGAGTTATGCTCCGGACAAGAATCAAGTTATAAAATCAACAAAGGGCAATAACTCAAAAAATTTGATTGGCAGAGTTACGGTTCTTGTGCACTGCACCTCTCCATAATGAGATCTATCCACCTATGAAGTTTCATGATTCTACCTTTAATACTTTTCGAGTTATGCTCCGGACAAGGTTTGGTCTACGGACAGACCGACCGACCTGCGGACCGACCGACCGACCTTCCGACCGACCGACACTTGCAAAACAATATACCCCCATTTTCTTCGAAAGGGGGCATAATAATTCATCACGTCCAACGACTCCCCAACATGTTTACACCTTCTCTGCTTTAAACCAAATTAAAATTGATCAAATTAACAGGTTTATTGAAAAACTTCTAAAATTGTTTTTGTTTGGTGTGATTCCCTACCATGATACTAGGATGACTGGGCAGATGTTCTGAAATAGCTTGACAAAGGATATAACCCTAGGATAAGTGACAAGGAAACTTATATCTATAAAAATTCCCAATAATCAGTTGAAATTACTAATCAAACATGTAACCCATATTTTAAAATGACACCTTTTGACATACATCAATGCTTCGGAAAACATTGTCAAAAAAGAAATAATTGCTTGTTACATATAATTTCTTGATTTTCAACAATTGATGTTTTCTACTCAGAAAGACCAAGAAATATATAATTTGGTTCCCTTGAAATCGCCATCTCAAACATCTTAGAATTCAGACCAGTTTAAGATATTGACATCTGGCAAAAGTTAAAACAATTATATTCTGATTTTTTTCGGGAGAAAGGGTGGAGCCTAGTAAACGGTTATTACATTGAAGATTGAGGAGAAACAGCGTTTTCAATTAGCGGTAAATCGTCGGTGTTATTGCAAATTATTGTAACTGCAGCTTGAATCAAGCTGTATTTACGAGGTTTTTTAATAACATGTTTTACAATCGCACAGTCTTTCAATATCGAAATGTTTTCATGCTCGTGCCGCACGTTTTTCCCTTATGTTAACCAAGGTATCGAGAAGTAAACTCGTCGAATAACCTTTTGGCTTAGCCACACCCTTTCAGGTGAATAAAAACGCAATATACGACCCTGAAGGTTCTGTTTTAAAGTCTAGCCAAGAATGGATCTATGAATGTGTACATGGACTTACATTTGCGTATTGAGTCTTCAAAACCTTTCACACCCATGGTCAAATCTGGCTCTGTTTTTAATGTGATCTAAAAAAGAAATTTTTAGTAAATTAAACAATATGTGCTTGTGAAACTTGACTGCCGGATTTCAAGATTATGCTTCGAGAAGAAAATAATTTACAAATATTATTTTACTCTATATTCATATGCAAGGGAGATAATTTTGAACATTTTTGTCAAATATTTCCATTTTGCACTTTTGCAAGCAGCATAGACCAAGATCAAACTGAAAACACTAATCAGTCCAATCTTATTCTACAATGCATTTTTGTTTTAATCCTTTCTAAAGCAGCAAATATTTAAACTGTTCCAATGTCAAAGCTGCTGTGGGCAATGAAATGGGTGATAATGAAATTTGAATTTTGTGCACTTTTTAGCATGGAAAATATTGAAGCAAAAGGAGAAAATGCTCATTATCTGACTTTTATTCTTTTACAAGTTTCCCAGTCCTTTTCTATTAGGGGGCACAGATGATGCCCGAAGATGCACAAAGTGTAATGATATGTTGAAATCATTCAGTGACAGTTTACATAGAATCAAATCCTAACTACATCCAATAGAAAGGATAGAATTTGTGCCCCTTAACCCACTACCTGACAGCAAAATTTTGAACAGGTCCAATTTGAAAGGTGTTGCAGACGACAACTTCAAGTTAATGAAGAAATTTCAAAAATCTTTCCATTTTGGGTTAGAAAACATTGTGAAAAATGAAGAAATTGCTTGTCAAAAGCAATTTCTTCTTTTTCCACATTTTTTCCACAGCCGTTTCATGTGAGGGTGTCAAAAGGCGTCAATGTGCAGTAATGGGTTTTAAACAAGTGACTGTCCTATTCTACACACTGTGACACCAGGGCTTTTTTTAAGGGTTGGGGGAAGACAACTGACGCTGGTAAAAAGGGGAAGAATCACATGCAGCATCCTAGTTTCGGGGAAAATTGTGTAACATAGAAATAGTACTCTTGATAGGCTAAAACCCTATTATACCCACTACTGTACACTTGAGAACCAGCAGGGCTGGTTTATAAAGCTGCAGCAATTGTGGAAAAGTTTTCCTTTTCGTTTTATTTGGATTTATAGTGTGATTTTTAAACAAGAGCCGTCAGAGACGGACAATGCTCCCCGAATAAGGCATTGTCACAATAAATATATGCCATGCAGAGCTAATATAAAGCTAACAAATGTTTAGCCCCCTTTTTGCATGAAATATTTTGTATACGCAAATTTTAAATAGTTTATTGTCAAGGGCATCTGATTTGCTACTCAAATATGAAATTTCATCAAATTCTGACCATTAGACTAGGAGAAATTAGAGAAAAACTATATTTAACCTTAAGTCCCCTTTTCCCATGACGAGGCCTCAAATCCAAAAACCGGGAAAAGTACATCGGCATTTTGTCATAGGGAGTTCACATGGTAAGTTTCATTTGATTTGGCCCAAGGGTTATGGAGAAATCGCTTCGGACGGACGGACGGACGGACGGACGGAATGACAGGACGTACGGACGGACAGACAAAGCGGCGACTATATGCTCTCCCTTCGGGGAGCATAAAAATTGTCTTGGGTTATAGAGGGGAAAATTTATTCTTTGGGGAAAAAGTTGATCATTTCTGGAGGGGAAGATGCTGGAAACCAGTGTCACTTTCTTAAGGGGAAAAACACCAGCACCCGATTGTATAAACGTTGGTTAAGTTAACTTTTGGTTAGTGTCTAACCAGCGGTTAAATCCTAACCAGTTTGGTTAACTAACCAAAATGGTTAACCGCTTGTATAAAGCAATTTAACCAAGTGGTTAAGTTCGCTAAGTCTGGTTAAATTTTTAACCAAAACGGTCAGCCTTCTAGTCTAAATTCCACTGCTTTTTTCCCGTCATGCACTGTTCTCACCAGTTCCGATTCCTGCCTTTTTTCGCGTAAATTGTCAACTTATTTGCACCATCCGACAATGAAAACTTGCAAGGAGAGGAATTCGCGATAAATGTTTAAGAATATCTTACCAAATAGTAAAACAAAAACGCGTCATTGAGATTGAAAATGTACGCCGAATTCAATAGAGGATTTTAAAAATGACAAAGGGTTTAAAATATTCAAGCGATCTACGCTATTTCTCACAGTTTTCCAACTCTTGCCTTTTGTTTAGATTACGAGATTCTGAATATCGACAGGCCTACCCAAAGTTATAAATTCTGTTAACCGTCTAACTCTTTTCTTTTCCGACTGTGTTTTATGCAGATAAATCTGTACACGTTGTATGCAAATGTGTATTGACGAGTCTGTTCTATTTTTAGATTCTCGGCGTAGCGGTAGTGACGAGTATCATAATCACAGGGAATCGAATCATACCTTCCTAGGCCTATTCAGGGGGATTTCTGACCAAAAACAGAACCTAAAACTGAAATATAGGAGTGAAGGGGTTGGACTATCCAAGGGCCGAATCCAATAGTGACCCGATTCGAACGCCTTTTACTAAAAAACTACAAAAGATATTTTCAAAATCGAACCTCTGTGTGGTAGACAAGTCATTAAGCTACACGGCGATATAGGTGGTTAAGCAATAAAATAATGATCACGCCTCCCACAGTCATCGCAAATTCAAACTCAATGGAAAAAATCGAACTCGGACACAAACCTGTAACAGACCCCGAAACTACAACAACAATCACAATGGCGACGTCGGATGAAAGAAAATAACTTCGAAGAAACTTTCGCTTGTGCTGTCACTGAGAAGTCGCATCGGATTCCATTTCTGGCCGTGGATGGTATAATAAATCACAAAGTATTGGACCAATTCATTTTTATACGCTTGGTAAGCTTGATTGCTGCATTTTAGTGGAGGGAATGCCTGTTACAGGTTTGTGTCCGAGTTCGAATTTTTTTCCTAGAGTTTGAATTTGCGATGACTGTGGGAGGCGTGATCATTATTTTATTGCTTAACCACCTATATCGCCGTGTAGCTTAATGACTTGTCTACCACACAGAGGTTCGATTTTGAAAATATCTTTTGTAATTTTTTAGTAAAGCGCGTTCGAATCGGGTCACTATTGGATTCGGCCCTGGGATAGTCCAACCCCTTCTCTCCTATTTCAGTTTTAGGTTCTGTTTTTGGTCAGAAATCCCCTGAATAGGCCTAGGAAGGTATGATTCGATTCCCTGTGATCATAATCAGCCACTTTTCTCTCGAAGTTTATTCCGCCTTTTCATTTAGAACAATGGTGCAATAGTGTTGGTAGACCTTTAACCCTTATCATGCTAAGCGCGACCACAGGTCGCGCTACCCTACCCCATTCGCCACCGCTAAGCGCGACTCTAGGTCGCGCTAAAGGGGTTCCCCCAATATGAGCCTCGTATTCACGAACTGATCACGTTTTATGCAAGTTTTGAGCTATATTTAGTAGGGCACTCTCAGTGAAGGTCAATTCTATAAAAATATCAGCCAACCAAAAGCCTTAGACGTCATAATGATGCACTGAATATTCAAGAGTGAAATTGGGAAAACCCTAATCCAAAATGGCGGCGCTCAGAAGGCAAGCATGTTGATGAAGTTGTGCGTGAATTTTTGATGATAGTGACTTTTAAACGGGAAGTTACTATAGTAGTGATGTTTAGAAATATATTTGGAACAAAATATGGTAGATTTGGACTTTGTGTGTTAAATACCGATGGAATAATCGTCCCGATAGCGGAACGAACCAACTGTCACTTTTAGTGGGTCGGGCTTGATTGACAACGGATTTGTTATGATGCAATTTAAGTGGGTCAAAGTGAATCAACAACACGAAATTCTCGATGATCCTACACGGTATGTAGTCTTCTTTCAAAAACATAGGGTTTATATTGCTAAAATGCCCCATATATTCAATTTATAGTGTCGGAATAGGTGCACCCCATTTATACGCTGTGCACAGTGAATTAATTCAGTGGTACGGAGGTGTACTAGTCAAAATTAATTCAGCATGATAAGGGTTAAGACATTTTCCTCTACCACAATATTTTCCTTTCTGACTCCAGTTAGATCTAGATAAAGTCTTTTCCAAACAATCCCTCGTTTTATGAGATTCTACTATCTCTATTCAGTGGCGGATCCAGAGGGGGTTCGGGGGGTTCAAACGAACCCCCCTCTGTAGCCAAATTATTTTTTATTCATGCAGAAATTCAGTAAATTTTGTGTTATTCTAGGAAAACGAACCCCCTTATTTGTAGATTCGAACCCTCTTCACAGAAATCCTGGATCCGCGGCAGCTATTCATCGTAGAGGAAAAATTATGCAAAATTTATGCTGATAACCAAGGGCGGATCCAGGATTTTTCCAGGGGGGGGGGGGGGGTGTCAAAGCCCAAATGGTGGCATAAAATGTGTTAAATATGTTAAATTATAATAAATTTATAGTCAAAATTCAATTTTCAGTCAATTCCGGGAGGGGGGGTCATGACCCCACACCTAGATCCGCCCTTGATAACCAGCATTTTCTTTGCTTCCCGCAATATTTACGAATATTGGAGATGATCGAGACAAACCTTCCAAATGCATGCATTTAATTGTACCACCATATGATGGAATGCTGATTCAATAGATCTCTGTAAAATATGGTAGAACTTAGATTCTAACGTTTTAACACTTTTCCAAACAAGTTTGGTTTTGATCCCTCTGACAGATCTTGGGAAACATAAAGGCAAAGGAAGAAAATGCATTTTCTGTACTATATCATACACAAATTGGGTTCGATTCCATTTTGCTGTCTGGTTCAGCTTTCAGATCGTTACAGTCTAAATATATTGTTTGGGAAAGGGTTAACTTAATGCTTTCTAAGCCTTTGTCTAGAGGGGACGTCTAGTTTGAGAAACATTTCTGATACATTTGCCTGTAACCTTTAACTCTAACCCCAAAAGGCAAGAATTTGGAGCTTCTGAACTTCTGTAGACCCAAATTTGAATTGGTAAAGATAGGACTTTTGTACATTCAAGCTCGAAAAATATTGAGACAACAATGGTAAATACTGTTTATCAGAATTTTCTTCTTTTGTCTCAATATTTTCCAAAAAATTTGTAATTCGGTGTGTAAATGTAAAATTAGGCATAGGCCTAATTGATTGGGAAACTGTCAAACCCTTTCCAAAATGACAGGTGCAAAGTGCCAGACTGATCCAAATTTAAAGAAGATGATTGGTTGATTTTGGTTTAAATCAGTTTTCAACTGCTATGGTCACATCATGGAAGCTGGAGCACCTAACCACGGATTCCTGTCATTTCTCATACCAGCACTACCTCAACATCCTAACTAAGCCCAAACTGGCCCACATAGGTTAAAGATATCAAACCATGGGTGGGAGATAATTTTTCTCTGAAAGGACATTTACTGCAACTGGGGATCAAACACAGGACCTCGCGAGTAATAGTATGATGCGCTTCCAACTGCGCCATGACTTTCAGAAGTTGCAGAAGACAAAATTAATTTTAACAATACAAAGGTAGAAAACATAGAAAGGAAAGGGAGAAAGTGGTAGTTATCCATAGTTCTCCCTTTCCTTTAAAGCTTCCATTTATAATATGGGTAGTAAAGCAGTTTATTCTTTGGAAATGATTTCAGAAAATATGGCAAATGCTTTTCTTCTATGACACAGAACTAGTATATCCCATTACCACACATTCACTCCTTTTGACTCCTCAAAGTATAATGGCTTTGGAAAACATTGTGGAAAATGAAGAAATTGCTTGTGACAAGCAATTTCTTCGTTTCCCACAATGTTTTCTACCTGAAAAGCTATAAAATTTCAAAATTTCTTCACATTGAAATGTCGTCTGCAACTTCGTTCAAATTGGACAACCCCAAAATGTTGTCATTTGGTAATGGGTTAATTATATTTAAAATTTTACAAAGAAACAAGAAAAAATATATAATATAATTAATTTTTATCAATATTTTTTATTGTTCAGCTTCTCACACAAATTACTTTGAGTAACATTTAACGTTTTGCACAATTTTTTTCCAATTGAAGCATTGTTTATCTATTTTATTATTTATATTTTTCTGAAAAGCTTATTCCATTCTAAAATGACTTTTTATGGCGGTCCAAATTCAGAGAAATTTGCAGACCACAGAATTTGTGTTAATGATAGGACTACAAAATGATTGATATAGAATTTGCTAACATAAGAGCTAAGAAAATATTGTGGCAAAAGAAGCAAATTCTGGTTACCAGCATTTTCTTCTTTTGTCTCAATGTTTTCCCAAGCCTTTTCTATTAAGGACATTAAAACCAGGTCTTCTTGTGGAAAGGTCTTCTTGTGGAAAGGATTAAAGATTTTAAAATAGCATGATTGAAATTTACTTTCATTATACCAATGACTTGAATATAAAAAAAATCTATTTCATTTGTAATAATGAATTTCAATGGCTTAACGTGAAACGGTTGTAACTGCCTATAATGATTATAGGCAGTTACAACCATTTTGCGCTCAGTCATCAAATTGTTCCGTTCTTGTTTCTGGAGTTCTTTCACCACTTCTAGCTCGCCCCACTTGTAGTAAGTCACGAAATGTTTGATCTTCTCATCAATATCACTTTTAAAGTTTTTAACCACTATTTTTTGTTAGTATTTTCAGCATTCAGTTACCCCATTTCTGAACTTTCACACCTGAAAGAAGAAAGAATGATCACTTATTAAGTTAAAATTGGGGAAAATTGCTATACATGTATATAAGCAGTGTTCTCCTCAGCCCATTAAGCTGTATCGACCCCACTACAGCTTCATGTAATTCAGTGAAATGCCCCTACAGCTTTAAAAGTACCCCACAGCTTAATTTCTTTAAAATGGTCACAGAAACAGGTAAAAAACTGATCAATGGTGCATTTTTACAAACTAAAATGTACTAATTCTGTATAAAAACATTAATTGAGCAATTTCTTCTTTTCCCATTATGTTTTTATTTACAATTATTTGCATGAACACAATGTATTTTCAAGCTTTACCAATGTCACTAGGGCTTCAAAATATTCTGCGGAGAACCCTGAATTAAATTAATTAAGTATGCTACATTTATAATGTATGTACATGCAAAAAATAACCGATAACCAGTGGCGGATCCAGTGGCGGTTCAGGGGAATTAAAACGAACCCCGCTCTTTAACCTGATTTATTCTATTTAAATGTAGAAATTCTGTCAAAATTGTGCAACACTGATACTAGGAAAACGGCAAGGCATAACAATTTTTTTAATATAATTCTAATCTCTGTATGCCAATACTAGACACTGATACTGGCTGTACACCAATATTTTGGGAGTGTCTTAGTCTAAGGCCTTATTTGTAACTTATGCTAGATTAAAAGCTAAAAAATACTAGAACAGTTAGAGAAAAAAAATGTCTTACATTCTGTAACCCTGTATAAATGATTTGCAACAGTTGATAAATTGTATTTGACTTTCAAGGTTGCAGGGTTGGGGTAATCGTAATCAGTAATCGTAATCGATTGTAATCAATTACAAATTCTCAAGTAATCGATAGTAATCAGTAATCGAAGGGATTTTTGATTACATGTAATCGTAATTTAATCAATTACAGGTCTCAAAAAGGGTGTAATCATCGATTACATTTTCGATTACTTTCGATTACTTTCAGAATAGTTATGATCGAATTAAGACAGCTCTATAGAGATATAAACTTAAGATATTTTTCAAAGAACATAGAAATGCTAGCAAATGACCCACATGAGTTTCAGAATAAATGGTATAATTTTTCAATTGAAATAAATGTATATTTAGTATTTAGACTAGTTAAAGTAAAAACTCTATATTCAGTTATAGTTTCAGTAAGTCTGCAAAACATATTCACCAAGTCCATTTTTTACTGCTGATTATAAGTAATGTGTGTTATAGATATTTTCCCAAACTAGACCTGGTTGTGACATCCATGATAGGAATCAGGTTTGGAAAACAATGAAAGAAAGAAGAAAGTGCATATTTGAAGGTTGAAAATATCTCATTCATTTGAGAACGTCATGGATCTAGATCAGCCTATGCAAACTTAATACGATTAAGATTCAATAATCATGATGTTCTCAAATAGCAGTTCATAAAATAAAGCAAACCACAAGAGCTTGAAGAGGACAGGCTGGACAGCATAGATCCTGATCAGACTTCACAAAGGCACTGCAAAGGCACAGGCCGATCTAGATGCATTTACTGTCTGAGGTGCTAAAAGGACTCATAAATCACAATCATAGTTCATATGAATAATCCTTTGACATGCGTTATTAGCTCTTACAAGTGCCATTGAAACAGAGGTGTTTGTCTGTTGAATAAGTAAATATTAGCAATAGCTCAATCGCCGAGCAAAAAATATCCGGGGGGGGGGGGGGGGGGGGGGCAAAAACAACTTACGAGACAAACACATCATCGATGCGGAATGTTTACACCCATGGGAGCTTCAATAATAAATCCTCAATTCCATATTTTCCATTCTGAAGTCTGGTTACACGCTTTCCATTGAATTTTAGCTCAGTCAGTCCTATGATTCAATAATGGCAGTCGAGGTGCGAAACTTGGATGGTGCGAAACACTGAACTTGGTCCTTCTGCGCTAAATGTCTTGTTTACACCATTTCTAGCACCACAGAACACTTCCATTCACATTTATAACATCTTTCGTCGAATATCAGCCCTGAAATCGTCTTAAATGCTTCCCAAACACATTTTCAATTTTGAAGCGGTAATCCAATATGGCGGCCAAAACAAAAAATAGTCTGGTTAAATCTCTAACCAAGCTACCGGAGGTGGGTTAAATTTAACTAGAATTTGTTGGGTTAAAAAAATAACCAAACTTTTATACAATCGAGTTTAGGTGAGTTATCGGAATATTTAACCAAAATGGTGATTTAACCATTTGGTTAGCGCTAACCAGACTTTATACAATTGGGTGCTGGACACTTACCCAAAATTCCTGGAATCTACATGTCTCCAACATGTCTGCCAACTTCATCACATTCACAACAGGGTCTTCAGTTTGCTGTATCTTAGTTAAGGATTGTACATGTATGTAGGATAGGTGTTGACATATTTAACATATATTTGGAACAAGGTGTCAAACTGTCACAAGATACGCCCGTAACACTGCTTTATGTCAACAGGGGGATCGGGTTGGTAAAAGTTTCATGGTCCTAGCTATTATACTTTTCGAGATATGCCCTGGACGATTCAAGTATGAAAACAACAAAGGGCAATAACTCAAAATATAGGCTAGGTAGAGTTAAAATTCTTGTGCACTGCACTCCTCCTTAGTGAGATCTATACACCCATGAAGTTTCATGATTCTAGCTATAATACTTTTAGAGATATACTCCAGACAAGATTCAAGTATGAAAAACAACAAAGGGCAATAACTCAAAAAATAAGCCAGGTAGAGTTATGGTTCTTGTACACTGCACTCCCCCTTGGTGAGATCTATACACCCATGAAGTTTCATGATCCTAGCTATTATACTTTTAGAGATATACTCCGGACAAGATTCAAGTATGAAAAACAACAAAGGGCAATAACTCAAAAAATAAGCCAGGTAGAGTTATGGTTCTTATGCACTGCACTCCCCCTTGGTGAGATCTATACACCCATGAAGTTTCATGATCCTAGCTATTATACTTTTAGAGATATACTCCGGACAAGATTCAAGTATGAAAAACAACAAAGGGCAATAACTAAAAAAATAAGCCAGGTAGAGTTATGGTTCTTGTACACTGCACTCCCCCTTGGTGAGATCTATACACCCATGAAGTTTCATGATCCTAGCTATTATACTTTTAGAGATATACTCCGGACAAGATTCAAGTATGAAAAACAACAAAGGGCAATAACTCAAAAAATAAGTTAGAGTTATGGTTCTTGTGCACTGCCCCCCCCCCCCCCCCCCCCCCCTTGGTGAGATCTATACACCCATGAAGTTTCATGATCCTAGCTATTATACTTTTAGAGATATACTCTGGACAAGATTCAAGTATGAAAAACAACAAAGGGCAATAACTCAAAAAATAAGCCAGGTAGAGTTATGGTTCTTGTACACTGCACTCCCCCTTGGTGAGATCTATACACCCATGAAGTTTCATGATCCTAGCTATTATACTTTTAGAGATATACTCCAGACAAGATTCAAGTATGAAAAACAACAAAGGGCAATAACTCAAACAAGAGGACCATGATGGTCCTAAATCGCTCACCTGAATCAAGATGACAAGACTGATAATGGCAATTTTGTCAAATTCAAAAGCATGAAACTTATAAGGACTTTCTGTTTGGAAACAATTAAGTAATAATTTTGTTCCAATCGATCCTGTAAAGTTGGGTATGAATTAGCATAATGGTTGAGTTTTTTTCCATAATTATTTCATTATTTTTTGCAATATACAACATAGGGCGAATTTTCAAAGCATACTGATCTGTTAAAATTGATTATTTATGATATTATGAGCAAGATTTGGTATGTGATTTGAAAGAATATGGGAAATGAGGACAAACCATCTGATAAGTTAGGCTTATAATCCCTTCTTATTTGTTTACATAAGATAAAATCAAAGTGCTGTAAGCACTGTAAACTGCCTGCTTTGGATATTACTGAAGATTGAAATTCACATATCCTTGCTACAATGGCAACCAGCCATGTATAGTAAATATATTACAAATGCATGTGGATATTGTCCAGCAAGATTAACCCGAGACATCTGCGTAATGACCCCACTTCGGCAATGTTTTGTTAAGGCACTCAACTAACGGACTTTGCACACGAAAATTAAGTTGTCCCGGGTTAATTTGGGTGGACAATGAATATATATATGATTTGTGTACATAATAAAACAGAAAATATTTAGGCTAAAAGGAAAATGCTGGTGTACAGCATTTTCTTCTTTATCATCAGTTTTTTCCAATGTTTTAGGTTTTATTTTCAATATCTGAAAATAAAACTCGAAATGTTTACTTGTGTGATAATCATTGCTGCACTCATTTAGAACTGATGTTGGTCAACCATTGTCTAAAATGCCACAATTTTTTTTTTCAGAGCCTAAGCTCATTTGTAGTTGCTTCAATTTAGCTAAATAATTGACTCAACGTAAAAACAAGATGTTTTTGTGATCCCGAAATGAACGGAATGTAACTTTGACCAGTTTGATAGGAAATTGTTGGAATGTAAAGGTTTTTAACCTTATCCCAAAAAAGACCTGACCCCGGTTTCTCGAAAAAACTTAAGTACGTTCTCATGCTCAAATCTGAGCACCGTGCTCAAATCGCACGAAATCCACGTGAACTTCAATCGAATACCATTCAACGCTGGAGAGTATCCCTTTGAAGTTGAGCATGTTCTCATGAGAATGTAGCCTACTTAAGTTTTTTCGAGAAACCGGGGCCTGGTTTTGACGTCCCTAGTGGAAATGCTTGGGAAAATATTAAATCAAAAGAAGAAACTGTTGATAACCAGCAGTTTCTCCTTTTGTCTCAATATTTTCTGTGTTATCTTGTACACAAATTCTATCTATAACAACATGTCTTTTGTTGTCTGCAGCAGCTTTCAAATTGTAAGACCCTAAATTCTTGTCCTTTGGGAAAGATAAAATGTGTTTTGGGGTTGTCAGTTCAATGACCGTTCGAGAACAAAAAAAGCAGTAATATTGTAACTGCTACAAATTTATAACACAGTTAACCTATTTTACAGTTCGATTCCTTAACTCAACCGAAAAGCTTGAAAGACACACTAAAAATACTAATTGGTAATTACTAAAAATGAAAATTACATCAAATTTTGTATAATCCTATACCTTATTTGTCGCAAAAGTGCATGGCACAGAAAAAAAATTGTAGATTGTGATTGAAAAGGCAGTTTCTGCGGTGTTTGCCTTTATCACATAGCTCACACGCAAAATGTAAGTGTCCCGCTCAGTAAGCTAGACCACGTGATAATCATAACAAATTTGATTGGTTGTCAGCCCTATCACTGTAAATGACCGAGAAAAAAAATCAGAGCAGTAATATTGTAACTGCAACAAACCGTTAACCTATTGTATGTTTCAACTCCTTTACTCAATCACAAAGTTTGTTATTAACACTGAAAACACTAACTGGTAATTACTAAATGCGAAAATAACATCAAAGTTTGTATTAGCCTCTTCTTTATTTGTCGCAAAAGTAAGTGAGATAAAAAAAAAGTTTGTACATTGTGACTGAAAAGGCCGTTTCTTCGGTGTTTGAAAACACATAGTTTGGCTCGAACACGGTTCTCAGCGGATAAAGGGAAAATGTAATGTGTCCAACTGATTGGTTTGTTGAAAAATCAGAGCAGTAATATTGTAACTACTACAAATGTATTATACAGTTAACCTATTGTACGTCCAACTCCTTTACTCAGCCGAAAAGCTTGTTATAAACACTGAAAATACTTACTGGTAATTACTAAAAGCGAAAATTACATCAAATTTTGTATTAGCGTCTTCTTTATTTGTCGTAAAAGTAAATAAGATAAAAAAAAAGTTTGTAGATTGTGACTGAAAAGGCCGTTTCTTCGGTGATAGAAAACACATAGTTTGGCTCGAAGACATTGCTCAGCGGTTAAGGGTTACTTTGCAGCCTTTTCAAGATATCGACTGTCCAATTTGCAGTAAATATAACCTGCCTGGCAAGCCAGGCAGTTTAAAAATGGGGCCAGCCAGAGAAATTGATAACCGAAATAGATAAGAGAAATAGTAAAAGCTTTCCAAATTTATTACTTATATCAAAACCCAATGAAGAATGTATTAATTTTTTCAAGCAGATGATTGTAATGATCACCAACAACATAGGGTTTCATGAATATTGAAACAAAATATAGCTTTTTGAAAAGCAATTATCTCCTCTTATCTTCAGCTTCTTGTATTCTGGAAGCCATTCGTGAAATTAGGTCTTACACAAAATTTCAAGGTTCTAGGCCAAACACTTTAGAAACAAGAGCCGTCAGAGACGGACAATGCTCCCCGAATAAGGCATTGTCACAATATATATATGCCATGTAGAGCTAATATAAAGTTAACAAATGTTAAGCCCCCTTTTTCCATGACATATTTTGTATACGCAAATTTTAAATAGTTTATTGTCAAGGGCATCTGATTTTTACTCAAATATGAAATTTCATCAAATTCTGACCATTAGACTAGGAGAAATTAGAGAAAAACTGTATTTAACCGTAAGTCCCCTTTTCCCATGACGAGGCCTCAAATAAAAAAAACGGGAAAAGTACATCGGCATTTTGTCATAGGGAGTTCACATGGTAAGTTTCATTTGATTTGGCCCAAGGGTTATGGAGAAATCGCTTCGGACGGACAGACGGACGGACGGACGGACGGACGGACGGAATGACGGACGTACGGACAGACGAAGCGGCGACTATATGCTCTCCCTTCGGGGAGCATAAAAAACTAAGTATCTCCATTACAACCCACAGTACAGTATAATTTTCAATGCATGGAATTTCCCTTACCCTGCCATACCAAAATACTTTTTAAGGAAATAAAAATTACAGGATACAATTTTGAAACGAGTCACACAAGGAGCTTTCCAGCCAGGTTTCTTTCAAATTGGCCCAATGGTTGATTTTTAAAGAATTTTCTTATGATTTCTCTTTTCCGATAAGCCTCTTCCTCCCCGACACGCCCACATTTTTTGACAAATGTAAAAATTTGTAAACAAACTTTGAGAAGAGAGACGCAAGGAACATTCCTTTCAAGTCTGCTTCAAATGGGCCCAATGGTTGATTTTTAAAGAATTTTCTTCTGATTTCTCTAAGTCCGATAAGTCCCTTTCTCCCTGCCACTGCCACATTTTTTGACAAATGTTAAAATTTGTGAACAAATTTTGAAAAGAGTGACTTAAGGAACATTCCTGAAAAGTCTGGTTCAATTGGGCCCTATGGTTAATTTTTAAAAAAATTTCTTATGATTTCTCTAAGTCTGATAAGCCCCTTTCTCCCTGCCACGGCCCTATTTTTTGACAAATGTAAAAAATTGTGAATAAATTCGAAAACAGTGACTCAAGGCACATTCCTACCAAGTCTGCTTCAATTGGGCCCAATGGTTGATTTTTAAAGAATTTTCTTCTGATTTCTCTAAGTCTGATAAGCCCCTTTCTCCCTGCCACGGCCACATTTTTTGACAAATGTAAAAATTTGTGAACAAATTTTGTAAAGAGTGACTCAAGGAACATTCCTGCAAAGTCTGGTTCAATTGGGCCCTATGGTTGATTTTTAAAGAATTTTCTTATGGTTTCTCTAAGCCGATAAGCCCCTTTCTCCCTGCCACGACCACATCTTTTGACAAATCTAAAAATTTGTGAATAAAGTTTGAGAAGAGTGACTCAAGGCACATTCCTGCCAAGTTTGGTTCAAATTGGCCCAATGGTTGGTTTTTAAAGAATTTTCTTTTGATTTCTCTTAGTCTGATAAGCCCCGCCCTGCCACGCCCACATTTTTTGACGAATCAAAAATCCGCGAACAAGTTTTGAGAAGGGTCACCCAAGGAACATTCCTGCCAAGTTTGGTAAAATTTGGCCCATTGATATAGGAGGAGAAGATGTTTAAAGAAATTGTGAACGGACGGACAGACGGACGGACGGACAGACGGACAGACGGACGGACGACGGACAAAAAGCGACCACAATAGCTCACCTTGAGCACTTCGTGCTCAGGTGAGCTGAAAATAAGCCAGGTAGAGTTATGGTTCTTATGCACTGCACTCCCCCTTTGTGACATCTATACACCCATGAAGTTTCATGATCCTGGCTATTATACTTTTAGAGATATACTCCGGACAAGATTCAAGTTTGAAAAACAACAAAGGGCAATAACTCAAAAAATAAGCCAGGTAGAGTTATGGTTCTTGTGCACTGCACTCCGTAATGATGAGAAGAATATAACTGCCAAGTTTAAAGTCAATCGGACTTAAGGTGACAGAGTTATGCTCCGGACAAAGAAGTGGACGCCGCCGGACGCCCGGACGCCGGACTACACGGGTGATCCCATAATACGTCCCGTCTTCGACGGGCGTATAAAAAGGGACATTTTAGAATTTACACCAACAAGGATCCAGATCAGCATGTGTAATCTGATCAGAAACCATATTATTTGTCTTAGATTGACAAATGTGATGGAGTACCTATATTTGTAAGAGGACAGAATGGTTCTTGATCAGACTGCTTGCCTGATCTGAATCTATGTTGTTGTCAAATTACTTGATAGCCCTTCATCCTGATTAATTTATCATTATATAGCCTTTGCCATACAGAGCAACAGATAAGAGGGGGTGAAGGCAGTCTAAATTTCTTATTTCAAATCTAAACTCTATGTTGTGGGTACTCATTAGAATCGTCTCAATGAGACGATTCTAATGAGTATCCACAACATAGGGTTTGATTAACAATAAATGGAATATTGCATTTTGAAAAGCCTTCACCCTCTCTTACCTGTAGCTCTGGACTCGTACTTTCCAGGGTACCACCTACACTACGTTGTGGTTGAATTGACTTGATCAAGGATATACACATATAACCAGTGGTGTCAATACTTTCACCAATACCACCACAAGATATTTCTCGAACCACTAGCTGCCCCTACCACTAGGTTTACTATTATCTATCAATGTTAGATCAACCCTTCCCATACAGCGAGTGTCAAAAGTGTAGGACTTGCGCACACCAGAAAATGGGCATTTTTTCATTCAAGGGCAGATAATTCAAGAACGAAGAGATATTTGAATTCCTAAAGCAGTTTGCACAACTAGACACCCTGGAGATTCATTGTGGTACATAATCATTTCATCAAATTCCTTCAGAACTGTAGGAGGAGTTGTGCACACAAAAACAAGAGTGCCATGGTCACAATATACGCCGCCCCAGAGACTAAGTTTTAAGGAGGCATAACTCAGGCAAAAATCAATGAACCATAAAATCCTCCTTTCATGCACATCTACCAATTCAGGTGATAACATTGACCAAGTTTCAAGAAGATCCAGCCAGAAACTTAGGAGGAGTTGCGTTGACAAGAAAAGTGGACGGACGTACGTACGGACGCATGGACGGACGGAGAAGATGACGCCAATATACCTCCGCCTCTGGCGGCGTATGAAAATTGCTAACAGACAGAAGGACAGACAGTCAGACAACCAGGCCAATAACATAATACAACCCTTCGGGTGTATAACACACCTATGAAATGTTCGAAATTATGTCATGGTTAACTAGATAAAATCATTCCCTAGTGTTGCACATTTTAAACAGTGAAAATCTGTATAGATAAAGGATACCCTGACTGTGTCAATTAAACATTTACATAAAGTAAAGTCTGTGTGTGGTAAATTTGTCAGAGCCTTCAACAAAATCTGTGCTGTAACATTAGTCTGGTAGTAGCCGGGGTTAAACTGGTATCTGTAATATAAAATCAAATCATGTTAGTTTCTCATGATTATAGGTACAGGGTTTTTCTGCCAAAAATTGGGAAGGGGGCCTGGTCAATCATTTTGGGAAATTTTAGCGGGATTTTGGTCAAATTGGGAAAAATGTAAAGACACAGGAGAATAAATTTACAAAAGAAAAGTAAACATTTTCTCTAAAAACAACACCTTATAACCAGAATAACTGAATAATAGAACACACACTGCTTCTCAGTGACTAGAATTGCCAGTAGGTGAATGATTATTACAAGTTTTCCAATTTGGGGAATTTAAGCTTTGAAAATTGTAGGGATGACTATTGCAGACCAAAATGACTATTGCGATAGTATTGCTATTGACCAAATTGCTATCGCGATAGTATTGCTATTGTAGGTTGCTATTGCAATACTATTGCGATACTATTGTTATAAGCTTTTAGTGCTATAAATGGATATATTTCAATAAAAATCACATTTCCTGCATATTTTTTCATAAATGAATTAATTTGCAGAAGCATTAAATAAATAATCTGAAGGAAGAGAGTGACATAGCATGATTTGAGTAGCCTGTCATTGATGTCTGATATTCAAGAGACAGATTTTTGGCAAAAATTAGACAATGTCATGTGACAAATTGCTATTTTTAGAACTATCAAAACTATTGCGATATTGGATACCACTATTGCGATACTATTGATATTGCCAGTTGCCTATCACGATAGCACAATTGCAGAGGTCACTATTGCGATATATCGATAGTCCGATGTATCGTTACATCCCTAGAAAATTGGGAAATTATTTCTTTAAAATTGGGAAAAAAGGAGCCCTTTTCCAATTGGGAAGTCACCGAATTTCAGCCTCTGTTAAAGAAGGAAGACAAGAGCCGTCACAGACGGATTATGCTCCCCAAATAAGTGTTTGTCACAAAATAAAAACTATCATAGATTAAGCCCCCTTTTCCCACGACAGCCTTTTTTTTACACACATTATTTTTAGAATATGGTCGAGAACATCCTATTTATTACATAAGTACAAAATTTCATTAAATTCTGCCCATTAGATGAAGAGAAATTAGAGAAAAACTAATTTTTACACTAAGGCCCCTTTTTCCATGACACAGCCTCAAATTAAGAAACAGAGAAAAAGGTCCCTAGGTATTATCCCAGGGAATTCATATGTGAAGTTTCATTGAATTTGATCCAAGGGTTGCTGAGATCTGGCTGTGGACGGACGGACGGACACACGGACGGACAGCATGGCGACTATATGCTCCCCCGAAATTTTTTCGGGGAGCATAAAAAGCCCTGAGGTAACACTTTCCTAAACAAGAGAGTTTTTAACCCTTTCCAAAACAACGAAAATTTTGACTTTTTCAATTCAAACGCGGACAAAATTGGTATTAATTCATATCAAATTGTGTAATATTATGGCTCAGAAAATATTGAGGCAAAAGGAGAAAATTCAGATAATCAGCATTTTCTTCTTTTGTCTAAATGTTTTCCCAAACTTTTATTAGGAACGTCAAAACAAGGTCTTGTTTGGGAAAGGTTAAAGTTATCGAGAAAACAGTTATACAAAAGAAGTAGGGATGTAACAAATACATTGATCAGTGATCAAACTATCTATATAACACAATAGTGACCTTGGCAGGGTTCTCCACAGAAAAAAATGAAACTGTGGTGGCAAAATTTATAAGTACCAGTATTGTTGAACCTTACAATACAGTGTTTATGCACATAATTGAATTTGTGAACAAAAAAATAATGGGAAAAGAAAAAAATGCTCATTTTGAGCAATTTCTTCTTTTCCCATAATGTTTTTTATGCAGATTTATTGTACATAATTCCTTAATTGATCAGTTTTTTTTACATAAGATACCCCAAATTCCTCTATTTTGTGACCATTTTGAAGCTGTGGGTGAATTTGAAGGTGTAGGGGCATTACACTGATTTCCATGAAGCTGTAGTGGGGCCGATACAGCTTATTGGCCTAGGGAGAATACTTTAGTATAGGCAACTGGCAATATCAACAGTATCATAGTAGCTTAACCCTTTCCCAAACAACAAAATTTTATGGTGATCCACTTCAAAAACTGCCACAAATGACAAAATGGATGTTTATAAAGATTGGAATTGTTTGTGATATAGTCAAGAAAATATTGAGGCAAAAAAGAAACTGCTGGTTATCCGCAATTTCTTCTTTTGTCTCAATGTTTTATGAGCCTTTTCTCGTAGAGACGTCAAAACCAGGCCTTGTTTGGGAAAGAGTTAAAGTTCTAAAAACAGCAATTTATCACATGGCATTGTCTAATTTTGGCGTAAAAAAGGAGATGAATTGAACTGTTTTGACTCTACTGTCTCTTGAATTCAGATTGTTTTTAAGTTCTTAATGATTGTTTTTAAGTTCTTAATGATTCCACAAATCTATTTATTTAAATGTATTCCACAAATCTATTTATTTAGATGTAACATATTCAAGAAATGTGAATCTTAACCCTTTCCCAAACGACAAATTTTTAGATGTTCCCATTCAAACGCTGCTTAATACATCAGAATAGATGTCGATAATGATTAAAAGTATGTATGATATAGCATAGAAAACATTGAGCCAAAAGGAGAAAGAAAAAGTCCAGAAACTGCTGGTTATCAGCAGTTTCTTCTCTTGCCTCAATGTTTTCCTAAGCATTTTATATTAGATGTCAAAACCAGGTCTTGTTTGGGAAAGGGTTAATCTTTTTATACCAATAATACTGTATCACAATAGTATGGCAATAGTAACATACAATAGCAATACTGTCACATAGTCATTTCGGTCTACAATAGTTATCCCTAGACAGAACAAGATGTGTTTATGAAACACTAACGCCCCCGAAATGGCAATTTTTCTAAAATGTTAATTTTTCGTAGAGTAAAGGGTTGATAAGGGTAAACGTATGACCTTGATGAAGGTCAAACTGCATGGAACAGATAGATATCATTGAAAGTAAGTTGCATACCAAATTTGAGCTTTGTATGTCAAATACTTTTGGAGAAAGGGCAAAGGTTAAGTTTTTGGACAGACAGACGGACAGACAGACGGACAGACAGACACGAGTAAAACAATATGCCCCCGATCTCTTGATACGGGCTGGGGGGCATAAAAAATGCTGATAGCCAGCATTTTTTTCTTTTGTTTCTGTTGTTTTGTTCAATAGTTTACACGAATCTTATCATTATTGACACAAATTACATTTAGTTCTATACAAACACTTTCAATTTGGATCAGTCCATACAATTGCGGTATGAGAAAGAGTCAAGAAAAAGTGACTATATAATCCTACGGTAAATCTAAGCTTTCATTAAACCTTGTGTTGTGGCTACTTTAAGAAAATGCTTATCTTCAGTAATACAATAATCTCTCCTTTTCTTTCTATGTTTTCAAAAGTATTAATTCCACTAAGCAGGGTTGGCAATCGACCGGTCACCCGGTTTTAACCGGTTAAAACCGCCCCGGTCAATACTCCAAGTGGTCAATTGGTGGTCGATTGAGAAAATCTAATGGTCAATTGGTGGTCGATTGGTGGTCAATTGAAAAATTTTAATGGTCAATTGAACATTTTTAATGGTCAATTGAAAAAAAATTCTGATGGTCAATTAAAAAAACTTTAATGGTAATTTATTCTTTTTGTTTTCGGATTTATTATTTATATTCTTGAAATGGAAAAATTGACATTTATAACCTGTCAAGGGTACTCATCAGGTGGCTTTTGACCAGATAGGGTCCTTTGGCTTTATTTTAACCCTTTCCCAAACGGCAAAATTTAGGGTGATTCACTTCAAAAACTGCCACGAATGACAAAATGGATGTTATTAAAGATAGGGTTTATGTAAAATATGGCGTAGAAAATATTGAGACAAAAGGAGAAACTGCTGGTTATCAGCAGTTTCTTCTTTTGTTTCAATGTTTTCCCAAACACTTTCTATTAGGGACGTCAAAACCAGGTCTTGTTTGGGAAAGGGTTAACACAACAGTTACTCTTGTTTTGACACTTAGATTAAATGTCCAGTAATGTCCAGTTAACTGACCAATAACAGATAGCAGAATGATCACACTTTCACACATCTGAATAAACAAAGGTGTCAGTTTCACAACCCATATATTTCAGCCCCTCTTATTTGTCAACCTTACAAGCTGGACACACCTTCCATAGGTTTGAGTGACAGGTCCAGTATTTTGACAGTTTTGATTGGCCATTCTTAATTATTTGTCAAAAGGCAATTACTGTTACTAAGATTAGGTCATCCTCTTTGATGTGTTGGCTAACAATATCCATAATTTGAACCAGCAGTACTCTTTGAAGTAGTGTGTCATTTTTGTACAGTCAAATTTTGATCGAGTCAATGTTTGTTTGTTTGATTGCTTTTCATGATTTTGATGGGCACTTTTAAACCCTTTCTTATTACACTTCTCTTTTCTTCTCTTTTTTTCTCTTCTTCTTTACATGGCAATGTATATATTGAACTAGAACAACCTGAACTGAAAATTGATGAGAATAATTGAAAAGTTTACTGATTCATGAAACGGACCTCTTTGAAATAGCCATTTACATTTTGGTTTTGCAGCTTTGTTTTTTTAGAGTCTTGAACAACAGAAAGTCAGAATCTCAACATCTGATTTGCAGTGATATTCTTATATTATGTAGGGTCTGTTAAGTAGGGTTATCATATATGAGTATTTTCCAGCCAACCATTTCAATTGACCAATCGACCACCAATCGACCAGTATTGACCGGTATTGACCAGTATTGACCGGTTAAAACCAGTATTGACCGCAGGCCCGGTCAATACTCATATTGACCGGTCAATTGCCAACCCTGCCACTAAGGACTTCAAAACCAGATCTTTTTTGAGAAAGGATGAATTCATCATTTACAAAGTTTACAAATGTACTTACAATTTCAAGACCCCTAGATTGGCCTCCAAATCATATGTGTTTTCTCTCACTTGCATTTCAACATATCTCTCTAAAGTACTCAAATTTTCTGGATTGTACCTACAAAAAGAAATAAGAGCAGTCATAGACAGGTTATAATCATTGAATTTAGTGTTTGTTACAAAAAAAATGAGCCAGCATCTGGAGAAACGTCTTTTATGGCATTTAAGAACAACCTGGGTCCAGACCAGCCTGTGCATACGCATAGTCTGATCAGGATCCATGCTGTCCTCAAATAGCTTGTTCGTAAATTGTAGCAACTGTAAGACAACAGCATTGATCCAGATCAGATTGCTCAAAGGCACATGCTAATCTGGAAACATTCAGTGATTTTGTTACAAATTTATGCGCAAGAGTCCTGGGACCCACTGGTTCCCAAAATAATGAGTCCAAAATTGAAATATCGAATTCTTTGTAAGGCAATGTCAATTACACATGGAAAATGTTAGCATCCTGGGACTCACTAAATAATTAATCAATGAGTCCTGAGAAAAAAATATGAGTCAGGGACTCGGGACTCGCAGGTAACAAAATCCCTGAACATTGTAGACTCAAATGCTATAAGGGACGTTTTTCCATATCCCGGCTCAAATATTTTTTTACCGGACCTACTACATAGGAATGAAGCTGGTTATACCTTACCCATTACCTGATGACAAAATTTTGGACTGGTCTGATTTGAAAGATGTTGCAGAGGACAATTTCGAGTGAATGAAATTTAAAATTGTTTGGTCTTTTAGGGTAGTAAACATTGTGGGAATTGAAGAAATTGCTTGTCAAAAACAATTTCTTCATTTTCCATGATGTTTTTCAAAGCCATTATCTTGTGTGGAGTCAATAAGAGTCACTGTGTGGTAATGGGTTAATGAAGGGCAGCAACTCCATTGTATCACAGTGGATAATCATGTGATACAATATTTACTGAATATCTTCAACAACTTTGTTAATACGGGACCAATTTGAATTCCGTTTGAATCAGAGAATGTGGACAGTCGTCACGCATTAGATGGAAGTAGTTGATTTTTGAAAAATCTACCATGTCCATGTTATTCCTGACATTTTTCCACCTTCTCTGCTTCAAACCGAATTCAAATTGGTCAAGTATTCATAATTGACAAAGTTATTGAAGATTATTGGAAATTATAAGTCACATGATTATACACCGTGTATATACTAGTCCAAATATTTAGACATTTATGCCTGCAATGTTCTATGGATACATATACTCAAAGGCAAAAGTAACTTTACAGTTTTAGAATAATTCTATTTCCTTAGTTTCAAAGTATATTTATGATATTTTCACGACCAGATGTTTCCACAGTTATTTTTTTATATTCTAAATGAACACATCCGTTTCATCGATGTTACATCAATCTGCACGTGCATATCCAGGGGTTTTTCCCCTTAACCCTTATCATGCTAAGCGCGACCACAGGTCGCGCTACCCTACCCCATTCGACACCGCTAAGCGCGACTCTAGGTCGCGCTATAGGGGTTCCCCAGATATGAGCCTCGTATTCACGAACTGATGAACCGTTTTGTGCAAGTTTTGAGCTATATTTAGTAGGACACTCTCAGTGAAGGTCAATTCTGTAAAAATATCAGCCAACCAAAAGCCTTAGACGTCATAATGATGCACTTGATATTCAAAAGTGAAATTGGGAAAACCCTAATTCAAAATGGCGGCGCTCAGAAGGCCAACATGTTGACGAAGTTTTGCGTAAATTTTTTATGATAGTGACTTTTAAGCGGAAAGTGACTTTAGTAGTGATGGTTAGAAATATATTTGGAACAAAATATCGTAGATTTGGACTTTGTGTGTTGAACACCGATGGAAAAATCGCCCCGATAACGGAACGTACCAACTGTCACTTTTAGTGGGTCGGGCTTGATTGACAACAGATTTTTATGATGCAATTTAAGTGGGTCAAAGTAAACCAACAACATGGAATTCTCGATGATCCTACACGATATGCAGTGTTCTTTCAAAAACATAGGGTTTATAGGGCTAAATTGCCTCATAAATTCAATTTATAGTGTCGGAATAGGTGCACCCCATTTATACGCTGTGCATAGTGAATTAATTCAGTGGTACGGAGGTGTACTAGTCAAAATTAATTCAGCATGATAAGGGTTTAGAAAGTGACACTGGTTTCCAGTGTCTTCCCCTCCAGAAATGATACTCTTTTTTCCTCTAAAATAAATTTTCCCCTCAAGAAATATTTACAAATCACACTAAAAACCCAAATAAAATGAAAAGGAAACCTTTCCCACAACTTCTACAGTTTTATAAACTAGCCCTGGTGGTTCTCAAGTTTACAGGAGTGGGTGTAAGAGGGCTTTAGCCTATTAAGTCTACATTTCTATATCATACAATTTTCCTCCGAACTAGGACGCGGCATATAATTTTTCCCCTCTCTACCAGCGCCCTGTGTCTTCCCCTATTCCTGAAAAAAAGCCCTGATATCATTAAAATTACCAAAATACCCCACCCACACAATGGTGTTGTAAATAGGGACATTAATTTTTTGCATGTTTGATCTTTGTTGGTCGCCACACAAAAGACCAGGGTTGTATTCCAGTTACCAGGAAAAGGTAAGCAATCTGACGCCAATAAAAACAGGACGTTAAGCATGATGATCATGAGATGGCCAGGATGAAATTTTATGTTACTATGCTGATGAACTGCACCCGTCAATCAATCATTAACTTCTTGAACGCATTTCAACACTTAGGGGGTCGAAAAATTAGAGTATCCATAACCAAGACCAATAAATTCGTGTTATCATTGACTAGACGTGACGTTACGTTTTTACCGGAAGCTGCAGTAAAGATGCGTGAAATCGTTAGTTGAGCCGTAATTGTTCGTTGTCGAATTTGAAACATTGGTTTTAGGGCTAGACGTCCGATAGCCAGACTACTAGAGTTGTACAGTAACATGACGTCAACGTCAAAAACGCCAACATTTGACCTTATGTAGCATTTTGAAAACACGCAGATTGGAGTAAGCTAATCTTTTCTGACGAGAAAATGTTAAATGTTATTGTCATAGGCGATAGAAGACGTGTGAACACAAGATTATGCATGAAATAGAAGGTGTGCTGCAGGAGGATTGTTTAAGAATTGAATAGCTCAAGATCAGGGCCCCGTATTACTAAACATCTTACGATCAAGTTTTTGCGTAAACTGTGTAACAAGACATCTGATTGCACGAGAAATCTGACTGAGCCAATCAGGGCTGTTGTTACAAGTAATCCCGCAAAAGTTAAACGTATGATGGTTAGTTACACGGGCCCCTGATGGCTGACCTTATCCATAAACGAGTACATTTTTGCAGTCAATAATACACAAAGGGACAAAGAAATACTGACATTAGATAAAATTTAGCATAAATTGCGATCCTTTTTATCCTAAAAGGCGTAATAAAACATTACCTGGATTTTTCAATTTGACCCCTTTATTAATGCCGTGGTAACACCAGCGTCTAGAAAGGCTAAACACTCTCTTCTACCTTACATTCTTCTTACAAAATGGCATATGTATATGTTTAACACAAGTAATTTCACTAACTGTGATTTGGGTGTGATAAATCAAATGATAGGCAGGTGTAAAGTGACTTTTGCCTTTCAGTATATTTTACAGGGCAAAGGAAAACTCTTATTGTTCTGCTTAAAACCATATTTAGTCGCTCCATTTTATATCACAATCCACTACTACATAAAAAGTGAAAAATTTGCCGACTCGGAAAAAAGTCGTTAACTAGGTATGATTATGAAGTTATTGCCAAATGTCAACCTAAAAAGTGGAAAGGTGTCGATCGAGAAATCATTTTTGGTCATGACTGGTAGAATTGTACTATGCAAAACATACTAGTTAAGAGAATTTGAGTCTGAAACTTGACAAGTCAATTTTCTGCTTCAATATGACTCCATTTTAAATGTTTCATCACATAACTAAATCTCCTCCCCCAATCAATCAATCTATCAATCAATTATCTCGTTAAAGCCAATCGTTTACTCAATTTTAATTGGATGATAAATAACAGACCATTGCGTCACTCCATAAAACGAATATTGCAACTCGAACAGTCATGGCGAAGACCCTCGGACAGGCAGACATGTCTGATGAAATTTCCCTCGGTCTGATAATTTTTTTGATAATATCAGTCCCACTGTCTGACATTAATTTTGACCTGTAAGCTAGAGAATGATAGTTCGGACTGACAAAATTTTATTCGGTCCGACAGGTAACTCATTACTGTCTGACCGAATGTCTGACAAAGGGCGCGTTCAGGGTTCTGCCATCGGTAACCAAGTGTTTTTACCATCGGCTAGCGATGGTACCATCGGTAGCCGATGGCACCGTCGGCAACCAACAAACTCTGAACAAAAATTGTGCCGATCGGTAAAAAACAACATGGCGGATAATCAACAAACAATATTATCAATTTTGATTTGATAATTCAAATGATGTGCTATAATTAGATTATGACGACCAAATAGGCTGTTGGCGTACCGAAAACTGCAGAGGTCAATTTGATGGTTTCTACATCTACAGTTTACATCGTCACAGTCACACATCATTGACATGACTATTACGCGACGGGTTTAACAGTCTTCGCGAAAGCGCCGGACCGCCAGTCAATGGCCGGCAAAACCCAGTTTGGCCCGGCATAAATTTTGGTGATCGGTCCTGATGTCCGGCGTTTCCTGAAAGCCTTTACATTTTCATTAATTCATCATGTCACTACGTAATCCTTTCTTCGTTTTTTCTCAAGTAATTCATTAAGATTAAGGCACTATTTCTTTATTTGATCTGAATATAAATGGAATACACTCAGCAGGACAGATCTATGCAAAAATGAATTTTATCGTCGATAGCAGAAAATAAATCAGCATACTGTAAACTCAGGACTGGAGAAGAGCATTTTGTTAACTGAGGAGTAGTACAAATCGATGTCTACCAGTTTACTGTAAACTCAGGACTGGAAGAGCATTTTGTTAACTGAGGAGTAGTACAAATTTGTGCAAGAAAATGGATTTGCATTTTAACTTTGTAATGGTATAGAATAGCTATGAATACATTGAACTAATAAAAAATCTTTTATCCAAACAGGGTTTACAATAAAATTTAAACTTTATTCAAGGATGCCCTAGAATAAGTAATGCGACTTTCGCTGAAGTTGCAGTCAACCTATGTTACCCTATCAGATACTCTTTGCTGGGTCGACAGGGGTCGAGATTCCCTCAAGTCCGATGGTCCGAGACCACTTAATTTTCGGTCAGACCTGCTGATAATTTGAACAGCAGACCCCCCTGACCAGTTGATTTTTTGCATCTAATAACGAAATATTTTGTTTGTAAATAGTAAGTAATTCTTCACATTATCGGGTGGTCTTCACATCAAAATATATTATACTATATCTTTAGATCTATCTATACAAACTTTCCCAAATACCGGGTTACAGCGGTAGTTGCAAAGTGAAAGTAGAAATTTTCAAATCTCGGCAAAAACGAGAGGTCATCGTATGCGCATGATTGTACTCTGTCCATTACCAAAATAAAATTAATCGAACATATTGAAATGCTTATTTTTAAAAGAAACATCATCAACCTAAAATATTGTTACCTGAATGGTAATAAGTATTATTTAATCAGTTAAAACTTATTTTGCAGGTAAATTAGTTTTGAAAATATAAATAATTGAACTGTTTAACCGCATCATTTGTAAGAACATTATTCTGGTCGTTCTTACATTACAAAATAGAACATACCACTACCATAAATAAAGACAGCCGTTTTCCCGGATTTTGATCTTCGATAAAAACAAACCACAACAACAAAATTATGAAATAAGTTATGAGGTTTTGAAAATGCTTACAGCCCTTATTCCTTCAGCGTTATTTGTTTGGTAGGGGATGCCAACTACGCCGATCTTTATTTTCTTAGTTTCAAGATTCATGTTTTAGCTTGAGTGACTTACTGAAGGTTTTTTTGACAGTTCATAGAAAGGATTACAATGTTTTCGCTGGCAACTGCTACAAAACAAGCCCTAGTTTCAATAGTAGGGTCTATTTGAAAAAGCTTTGAAAAACATTGAGACAAAGAAGAATCAACATCAATCATGTTTTGCTGCATTTTTCTTATAAATGCATAGTTTCAATTCTTTCAGCTTGGGAAAGCGTGAAATCTTTATACAGAGCTTCAGATTGACGGTGTGCCCGCGCCAATCCCGCATATTTTCAAAATATGACGCATGAAATTATGTAGTGGTGCGCCAGCCGGGCGCACGAATTTCAGTAAAAGTATTATCATGAAATAGTAGATTTCAAACAATATTGACCTTCGCATAAAGCACCCGAAATCTGCTATACATTTACATCAAGCTAAGTGACCTATTTGATAAACTTATTTTTAGATTATTATAATGACCTTACTTGATCAACCAATCATATCCCATATTTCAAACAGTAAACAAGCAGTCAGCCAATCTCGGGCGATCTCCGTAACCTTCACCTTCGATTCGTTAACCTTCAACGCTTAATTCTTTATTTAATTCGAAAGATGGATTGGCTGTCTAAATGGTCGAGTAAGCACACCAGTTTAATATGTACAAATAACTGTTACAGAATCCTTTGTGTAATCGCGAGTCGGCATGACAGAAAGAGACAACGTGTCAGTGTTAAAACCACCTAACGTCAGGGTATTTACTTCGCAGATAGCGTTTTGTTTGCAGTGAATAATCTAGATTTTGCTACCTATGAGTCCCGAGACTTGCATTTCTGAAAACAATGAGTCCCAGAGCAAAATCAATGAGTCCAGCTTAGAAAACAATGAGTCCCACATTGATAAGTTTTAACAAAACACTGGTCTTTATTAACAGTGACATGTACAATCAAACACATGCAGTGTTCTGGCGAGGTAGAAAAAAATATCCATGGGGCAAATGTCTCATGGCTACACATAAGTTAGGGACATACAGTGGCGGATCCAGGGGGGGTTCGGGGGGTTCAAACGAACCCCCCTTTCCAGCCCGAATTTTTCATTTTCATGCAGAAAATCAGTCAAAATTGTGTGATACTAGAAAAACGAACCCCCCTTATCTGTATATTTGAACCCCCCTCACGGAAATCCTGGATCCGCGGCAGACATATTGGACAAACTAGGGGACACATTTTAAAACCAAAATAATAAATTTTATTAAACGCATGTGCAACAAAATTAACCAAATGCATCTACATATGTACACTGTTATAACCCCACTTCGGCGATATTTTCTTGAGACACTCAGCTAACAGACTTTGTCCAAGGAAATTAAGTTGTCTCCAATTAAGTTTGGTGGTCATATGCATACAGGCATTTATGAAGCTGTGACGAAGCAGACGATACATCTTGAGTTTCGTTGGCGGGATTTTCTGCAGACGATGGGCCAGACATGTGTTCATTTGTCTGATTTAAATTTTTAAGGATCGGATTTCACTGTGCATCTAAAGATTTACTGAAATAACCCAGGAAATTCTTGGTTTTCGTCTTTTTATTTGGTGGATAAGAATCTGATGACAACATCTTTTGATTTTGCAAACACGGGTGTGTTCGTTTTTAGGTAACTATTCATATTGATGTTTAGTAATTTTATCGCTTTGATAATAATAGACGAATTATCAGATTATTCTAAATTGTAAATTTGTATGTATATTTTATATTATCAATCAAAAAACCAGTTTCGGTTAAATAAAATTATTTGAATTCATTCTGTAATGTTCGTCGATTAACTAGCATTCCGCGCCTGAAATTACAAACCGAAGCCGACCTATAAACAAAGGGGCCCCGGAACTACGGCCGCGTGGGGCGTCCGTGGCCGAGTGGTTAGAGTCGCTGACTCAGGATCACTTGCCCCTCACCTCTGTTGGTTCGAATCCCGCCAGGGACGTATGAACTTTCATGTGAGGAAGCTATCCAGCTGGCTTGCGGAACGTCGGTGGTTCTACACAGGTGCTCACTTGGGGTCTTCCTCCACCATTCAAAGCTGGAAACAGGTCAAAAGAAGGGAGTTCCTTCCTGGGCACGCCCAGTCTACTACTCGGTCATATGGGCAACCGGCAACCGAGGATAAATAACCTAAAAAAAACCAAAAAAAAAACGGCCGCGTATAAAGGTAAATTGATATGAAGTGACATAGAGTTTTCGAGCCTTACTAGCATTATGCTTATTCAGGGCCTTCGAGTTGAATTCTGGGTAGGAAATAATGAGGTGATCTAGTTTGGACTTCTCCTTTTACTTTCGATTTTGGAAACGGTAGAATTTGTTTGCAATTTCGCTACAAACTAGACAATGAGTCCCGGTGGACGCACATGTTTGAATTTTATGCGTCTCCGGCGATTTTTGTGCGTCAGGGACGCGGGACGCACGGCAAGATTATTCACTGTGTTTTCATTGCTTCATCCCATTTTCCCGCGTTTACCGGCACACGCGACTTTTATAAACAAATCGTAGTAAACCGTAACCTTATTTGGCAGCAGAAAAATCACGTGATTATATTGAAACTGGAATGACTACGTCATCAGTTGACTGTGTTTGCGGCGTCTTTGATCTCGCTTTACTCATTGCATATGAGTAACACAGATTTACTCTAGTTTCTTTGATTAGTTTCACTTTCGGGATTGTTGATATAGATCTAATAATTACTGGCATCTGCGATTCAGAACATTCAGAAAAATAAAAGTTAATTCTGCCGTTTTTTGAGAAATGAATGTTACTAGCGAGTGTGAATTTAGTACAAAGCAGACAGCATGCACATTTCGTTTATCAAAAAGATAAAATCCGAGTGTTCCAATTCGCTACCATAAATGCTCTAAAAATAGGTTGACGGAATTCCCTATCGCAAGAAATATCTGTTTTGGTTATAAAAATATCTCTTTTCTTGCTGAAGATGCTGATCAAAATTTTTGTGCGTGAAATCACCTACGGGACCGTAATGTTGTAAGTTATTTCTTTCAATTTGGCGTGAATGGAAACTCTGATTTCTGTTGTTTTTTTTTAAATTGGTTTTTTTTTTTTTAACCAAAAAGTAGATGGCACAAACCGGCAGCATAGACGGCGATATCGCCAGCCGCCGGCTGATTTTGAGAACGCTAAATAAAATGAAGTGAAAATTCTTAATTTTAACAAATTATATGTTTATCTGCATCCACTCAAATAACAACAATACAATGATGAATTCACAGCAAATAAGACATTTACTCCAATCCCAAGTTTGGATATGAACGCTTAACTGTGGCCCATTGTTTTGGAAAATGACCCCTCAAAATCCTGTGTGGTGGGCCCTGTGACCCACAGGTCTCTGAAACAATCTGAAGCTCTGTTTATACAGGGTTTTTCCTATGCATTTTGGGAAACGGAGTCTGGCCAAATTGGGAAATTTTTGAAGTGCAAAATGGCTCATTTTGGGCAAAAAAAAAAAAAAAAGCAAAAAACTTATTTTTCACTAGTGAAATTAACCATTTTAAATAGATTGGGAAAAATTGAAGAAAATTCGCTTTGGGAACACAGCCGTTTGCTTTGGGAATGCCTCCGTTTACAGGAGGCACAGAAAGCATAGGAAAACCCCTGTTATATCATCTAATTATTGTTATCGAAGAATAGAGGTCCTAATTTTATGTCTCACTCTGATGAAACTGTTAATCCATTTTTGAGAAACAAAGCATTTCCCCAAATTTGCTTTGTAACACTGATTCCCCGAAACTATAAGGAAGCACAATGTATGATGAAACTATTCATTTTCGTTTATTTCGGTGGGGTGGGGGAGTGGGGGGTAGTCAGGGTTAGACACTAACTTTCCCAACCAAGGAGTCCGCAGGACTGCCATCAAGAGAACTTGGGGAGTCCAGTGTAAAATAAAGGAGTCCAAAAAAGAAGCAAAATTTTTATATTTTATGTTGCATTCATGTTGCCTTATAATGTGAGTCAACATCATTCTCATGTCTGCATGGAATACCAACAAATAAATGCAGGACAATAGATCCTGCTATTTAGAGCTAACCGCTTATTTATCATTTTTGCTTATAATTTTTTGGCAGAATTTTCAAGGAGTCAGCTGGACTCCCTAGGTTGAAAATCAGGGAGTCCTACCAATTTTTAGGGAGTCTCGGACTCCCCTTAGTGTCAAACTCTGGTAGTGGACCTGTTAAGTTTATGGGGGACCTGTTGATTTTCTTAGTTACTGGTCCTATGGACCGGTAGCACTTCGGAGGGAGTGTAGACCCCTGATCGAGAGTACAATAAAGCTACTTAGAGAAAAGAAAGGAAGGTGTGTTTCATTTTAATTCTGCAGTATGAAGCAAGCTCTACTTGTCCGGTCCGGCCAAAATTGATTGGGTCCGGCCAAAATTTCCAAATGTCTGTCCGGATGTCAGGCAGTTTTTTCTCAATTTTGCGAAGACTGGTTTAATCAATAGACCTCGGCTATGGAGAGTAGGAAAGGCCTTATCATTGGTGTTTTACCTATCAATACCCTTCAGAAGGGTAGCGACTGTAGCTCGCATTGCCTCTGCCATATTTCAGATTTTCTGCTTCAGACTTTCGCGATTTTCACATGTCCGGAAGTAGTCCGTAAAGCGTGCCGATGCCGGTTTAATGTCGTAAACACAGTATTTTTCTCCCGTTTTATGTAGCATTTTATGTCTGTATGGTTGATCACCTACGTCGAAACACAATTTTGAATGATACCTATTTCTTTCTGAGCATAAAATTATACATTTACTTGAAATTTAGCAGTAGAAATTCTAACGACAATTATCATAGTTCGATTGATCAATTTAGCAGACAACTTTTTGAAATTCACAAAACTTTTTTTCCTTTTTTCAATGGCAGAAAGACAAGTTGTGAATGTAAGTGACACAGAAAAGCTAGAGAATGCTAAAATCTTCAAGTCAGAGGGTAATGAATGCCACAAGAACAAAGATTTCAAGAAAGCTATCGGAAAATACCACCGGGCTCTATTGCAACTCAAAGCCATTGGACAGGCGAAAAGCTCGGGTCTAAGTGGATTTTTGACTGATGAGGAAATGGAAGCACGAGGTTATTCCTCCAACATTTCACCAGAAACACAAGCTGAAGTGATGAAGTTAATGTCAGACTGCTACAATAATTTAGCGGGTAGGTTTCTTGATTGAGTGCGGACTAAACAGGGTTCAACACTAAGGCACGTCCGACAGACATTCACTGCCTGTTGCTTCGTCCGGGCTAGTAAGACCCGCAAGATGCTAGCCCGACTGGTCGTCCTTACTTCAGATCTAAAATTCACTTTCACCCTAATTGAAACGGAGGATACATTCATTTGAGATTTTCAACTTGACCTTTTTCGCTTATTTAGAGGTTTCCTTTCTGGTTTGTTTACTTTTTTTGCAATATCCGCTAACGAAGCGCATGGGTAAGGAAGAGATCATGAGAAATTTGCATAAATGGGCGGACCTTATTATCACATGACGTCTTGAGTAGGTGATCGGCCAAATTAATCAGAGAAGAAAATTCCGAAACTTACGATTGCGCTGAAAACGATCGAATACGCTTCAAATTCAGTTGTTTTCTAAAAGTTAAACCAATTTCTTTTTCCTACAAAAACAGAATCGTTTTATATTTATTCCTGTGTGCAAAATGCATTCATTGATCATTTTTCTGACCCGATTTTACTTGTTTCAAAATAGACTCTTCCCAAGCACCTGTCAGATTGGAAAATTACTGCCCGAGTAATTGATCAATTAACTTCATTTAGAGTATCCCTCTAGGGCAAATTTATGTAATTTACTCATGATCTTTGAAACGTTTTTTTGAAGTGCATGTTTATAGAGAATCAAGCGTTTACTGGACTGTTGTTCTCAGAGCTCCAGATAATTTTTTGAGACAAGGGGTATTTACCCCTCAGAATTTTTTCCAAAGCGTATTTCCAGATAATTTTTTGAGGCAGGGCGTATTTACGTTCTTGTTCGGGAAAGGACTAAAATAAACAGGAACACCCGACCGGAACGACCCACTTTCATTTTCGGGTTCGAGGCCATCTAACCGCAGTATGTTTCTGACCATCGAGGTTTTTTTTCTGAACAAGATTACCATCGTGTGCTATCTTTGCCTGTAGGGCCACTTCAGAACGAATATCGGCAAAAATCGCCTAAAGTTACCATCTGCTCTGCAGTGGATTTACTCGTTTGTTGGTTTGAAAAGAAAACAAACACCTTCGAGTTGTCATTTACGATTTACGGATTGACGCAATGGTCTGTAAATCGGGTAACAATTTGCTTTCACGGAGATAACCGATTGATTGAAATTCATACAAATACAACACTCGGCATCATTCGGTAGATCTACGGAATAGCCGATTGTCGCTCGGCTGGTCACAGTGGTGACGTAATTGGTATTCCCCAATTACTCAAGACTGTGATTGGCTGATTAAAGTCGTAATAGATATCGGATAGCTGACTGCCGTAACCTATTTTTACAGACAAAAAGTTTGTGTTAATTGTTGGAATTTCCTAGTGTATGTTTTTTCCGATCTTGATACGCTAACTGGCAATTATCAAATGCGTTTTTATTATTTTGAATGCGTATTTGTACGCATTTTTATAAAAGTTAATGCGTATTCAGACCAAATCAATGCGTATTTTACGCAAATACGCATCCTATCTGGAGCTCTGTGTTCTACTTTCGTTTTGAAGGAAACTTTCGTAAACAACCGATAGTCGAAAGAACTATCGTGATATTTACCGACTTTTAAAAGTTCCGTCGACCTATTGCTATAGTAAGGTAAAATATCGCAATACAGTCGACATATCGTTTCACCACCATTTCTCCCGAAATTGAAACTTTTGGTCAGGGCTAGCGCACATCTGGTCCGGGCTCATAGCATCTGGCAGCAGCAAGCCCGGCGGTCTTGTAGCCAAAAAAGTTAATGTTGAACCCTGCTAAAGGACCCTATTTCAGTGTTGAATCTAGCTGTGTGTTCTAGGGGGCCAAATGGGCCCACAGCTCTTGCTGAAGGGGGTCATCTAATACAAATACATAGCTAATTTGACCCATCATGGCATGCTTCATTCTCAGTGGGGTCGTTTGAGATTTTAGGGGGTCATTTTGGCCATGGCTCCCTCTAGATTCAACACTGCTAGTTCAGGGTTTTCCAGGATGCTGTAGACTAGAGTGTAGTGAAATTGTGTAGACTCACTGATACGTGCACAGCTAGCTCAGTAGTTACTAGTTACTAGTTAGAGCATTTGATTAGTGATCCAGGGTTCATGGGTTCGGACTAGTGATCCTGGGTTCGTAGTGATGTCAGTGGCGGATCCAGGGGGGGGGGGGGGGGGTGTCGGGGTTTTTAGCTGCGATATCGTAGCCACAAACTTGATGATGGGTAGCAGGGGTCTTGCTACCAATTTTTGTTTGGGGCCAGGGGCCAGTGAAATTGGGAAAAATAGCAACGTTTTTACCTAAATTGGGAAAAACTAAAACAAGTTTGTATTCATACTGTCACTCAGTTTCAGCTGCAAATTAGACTGTAGTCATGTAAAATGCATTTGTACATACTCTTGTTTAAGAATCTTCTCTAAAACTGTCTTCAAAATGTTTGTAAATGAAGATGAGGTCTTAACATGGGGCATTCTGGGTCCTCATTGGGAATTTTCACCAGAGAATTGGGAAAAAAAGATACTTTTTGCCATTGGGAATGGGGCCCAATAACGGCCCCAGATTTTGGCAAACGAGACCCCTGGGTAGATCAAAACCCAGATCAAAATTCAAAAAGGTTTCTGTTACACTATTGCAACTAAGGGGGTTCAAACGAACCCCCCTCTGTAGCCTGATTATTTCATTTTCATGCAGAAATTCAGTTAAAAGTGTGTAATACTTGTAAAACAAACCCCCTTTTTGTAAAAACGAACCCCCCTCAAAGAAATCCTGGATCCGCCAATGGATGTAACCTATAACTAGGGATGTAACGATACATCAGACTATCAATATATCGCAATAGTGACCTCTGCAATAGTGCTATCGTGATAGGCAACTGGCAATATCAATAGTATCGCAATAGTGGTTTCCATTATCGCAATAATTTTGATAGTTCTAAAAATAGCAATTTGTCACATGACATTGTCTAATTTTGGCCAGAAAGAAAAAAGAGAGTGACAGATTTAAGTGTTTTGACTCTACTGTCTCTCAGGCATCAATGACAGGCTACTCAAATCATGAAATGTCACTCTCTTCCTTCAGATTATTAATTTAATGATTCTGCAAATCAATTCATTAAATGTAAAATATTCAGGAAATGTGATTTTTAATGAAAAAAAAAAAATGCATTTAAAGCACTTAAAGCATATCACAATAGTATTGCAATAGCAACCTGCAATAGCAGTATTATCGTGATAGCGATTTGTTCGATAGCAATAGTATTGCAATAGTCATTTTGGTCTGCAATAGTCATCCCTACCTATAACTAACCATACAGTTATTTTTTTTGTCTTTTTTACTCATAATTTGGTCTCTGGGATGCAAAGTTTTAATTCTAGCGAGTTCCAGGATGCAACAATTTTTACAGATTTCCTATTAAAAATAGTGTATTGGACTCACTAAGCTAGCCTGGGTCCAGTCGTCAATATACAATTTGGTCAATAAGATAGCGCACGCATAAAAATCAATACCTGTTACATATTGCGGCATCCGTTTTTGATCGTGTCGATATTGACGCCTGGGAACAAGCATGGTATTTTCCAATGATAAGCCGATAAACCGTTTGATCTATTTTTAGCCGTGTAATCTATTTAAAGCCTATCGTTTTAAAACGAGGCTCGTTAACGGGATAGAGGCAGCATCTGCTATAATGCAATGAATTATATTTGAAATGTTGATAGATAATTAAATTTCTGCAAATTCTAGCATTTTCTCCTTATTTTATCAGAATGGTTCTAAGGTGCTTCTTTAGTTTTGCTTGTAAAAAATCACATATTCATTGTCAGGTTAAATTTGGTTTTGCACGGATGAATATAGATTTTTAACAATACATTCTGGGGAAAATGTTGAAAAAATGTTCCAAACGTGCAGACAATGGTCTTTATGTGAGCCATGGCAAATCCAATGCGGATAGATTAGCCATTCCCAAACTGCATATATTTATTCTGTAACAATTACCAAAAAGTTTTTATTTCGAACACAAGTTCGTTTAACTAGCAAATTCCTTCAAATTTACGACAGAAGGAGAAATTAATGTTGTTAATGCTATGTTCTATTTCTTACTATTGTCTGATACAAAATGTAAAACAAAATGGTCCGTCGAGAAAAAAATGAATGATTATGAAGACACAATTTGACAAAATGAAAATAATTATTTCGAAAAAAATGTTTTTTTTTTTTTTTAATGTAAAAACTAACGCAACCATGCGTCATTTAAATTATTTGATCATTTTCCGAACATGACCTTCTCAATAGAAAAGGCTGGGAAGATATTTTGATACTCAACATTTTCTCCTTTTGTCTGAGTATTTTCTTGCATTATTTTAAACAAATCCTACCTTTATCATCTCAAATTTTGTCGCCTGCAAGAATCTTCTAAAATGGGAAAGTCAAAATTTCAGCCGTTTGTTAAAGGGTTAATTGGTGTATAAGATAAACAGACTGATAAGAAGAGGTGTTATGTTATTGTCTACTGTAAGTGTGTCACGCATTAACCCATTCCCACACATTGACGCTTTTGACACCCCACATGATAAAGCTTTTTAAAAACATTGTGAACAATGAAGAAATTACTCGTGGCAAATAATTTCATCATTTCTCGCAATATTTTTTACATTAAGAAAAGAATTGTTACATATCATTTACTTGAAATTGTCGTCAGCAATATCTTTGAATTGAGACAAGATTGAAATTTTATTTTCTGGTTATTAGTCAACCCTTTCTAAAAGGAACAAAGCTTAATATCGACTGCTCAAATTTGAAAACGCTGCAAACCACAAAATAGTTGTTGATAAAGATGGCATTTGTTCATGGTAAGAAAATATTGAGACGAAAGGAGAAAACTGATTGTAATAAGAATTTACTTCTTTTTTCTCCATCTTTTGGATCAAGCGTTTCCAATTACGGTCTTTTTCGGGAAAGGGCAAACCTTTTCTCAAACAAGACCTGGCCCCGGTTTCTCGAAGAAACTTAAGTACGTTCTCATGCTCTAATCTGAGCACCGTGCTCAAATCGCATGAAATCCGCGTGAACTTCAATCGAATGCCCTTCAACGTTTGAGAGTATCCCTTTTAAGTTGAGCATGTTCTCATGAGAATATACTTCAGTTTTTTCGAGAAACCGGGACCTGGTTTCAACGTGTTTAATTGAAAGGGCTTGTGGAAACGTTGAACCGAAAGAAGAAATTGCTGATAAACATCATGTTCTCCTTTTGCCTTGGTTTTTTCTAAGCTGCTTGGTTCACAAATGCTTTTCTGGTCAACATTCCTTTCAGCAGTATTTAAAAAAACGGTCAAAATTTTTGCCGTTTTTAAAAGGGTTAAGCGACCGACACCATAGGATTTGTAGCCAACCGTTTAACCCTTAGCAATAACACTACCAAAATATATAAAATCCAATAATTGCTGAATTGTGCAATATTTGTTAGACTAATGAGAATTATCTTCAAAAAGACGGGTACCTGATTTCCATGAAGAAATACGGGGACCAGTCTAGTCCTCGGGTATTCCTGTTACTAAATATAGCACTAAATAAATTTCTGAACGAGTTATCGTTCGTGATTTCACCCCCAAAAATTGGTGAAAAAGGTAGAGGGCAGTGCTAAGTAAATTCGTTTGGCCCCAGACTGATCTTTAGACCGGAGAAAGTAAAGGAGGGAAAAATGATCAGTCTGGAACCCAGTCTACACTAAGCTAGTACCTGGATTCATTGATATGGAATCTAGCGAGTCCCCAGGACTCAGTCTTTAAATTGTAAAAAAATCACTGACCATAGTTTGACTTATCGCTGAATTGGAATATTTTACCGGTTTGCGATAGCGATAGGTCCATAGAAATCTTTAAAGTCGGTAAATAATGCTATAGTAAATAATAGTTCTTTCAATTATTGATTATTTATGATAGTATTGTTCAAAATGGAATAGAACCTCAACCAGGGTCAACAAACAGAGTCCAGTAAATGCTTGATTCTCAGTAAATATGCGATTAAAAAGTGTTTCAAGGAACATGTGTAAATTATCAAGTCTAATTTGGATACTCCTAACATCTGTCAACACTAACTAAATTTTTTTGCTGTTTGGGATAAGGTTGATACCTATATGTATGTTTGTTTTTTTTTTTGTTTTACAGCATGTTTGTTGCAACAGGATAACCCAAATTACAAGAAAATTTTAGACTATGGTGAACGGGTAACAGAACTGGCACCACAAAATATCAAAGGCTACTACAGGCAGGGACTGGCACATTATAATTTGAAAAACTTTGAAAAAGGTCTGGAATGTTTCAACCAAGCAGCAAGCATTTCTAAGGATTCTAAAGGTATAAAAAGAAATTTACAAATCATTCACAAGTAAATCACTTTCTGGATCAGGAAAAATGGCCTATCCAAACTGCCTAGATTTTAGACTAGTTCAAATTGAAAGCAGCTACACTACTGACAACAAAATTAATAGTTTTGGACAAAAAATTCATTGTGTATTAAAGCAAAGAATACATTGAAGGGAAATGAGGAGATTTTGATCATCATGTGCATTCTCTTCTTTTGGGGTCTAATGTATCCTCTAATGTATATTCCTACACCCCAACAAAGGACCTCTACGGATAAGGCGAGAATTCTCCCTAAAAGGCTCAGCTCGATGGGTCAATACTCAAAACTAACAAATTGAGAAACAAAATTAAGCTTTATGGTTAGGTAGACAAATAAAGGAAATAAACACCGATTTTTATGTCATTTTAAAAGTTCTATAGGTGCAGATAACTCTTCCTTTTAGTACCCACCTAAATGGTTTCGTTTTCTTACACTACCGGTATTCAAAGAGGTAAAATGAAGATTCTTTTATTTCTATTTGCAATTTATTTTCTACAGATACAGGGATAAATGGTGTTGACATCATATGGCAGCTTTGGTTTTGTCCGTATTGCGCATGCGCACCATTGAAACAACTTTAAACGCGCACTTTCCCGCCAAAAACCAAGGCATACCTACCTTCCCAAGGCTGGCTAACATCGTTCCCCCCCTTGACCCAGCTTCCCATTGACATATGTTGTGTAACTGGATCATAGGCTTCCTTGGTAAAAAGGATTTGCTGGGTCACGGGGGGGGACGTACTTTTATACTAAAAATAGTACTCATATACCATATGCCATAATTTTGGCGGGAAGATTTCGCCTTTAAACTCGTTTCAATGATGCGCATGCGCATTAAGGACAAATCGAAAAATGGTTTATGATTTCAACACCAATTGTCCTGACATTTACAGAATTTTTTTGCTTATAAAACTAAAGAAAACTTAAATCTGGTTTAATGAATAACGGTGGGGTAAGAAAATGTAATTTTGGGGGTAGGTACAGAAACCAAGAGTTATCTGTACCTGTCGAATCGTTTTGATCGTACAAAATCAGTTTTCATATGATTAAGATACATATCTAACAATACAGTTCGAAATAATAATCAATTTGCATGTTTTGAAAAATTACTTTTCCATTTGAGCCTTTTAGGGAGATTTCTCGCCTTATCAGTAGAGGTCCTTTTTGTTTGGGAAAGCATTAAGGCATTTGAGATACCATGGATCCAGGTCAGATGCACATGCAGTCAGATCAATATTGTTGTCTCAAATGGGTTTTTCATGACCTGTAACAACTGTTAGAGAACAGCATGATGAGTATTGGGTCGCTTTTCAACAAAAACCTCGTAACAGTTGTAACTGCAGCTTGTTTTAAGCTGCAGTTACGAGGTTTTTGTTGGAATGCAGCGATTGATATAGTTGCACTTAGGCACATACTCATAACTGATCTGCATAAATGCATCTATAAACATAATTACGTTCATTTTTCCAGATCCAAGCTCAAACTGTTATTAGTTAGTAAAACCAGTTTTTTTGTCCTATAGTTTCACAATGCTTTCTATTTCCCATTTTCACAAGAAAAATATTTCAAGGTTCATATTGTGAATTTTTCTCCAGGCTTCAGAAAAAATATTTGGAGATAGATATAGATTTATAGCCTCTCTTACAACCAGTCGTACATGCTCCTGCATGCGGTGTGCGTCTAAAACGTATGTTTAGTCGTGCGATGCATGCACGTGCAACATACGATTTTGGTGGACACAACCACGACGCAGACTGTACGGTGTACGCAGCAAAGAATTGACCATTCTGCGTCTTTTAGAACGTCAGGAGCACGCAAGACAGAAGTACGGAGCACATACAACAGGCATGTGTGTGACGCAGGGAACGATATACTGAAATTCCAGAAAAATCACAAAGAATGCGTACTTCTCGAAAGAGATTCATACTTTTGACCTGCTTTGAATGTACATATTTTGAGGCTCTTTTACAACCCATGGTGCTTCTTCATAAATCTTGCGATTTTTCAGAGTTTTAAAACGTATGATTTAAAAGCCGCACAACCGGTTGTAAGAGAGGCTTATCTAAGATATTGAGCACTCTTCCACTTCAATAAATGTATTGCTCAAGCCTTGCAAAACATTCTTTGTTATCAAAATCTCATTAGAATTGATGCTTTTATGGATAAACTCTTCCCCAGTTTTGACATCCCAAATTATTTGGGAATATGGAAAAAATGCTGATTTTTTTTATACACACTCTCAGTCTCTGTACTTTTTGTCCTCTCCACTTTCAAACTGGATCAGTCTAATATTTCATCGTTTGGGAAAGGTTAAAATGCCATCTTCCCTCATAAAATATTTATGTAGCTTTAGTCACTATGAGTATTTGTATCATTTCAGACCAAGCTTTCAAGGCATTGTTAGCGAAACAGATGGCCCTTTGTAAAGAGGGAATCAAAGAACAAGATAAACAATTAAAGGAAGCCTATAAAGGCATGTTTAACAGAACTAAAGGAGGGGGTGATACTACCTAGCACCTTGTGTTACAAATTAGTGTTAGCTTAATCATGGACAAATCAAGTGTTTTTCACTCCGGGAAGAGTGGAAGAAGATAGAAAATATGTGCAAATGAGCCAGGATTTGCAAGAAGGCTTATAGCATTTGAGACCAAGAACATGTTTCTAGATCAGCATGTACCTAACCCCTTTCCCTAGCAAGACCTAGGTTTGATGTGTCTAATATGAATAGCTTAGGGAAATTTTGAGGCAAAAGAAGTAAATGCTGTTATCCAGCATTTTCTCCTTTTGCCTCAATGTTTTCTGTGCTATGTTGTAAACAAATTTTGTCTTTATAAACATCCATTTTTGTCGAGCCCGCTTGCGGTGAGCTCGACATAGTTGTCACAATGGCGGTTCGGTGTATGTGCGTTAGTGCGTTAGTGCGTTAGTGCGTCCGTCCGGATGGAGCTTGTCCGGGCCATAACTTCACCATGGATGGAGGGATTCAGAAATAACTTGGCACAAATGTCAAGCTCAGTAAGGCAGAGTGTCGCGTGCAAGAACCAGATTCCAAGCTCAAAGGTCAAGGTCAAACTTGGAGGTCAAATGTCAAAAATGAGATGATTTTTGCTTGTCCGGGCCATAACTTCACCATGGATGGAGGGATTCAGAAATAACTTGGCACAAATGTCAAGCTCAGTAAGGCGGAGTGTCGCGTGCAAAAACCAGATTCCAAGCTCAAAGGTCAAGGTCAAACTTGGAGGTCAAATGTCAAAAATGAGATGATTTTTGCTTGTCCGGGCCATAACTTCACCATGGATGGAGGGATTCAGAAATAACTTGGCACAAATGTCAAGCTCAGTAAGATGGAGTGTCGAGTGCAAGAACCAGATTCCAAGATGAAAGGTCAAGGTCAAACTTTGAGGTCAAATGTAAAAAATGAGTTGATTTTTGCTTGTCCGGGCCATTCCTTAACTTGGCACAAATGTCAAGCTCAGTAAGGCGGAGTGTCGCGTGCAAGAACCAGATTCCAAGCTCAAAGGTCAAGGTCAAACTTTGAGGTCAAATGTAATTTGGTTTTATGGACTTAGCATAAGGTCCCTTTTAGCGTGACAGGTCTATGGACTTAGCAGAAGGTCCCTTTTAGCGTGACGGGTCACATATGTATACTCAAATTAATCCATTCTGGTATCTCGTTATAAATACATAGACATGTAATATTTTGTGAACAATAAACTGTCTCACCATGATCCCCATCATTCCAACTTATTTTGTCCCCACTTTTACAACGCCATTGTAATGACAGCTGTAGACATAGGTATGGTCTTCTTTCTTCAAAATGAGCGGGCTCGACATGTTGCCCTTCGGCATCTAGTTTGTCTGTTGTCATTGACTCTCAGATAGGACCACCCTAAAAGTTCGCTGTTTGTGAAAGGGTTTCTGCATTCTGACCAAGACTTATCTCTGGTTGTTAACCCTTTCCCAAACGACAAAATTTTACTTCACAAACTGCTACAGAAGACAAAATGGAAGCCTTTGCAACCATTATTTATGCCTAATATAGTTCAGAAAATATTGAGACAAAAGGAGAAACTGCTGGTTATCAGTATTTTCTTCTTTTGTCTCCATGTTTTCACCAGCCTTTTCTATAAGGGACATCAAAATCCGGTTTTGTTTGGGAAAGGGTTAATACGGTGATGAAGATGCTCCCAAGAGATCAACATGGATCTTAATGGGACTGTGTTTTATATGCAGGCTGATCTGGACCCATTTGTTCTTAGCCTTTCCCAAGCAAAACCTGGTTTTGATATCCCTTATAGATTTTACTTGGGAAAACATTGAGACAAAAGAAGAAAATGCTGATAATCAGCATTTTCTCCTTTTGCCTAAATGTTTTCTGTGTTATATTATTCATAAATTGCACATTTGGTAACATTCTTTTAGTCGTCTGCAGCAGCTTTGAAATTGAAACACCCTAAGACTTTGTCAGTTGGGAAAGGGTTAAATGGAATAAATGCCATAAGGGCCCCTTTTTCAAGATCTTTACGCAAATGTATAGGCAGGATATATAGCAAATTAACCCTTTCTCAAACAAGACCAGGTTTGATGTCCTTATTAAACTAGAAAGACCTGAAGGTCTTGAGTCGCTCCACAGGCCTGAATTTCTTTTTATATTCAATCCAAGTTTTGACTAGATTTTTGAATACTTGTGGTTCTTACAGCAAAAAAGAAGTCAAAAGCAGCAATCATGTGGTCAATGCAGAAAGAAAGTAAATGATTGACTAATATTTTAGGGATGTTAGAGTAATAATAAAATTGAAAACTGTGATTTTGCCAAATTCAAGGACACATATTTCAGTATGTATATTTAAAATCAAATCGAAAATTTAACACATGCAAGATCTTCTGGTCACTATCATTCTGTTCAAATTTTGTCTATTAGTCAATATTCGTGGCTTCAATAGTGGAAAAAGTGTTGAAAACTGAAATTTTGTCAATTTCAAGGGCACATAACTCAGATTGTAACAGTGTGATCATGTTGAAAATTACACATAAGCAAGATCTTGTTGTCAACAAGATTCATTCCAAGTATCATCTTGATTGGTTAACATCTGTGGTTGTTAGAGTGGAAACAAAGTCGAAAATGGCAATTTTGTCAAATTCAAGGGCACATAACTCATGATGTAAGATTCTGATCTAGCTGAAAATAACACCCAGGCACCATATAATGCTTATATATATTTTGTTAAAGTTTTGTCTTGATTGATCAATATTTGTAGATTCTTGAGTAAAAATAAAGTCAAAACCAGCAAAATAGAGCCGAAAATGGCAATTTTTGGCAATTTCAAGGGCACATAACTCATGCTTTAAAATTCAGATCAAGCTGAAAATTGTACCAAGGCAAGAACTTATAGTCAGCATCATTCTGTCAAAGTTTTGTCTTGTTTAGTCAATATTTGTAGTTGCTAGAGTCAAAACAAAGTCAAAATACAGCCGAAATTGGCAATTCTGTCAATTTCAAGGGCACATAACTCATGATGTAAAACTCAGATCAAGCTGAAAGTTTTACCAAGGCAAGATCTTGTAGTCAGCATCATTCTGTTAAAGTTTTGTTTCGATTGTTCAATATTTGTAGATTTTAGAAGAAAACTAAAGTCAAAACCTGCCATTTTTGACATTCAAGGGCAGATAACTCAGGTTATTCTGATTCAATCCAAATTCTTTGAAGGAATCTGAGAGAGGGTCACCCAAGGATCATTCCTGTGTAGTTTGGTTGAAATCCATCTGGTAGTTTTTGAGAAGAAGATTTTTAAAGAAAAAGTTTACGGACGGACGCACGCACGCACGCACGACGGACACACCGCCATGACAATAGCCCGCTGGCCTGAAAGGCCAGTGGAGCTAAAAAGGCTTTTGAAAACATTGAGACAAAAGAAGGAACTGCTCAATATTTTCCATGCTTTATTGTACACAAATCCAATGTTTATCAACACTATGTTTGTCATCTGGAGCAGCTTTTGAATTGGATCACCTTAAAATTCTGCCATTTGGGAAAGGGTTAATCCTCTGCTTAAAAATGGCATTGCTTGGTAAGGATATATTTACTACCAACATTTTCTCTTTTTCCCTCAACAGAGAAGTTAGTTGGGAAAAGGTTAAACGATTTTCTGTTTTCACTTCTATTTATTTTGTCATCAGCAGTAACAGCACTAAATCTTAGCCAGTTGAAAATTTTGTTGTATAAGGAAAAATATATAGACAAAGTGTTGTTAGGAAAAATAGCCTGTGCATAATGCATTCTGTCTAGAAATGGATCAACATTTCTATCTTTCAACTTTACAGACCAACAGATTAGAGGGGTGAAGACATTCTTAATTTGTTATTTCAAATCCAAACTCTATGCTATGGGTACTCATTTGCATCATCTTGAAGAAATTATTCCATTGAGAACCAACAACATAGGGTTTAATTAACTATTAATGATATTTGCTTGTAACCAACCCTTTTCCAAATAAGACCTTGTTTTAATGTTCTAATTGAAAAGGCCAGGGAAAGCATTGAGGCAAAAGAAGAAAATGCTGATTACCAGCATTTTCTCCTTTTGCCTCCATATTTTTGGTGGTATATCTTACACAAGATTTGTTGCTCTAACTTAATCATAATGGCTCAGCGCAAAACGGTTGTAACTGCCTATATGTTTATAGGCAGTTACAACCGTTGCACACAGTCATCAGTTTGGTATAGGGCATGTCATTTGTAAGAGAGCAGCATGAATTCTGATCAAATTGTGCAAGTACACTTGTACAGAATGATCTGGTCATATGGTGGCCGCTCAATTCTACCCTGAACTGCATGTATTTACTCTGGTCCATTTTGAAAGCTGATGCAGATGACAAATGGATGTTGAATAAGTTAGAATTTTTGTACCTAGAGCACAAAAATATTGAGACAAATGAAGAAATTGCTTATTGTAAGCAATTTCTTCTTTTGAGTCAATGTTTACCAAAGCCTTGTCTATAAGGGACATCAAAACCTGCTTTAACCAGGTCTTATTTGGAAAATGTTTTAATGCACCTTTTTCATGTCAAAGCTCAAACGACAGTGATGATGAAAAGTACCATAATTATTCTAATAAACGCCCATTCCCCCAAAACTCGGCTTAAAATCTGCTTATTTCAAGCACAATTTTAGCGAAAAAGGGTGATTTAAATAAAGGTTCACCCCCTGGTTCTGGATCAAAATAATGTAAGTCATACACAAAGATTATTTCCAAAATCAATGAGAAAGAGGCTGTCCAGCCCTCAATCTGTTTTGAATGAAGGAATTTCATCAAAAAATCGTATTTTGCAGTCCATATAAAAGAACTTTGCTAATTTTGACTTGCTGAACTTTGAGTCCATGAATTGACACTTGTTTTGCAAATTATGACTTACAAAATTAGAATACCTCTAATGAACGCTCACCCCCTACTTTTCCATCGACCTTGTTTCTAATAAATGCCCAGGTGTTTATAAGAATAATTACGGTATTTGTGCATCATTTTTGTACATTGAAATAAAACATGAATAAATTTAAAAGAGGAGTAAAACTTGAGTTTGGTCTTTCATCAAATAAACATTTGAGCAGATCTGAAGAAAGGTCCCTTATGGTGTTTGAGACCAATGTGGATCCAGATCAGCCTGTGCACACACACAGACAGATCAAGATCAATATTGTTCTCCAATTGCTTTTTTATGACCTGCAGCAACTTCAACACTTTCCCAAACAACTAAATTTTGAGGTGGTCCAATGGTTATCATCATTTTCTTCTTTTGTTTCAATGTTTTCTCGAGCCTATTCTCTTTGGGACCTCAAAACCAGGTCTTGTTTGGGAAAGCGTTAAGGCTTTGGAAAACATTGTGATAAATAAAGAAATTGCTTGTGGTAAGCCATTTCTTCATTTCCCACAATATTTTCTTCCTCAAAAGACCAAAAAAATATGTCATTATATTCACTTAAAATTGTTGTCTGCAACACCTTTCAAATTGGAACTGTCCACAATGTTACTGTTTGGGAATGGGTTAAACAGATGGTGATGATGTAAAATATTGTAACAGAATAGGTACCCCACCCACTAGTTTTCCATGGCCAGGAATTGTGTCAATTCCTGACCTTGGTCATTCTGCCTTGCAATAGCTATATTGAGTGATATTTTCTTACTAGAGCGTTTATAGGCATTTTCTGCACATTCCTAATACCAGTCTTACCTGCCTAACTCTTACAGTCATCCTATTCAGCCCCTTTTATTATTGTTGTGTTTTCAGCCATTTTGAATTATCTCCCTTTATGCCAAACTTAAAACTACAATATTTCATAAATTAAGTGTCTACAGAGTGCATTATATGGTTATAAAGTTGCTATTTTGTCTAGAATTTGTCTTTGCAGAAATGGATTTTCATGGAATTTGGTAGTAAATGTGTAATTCCATTCCTGGCTTTGACCTTGGAAGTTTGGAAGGAGGGAAAGTTTGAATCCTTTCCACCTTCCCACTTCAGAGGTCCTATCCTCCTTTATCAGAGTAATTTGCCAATGATGTAGGGTATCAAAAGTTAGATTTTTATATGTATTTTGTAATTATTTATATGGTTATTCCATATCTTTTTCAAGTTTAGAGTAAATGCAGGTCACAGGATTTGCTCCTGGCAACATGGCCGAAATGGCCTGGAATATTCTTTTTGCAGCCAGGATTCCTGGACTGCCAGGAACATGTTGATTGGCTCAGTGACACCTTCCATTACCTGTGATTGGTTAATGAGGGTGTAACCTAGGTGATCAAAAGTCTATATAAAGGGCTAAATCCTGGCACTAATTTAGTTTTCACTATCAGAGTCAAAGATGTCACTTCCATGAAGAAATTCTCAACAACTGGATTAAATGATACATCTTTAAAACTAACCTGTGACTCTCATTATTTACTTATCCATCTGAACAACTAACCAGGTTGAAGACAGGAATTAGAGAGAATATTGAGCAAAAGTTCCACTTTGTTTACAATATGGTTTGGTTTATTGGGGTTTTACTCTGTTTCCATTTGCTATGATCATATTGCTGAGGCTGGAGTGCCCAACCATGGATTACTGTTGTTTCTCATACCAGTACTACCACAACCAACCGAGCCTCCAGCTACTTGCCCACATAGGTTCACGATATCAAACCATTGGTGGGTGATATTTTGTCAGAAAGGATATTTTTCGTGGCTGGGTATCGAGCCCGGAACCTCTCGAGTGAGAGACAGATGCGCTACCGAACTGTGCTAAGGCTGCGGCAAAAAATAAAATGTGGATAACCTTTCTTAAAGTTGTTTTCTATACTTTTTCCAACAAAGACATGGTTTTTATGTCCAAAATGGAAAAGACTTGTAAAAAATATTGAGACAAAAGAATAAAATGCTGATAATCATTATTTTCTCCTTTTACTTCAATATTTTCTGTGCAGTAGCTTTTTTTTATTAGAAAATCGGTCATAATTTTCTGGTAAAGGATTATCTATATTTTGACCGGAGAGAAGACCCAGGGGATTGTATATATTAATGATTGTATGACAAATTCACAATCATTATTATGAATTTTTCACGTAAGAGAAAAGCTTGAAAATGCAATGAGGCAAAAAGGGAATGTTGAAAACCAGCATTTTCTGCTTTTGCCTCAATACTTTCTGCGTAACATTGTCAACAAATGCTATCTTTATGTACATACTTTTTGTCATCTCTAGCAGCTTTCCAATTGGACTAGTCTAATATTTCTTTGTTTTGGATAGGGTTAAGGTATCATTTTAGACCAATCTTATCTGGTATCAACATTTTCAAAGGCTGTAGGGGTATTTACAAACAAGCTAAATCTATTTTTTTATGAATCATGTTTTTTTTTTAATTCTTTAAATTAAGTAAAATACATGCAGTTTATGAACTGAATCTTTACCTGATGTGTATTAACAAGAGGACCATGATGGTCCTACATCGCTCACCTGAACTAAAATGATATTAGGCACAGTTTTGTTCAATTCAATTAATATTCATGACTTTAAGACTGTAAACAAACTTATGGTCAATAACATTGTGTCAAGTTTTGTTCTGATTAGTCACTATTTGTGGTTGTCCGGGTAAAATTTGAAGGGAAGATCATATGAGATCTTATGGTCTCAAACATTGTGTCCAAGTTTTGTCTTGATTGATAAAAAAACTGTAGATTCTAGAGTGTAAACAAAGTCGAAAACAGACGAAAAAGGCAATTTTGCAAATTTCAAGGGCACATAACTCTCGTCTTTCTGGCCAGATCAGACCAAAAATCAAACTCATCCAAGATCTTATGATCACTAACATTGTGTCCAAATTTAGTCTTGATCGGTCAATAATTGTAGATGCTATAGTGTAAACAAAGTCGAAAACATTGAAAAATGGCAATTTTGTCAAATTCAAGGGCAGATAACTCAGGACTTTCTAATCTGATCTAACCAAAAATCAAAGTCATCCGAGATCTTATATTCACCAACATTTTGTCCAACTTTTGTATTGATTGGTCAATATTTGGAGATGCTAGAGTGTAAACTTTGTCAAAAGTAGCTATTTTTTACATTCAAGGGCAGATAACTCCTGACTTTCTGGTCCGATCTCACCCAAAATCAAACTCATCCAAGATCTTATGGTCACTAACACTATGTTAAACATTTGTCTTGATTGGTCAATAATTGTATATGCTATAGTGTAAACAAAGTCGAAAACGGTCAAAAACGACAATTTTGTCAAATTCAAGGGCAGATAACTCAAGACTTTCTGGTCCGATCTGACCCAAAATCAAACTCATCTGAGATCTTATGGTCATCAACATTGTGTGCAACTTTTGTATTGATTGGTCAATATTTGTAGATACTAGAGTGTAAACTTTGTCAAAAGTAGCTATTTTTTACATTCAAGGGCAGATAACTCCTGACTTTCTGGTCCGATCTAACCCAAATTCAAACTCATCCGAGATCTCATGGTCATACATGTTTTGACCAAGTTTGGTTAAGATTGGCTTATATTTGTAGATGCTAGAGTGTAAACACCAAATTGTTGACAGACGGACGGACGGACGGACATACGGACAGACGGACGACGGACAAAAAGCGATCACAATAGCTCACCTTGAGCACTTCGTGCTCAGGTGAGCTAAAAATGATGATACAATAATGAAATACCAGCTCAACCCTTTCCCAAACAAGAGCTGCTTTTGATAATCAGCAATTTCTCCATTTGTCTCAATATTTTCCGTGCTATATTGTACACGAATCCCGCCTTTATCAACATCCATTTTCACCTCTTCAGCGGCTTTCTAATCGCAAAGTTCAAATTTTCGTCCTTTGGAAATGGGTTAAACAAACTAGAAATTGTGATAATCTTTAACCCTTGGCATGCTTAATTAAGCCTTTCCCAAACAATAACACTTTTTGATGCACCTAATAGACAAGAGGACCATGATGGTCCTATATCGCTCACCTGAACCAAAATGATATAAGCAACACTTTTCTTCAATTAAAAAAATACTTATGACTTTAAGACTGAAAACGAACTTATGGTCAACAACATTGTGAAAATCGAACTCATCCAAGTTTTCATCGTGCCCAACATTGTGTTCAAGATTTGTTTTGTTTGATAAATAATTGTAGATTCTGGAGTATAAACAAGGTCGAAAAACAGCTGAAAACAGCAATTTTGTCAAATTCAAGGGCACATAACTCTCGACTTTCTAGTCAGATCAGGCTGAAAATCAAACTCATCCGAGATCTTATGATATCCAACATTGTGTCCAAGAATTGTCTTGATTGGTCAATAATTGTAGATTCTAGAGTGTGAACAAGGTCTAAAGCAGCCGAAAACGGAAATTTTATCAAATTCAAGGGCACATAACTCTCCACTTTTTGATCAGATCGGACTGAAAATCAAACTTATCCAAGATCTTATGGTCTCAAACATTGTGTTCAAGTTTTGTCTTAATTGATAAATAATAGTAGATTATAGAGTGTAAACAATGTCAAAAACAGCCGAAATCGGCAATTTTATCAAATTCAAGGGCACATAACTCTAATATTTCTGGTCAGATCAAACTGAACATCAAACTCATCTGAGATCTTATGGTCTCCAACCTTGTGTCCAAGATTTGTCATGATTGGTCAAAAATTGTAGATTCTAGAGTGTAAACAAGGTCAAAAACAGCCGAAAATGGCAATTTTGTCAAATTCAAGGGCGCATAACTCTCGTCTTTCTGGTCAGATCAGACTGAAAATCAAACTCATCCGAGATCTTATGGTCTGCAATGTTATGTCCAAGATTTGTCTTGATTGATCAATAATTGTAGATGCTAGAGTGTAAACAATGTCAAAACTAAGTATTTTTCGCATTCAAGGGCAGATAACTCCTGCATTTCTAGTTCGATCTGACCCATAATCGAACTCATCCGAGATCTTATGGCCATACATGTTTTGATCAAGTTTGGTCAAGATTGGCTTATATTTGTAGATGCTAGAGTGTAAACACGAAATTGTGGACGGACGGACAGACGGACGGACAGACAGACGGACGACGGACAAAAAGTGACCACAATAGCTCACCTTGAGCACTTCGTGCTCAGGTGAGCTAAAAAGGCTTTGGAAACCATTGGCGCAAAAGAAGAAAACAAGAGCCATCATAGATGGATTATGCTCCCCCAATAAGTGTTTGTCACAAAATAAAAATCATGATACATTAAGCCCCCTTTTCCCATGACAGATTTTTTGTACACACATTATTTATATAATATGGTCTAGAACATCTCATTTATCACAAAAGTACAAAATTTCATTAAATTCTACCCATTGTTGAAGAGAAATTGGAGAAAATCTAATTTATACATTAAGGCCCCTTTTTCCATGACGCAGCCTGAAATCAACAAACGGAGGAAAAGGTCCCTAGGGATTATCCCTGGAAGTTCACATGTCAAGTTTTGTTGAATTTGGTCCAAGGGTTGCTGAGATATGGCTGTGGACGGATGGACGGACAAATTATCATACATTAAGCCCCCTTTTCCCATGACAGATTTTTTTGTACACACATTATTTATAGAATATGGTCTAGATCATCCCATTTATCACAAAAGTACAGAATTTCATTAAATTCAGCCCATTGGATGATGAGAAATTGGAGAAAATCTAATTTTTACATTAAGGCCCCTTTTTCCATGACGCAGCCTCAAATAAAAAAAACAGAGAAAAAGGTCCCTAGGGATTATCCCTGGGAGTTCACATGTGAAGTTTGGTTGAATTTGGTCCAAGGGTTGCTGAGATATGGCTGTGGACGGACGGACGGACGGACAGCATGGCGACTATATGCTCCCCCGAAATTTTTTCGGGGAGCATAAAAAGGATTGCCAGCATTTTCTCCATTTGCCTAAATATTTTCTATGCTCTATATTGTATACAAACCCTTTTAATCATTTTTTGTATGAAGCAGCTTTCAAACTGAACCAGACTCAATCTTTGCTCTTCAGGAAAGGTTTAAATGAAAGAAAGGGAGAGCATATACTGATGAACATATCTTACAAAGGAAATGTCTGCCTTACTCTTCCCATTTTGCAAACATCAAAATTTTCTGTTGATCCAAATCATTGAACAAGACAAAGTTTAATGTTCCTAAATCGAAAGTAGTACATCATAGTCATGTTCTTTTCCAGGGCTGGGCCTGGGCTTCTCAAATTTGTAAAAGAGGCTTATCAAAGTGGGTTTTTTTTAAAGATTTTTTCAAGGGCCAATGCAGTCTGGCCCATCTCTGGAAAAATGTCTGGATCCATGCATGATAGTATGGAAAACCATTGCAGTAATGGAGTTTGGGGTTTTCTCTAAATATTTTCCAATTGTCTATTTCTGAGTGAAAGTCATGAATACCATAGATTGTTTTGAAAAAGGAATGAACCATTTCACTTAACCTTTCTTACAATAATTGTCATTCAAGTTTTGCTCAACCTTTTATTGGTCAAATTAGAAATTGATATTTCAAGCATTAGAAGGGTTATACAATATAATTATGTGAGCTGGGATCTAGAAAGGGGCACATGAGAATAAAGATCCTGGGCTGGTTGTCACCAAAAAGTCAATATCAAGTTTAAAATTACATAACAATTCATCTGATTGGCCAAGACATACGTCTTGTCCAATCAGATGGCTTGTAATGTAATTTAATTATTATTTAGACAATCAATCAAAAAATGTTGGTGAAAACAGCTCCTGATTAACCTGACACAGATCCATACTGCTCTCTTTCAGTTGCTTTAGGTAATAAAAGAGTTAAATAAGAGTACAAAATGGATCTTGATCAGACTGCAAGTATATGCAGGTCAGGGGCCTGTTTCATCAAAATATTTAAGATGTGCTTTTGACTTACCAACGTCTTAAAAATCACTTAAAACAACAATCGCATAACCCAGGTCTCGATAGATTGGCGATACACCTTTCTTGCCCTAAAATTGTCATAAGACACAGGTAAGTCAAAAATTAGTCTCAAATATTTTGATCAAACTGGCCCCAGGATCCACGTTGGTCTCCATTACTATAATGGACCTTTTTACAGATCCCTAGTCTTTGTGTGTTAGTTAATGATGTAATGTTTATGGTTATATATGTTAATAATCTCTTAATCAAACTATGAACTTCTTCTTGTAGTGCTTTCTAAATGACCAGTATTTACACTTTACTTTATACAGAACTGTACATATTCAATAAATAACAGAACACTATTTAACATAGACTTCTCAACCCTTTGCCAAACAGAACAATATCAGACTGGTCTTATTTTTAAAGTGTTGAAGAACTTCAGCGAAGTTTATTCATGGTACAGGTAGAACTTTGAATGTTCCAGCATAGAAACAATTACACGAAAAGGAGAAGTGATGGCATTAAAACATGGCTTCAAGAATATTTTCAAATTTCTTGATTGCAGTTGCAATGCAATATTTGTGAGGCAAAGAAAATGGCACAAACATTATCATAAATAAGCTAGACTATTAACCATCTCCCAAACAAGACCTGATTTAGACTTCTGTAATAGAAATGGCTTGGGAAAACTTGAGACAAAAGAAGAAAAAAATCTCCTTTTGCCTAAATATTTCCTGAGCAATATCATTCATAAATTATCGGTACATTTAACATTATTTTCAATTTTGTCCTCTGTAGCAGTTTTTGAAGTGGATTGTCCTTTTACAATCAATAAACATTTGGACTGGATCAGTTTCAAATGAATAGCAAATGAAAACTATCCCTTTCTCAAACAAAACCTGCTTTTGACAAATTAATAGAAAGTGCACAGTAAAATATTGAGACAAAAGAAGAAACTGCTGATAACCAGCAATTTCTCATTTTGCCACATATTTTCTGTCCTATAATGTACACAAATAATAGCCCCATCTTAATGAACACATGTTTTGTTGTCTGCGGAAAATTTCTATTCGGAACAATCTATATATACTGGCCAAAAGTCCTAACCGGCCACTTTAAAAATGACTGTAACTTTTTTAAAAGTTATTCAATTCTAATGAAATTTGATATGTAAATATTTAAGCATAATGCTCGTAGATTTCCATGATGACTTACCAATAATTGTCATATTTTGATGTGTTATAAAGGAAAAGCTTAAAAAGCTTTAGATCTTAATAGAGCTCGATATAATGCACTTTCAAAAAATCAAAGTCCACAAATCGTTAGCTGCAACCCAGACCAAGAAAAAAATTGGAAAACATTGTAAAATTTGTGCGACTATTGACTACAGAAGAAGCAGAAAGAATGGGAGGCATGGTAAAATGGTGTTTAAATTCAACCGGCAAAACATTTTATCAAGCGAATATGCTCAATTATGGTCTGGTGTGGAAAAACGATGCAACAAACTGATTTTTTACACATATCCTACATTTTGTAGCTCCCCGTGAATCATCAGTCTACATTTAAAGCATTTTCGAAGAAAAACGTGTTTTAGATGTTGTCTTTAAGAACCGTTTTTCTGCATACATGACCTCTTTCATTTCCTTTTATGGCCATATACTGCGCACAATTGTCGAACATTTCCAATTTTTTTCTTATTCTATGTTGTAGCTAACGATCCACGAGACCAAAATTACTACATTGACAATATTTTGAGCTCTGTGTGAACTTAGAGCTTTTTGTGCTTTTCTCACGTTGCGCTTTTATTTCAATAAAACAATTGTAACTTTTCGCCAAAATCATCTGGAAAGTTCCTTTAAAATTCACATAGCAAATTTCATGAAAATCCAATCACCACCACAGGAAAAATTATCTTTGTTTTTTAAGTGGCCGGTTAGAAGTTTTGACTAGTATATTTATTTACTATAGTTTCACCAGTACTACCATAATACGCTTTATGAGGCATCCAACTGCTCATATCATTGATGTTTCAAATTTCCACCTATTGGTGAGAGACGTACACAGAAAGGATATTAGCAAAGGCTAAGGACTAAGTCTGATTCAATTTGGACCCTTCTTAATCATTTGTGAAAGAATTTAACTATAGGCATTATCTTATTGCACTAAGGCACATTAGCATATACCTCACTAACAATATATGTACAGGGGTAAAAGTTGAAAATTTTGAAAAACCTGAAAACCTGGTAAAGTCTGTATTTATATAGTAAAAATCGAGAAAATGGGGCATTTTGGAATACTCAAACCTGAACTTCAGGCATATGCCTGAAAACTTTTACCCCTGTATGTAAGACTATAACCTAGAGAAAGTGGTATGGGTCAACACCAGTCAGTACACCTTTATAGTCTGATCCTGATCTATTCTTCTGCTAAAGCATCCTTGATAATTTCCAAAGCAACAAACTTTTACATGTATGGCTTCAAAATACTTGTTGTAACAACAACAGATATAAGGAACACATACATTTGGAATTTGGATTCATTTGAGTAGAAAATATTGTAGCAATAGGAGAACATAGAGATAGCTTAATATTATTTTCCTTTGCCCTCAAAAAATCTTTAAAAAAAAACTTTAAAGTCCATTTCATTTCCCATAAGTCTTTCTAGGCCAACATTCTGAAGAGTTTTCAAATCATGTCAATGTTTGGGAAAGAGCAGTAAGCATATCAGTAAAACAGGGGTTGTAGTTGGTAGTATATTTTATAATGTACATAAATAAATGAACAATTCTTTAACAGCTACTCTAATAATTGTAACACAAACAAGTTATGTCTATATGAAACATACCAACGCCCAATAATCATGGCCAGGAATCGAATGACACATGTTCTATATATATCTTTTAAATAATTCTGTCAATATATGACTGTTTTGCAAAAGTTTTAAAACAGAGAAGACTGTATGATGCCATACAGATTTGTTGAATACTAAGGATCTTTTCAACAGTACCTGATAAAAGTTATTGAAGACCAGCCAAAATTTTAATTGGTCAATATTTCTTTATCAGGTGTTACTTAAAGATTCGACAAAATCCAGAAAAATCACTAGCGTTTTCTCCTCTTTTTTGCTTCAATTCAGTCAAATATTAATAGAATTATGAAAAAAATATTGAGATTCCCTGCCATGATAATGCATTTTGTTGAGAGCCAAATGGTATGACAGACAATGGTAAAACAATTTGCCCAAACTCTTTCATAGCAGTGGCATAAAAAGTACTGTTAATATATTGCACTATGGTATAAAATCTCAAACTTGATACAAGTTTTAATAATACTACAAAAATAAAATCATATTTAACAAGTGATACACAAGTTGTATGCAAATTCACCAATCTAGAGCAAAAACTAAGGCAAGAGAATACAGAAATCATATGCTTAGGAAAACATTGGCAAAAGAGGAAATGCTGATAATCAGCATTCTTTTCTTATGCCTCAATATTTTCTACACTAAACCATGCATGGCTTAGCATAATTCCTTTCTTAACATTCATCTTATTGTCTGCAGCTGCTTCAAAGTTAAATTTTTGCTGTTGGTGAAAGGACTTAACCCTTTCCCAAACAAGACCTGGTTTTGACGCTCCTAAAAGAAAAGGTTTGGGAAAACATTGAGACAAAAGAAGAAAATGCTTGAAATCAGCATTTTCTCCTTTTGCCTCAATATGTTCCGAGTCATATTTTGCAAAAATAACATTTGCAATAACTTCAATATTGTCTTTAGTAGAAGCTTTTGGGTGGGATCACATTAAATTGTGTTGTTTGGGAAAGGGTTAAAATTACTGCTCCTGATGATTAGATAAAGCTATCATAAATTTTCGTAACATTAACCTTTTCACAAACAAGACATGGTTTTGTTGTCTTTTTTTTAGAAAGGCTTGGGAGAACATAGAGGCAAAAGAAGAAAATGCTGTATTTCAGCATTTTCTTCTTATGTCTCAATTTTTTTTTGTTATATGGTACAAAACCCGTCTCTGTGACAAGATCAATTATGTCATTTGCAGGAACTCCGTATTCTGACCACCCTAAAATTTTGCAGTTTGGGAAATGCGAAACATAATAAAAAGACTTGTATCAAAATCTGTGACTATAAAACATATCCTAAACCTGATCCAGTGTCAGGATACTTTAGGACTTGATGGGGGCGTTGTCACGGAAGTGTTTCTACTATGTGTCTTTCTACTCTTCAGAGAAAGTCGTCGCGCTGTACGTAAAAATGTGGACTCGGATGGCACCATTGTCTTCTCACTTGCATCGCTCCCTGAAAAATACAGGCAATATCAAGGTTAACCCTTTCCCAAACAGCAAAAGTTTAGGTTATTCAACTTGAAAAGCTCGTGCAGACGACAAAATTGATATTGACAGGATTAAATTAGTGTCCGATATAGCACAGAAAATTTTGAGGCAAATGGAGAAAAGGCTGGTTATCAGAATTTTTCTTCTTTTGCCTCAATTTTTCCCCAAACTTATTCTTTTAGGTCTTGTTTGGGAAAAGGCTTAACATAATATTCATTCTGGTAATTTGAGCCAGGTTCTGGAAAAAACACTCCTAAGGCTATAGCATTCTAACAATTTTTTAAAGGCAAAACTGGAGTTTTCCAATTTGAAAGATATTGCAAACAACAGCATTGATTATGATAAGGTTGAACTTGTGTACTTTATAGTAAGGAAAATATGAAACAATAGGAGAAAATGCCGGTGATCATCATTTTCTTCTTTTGCTTTAATGTTTTCAAAGCCTTTTCTATTACAGACATCTATGGAGAGCATTTTTGAATCAAATTCTACTAATGATCTATAGAAACACTTATTTTCAGTACCTATGGTGTATAACAAATTAACTTGATCAATTACAAACAGGAATACATGTGTTTATGAGTTGTGAAGTTTGACCATTTTGCAGACCTGTGACAACTTGTAACTTATGTTTGGATTTTGTCTAGTAACAAGAGTTGTCCGCGGACAACGTAGCTCGCCTATATGACAGCTTGTCACAACTAGAAGACCTGAAGGTCTTGAGTCGCTCCACAGGCCTGAGTTTCATGTAATATTTAATCCAAGTTTTGATTAGATTGTTCAATGCTTGTGTTTCATAGAGCAAAAAGAACTTTACAAAACTAGATTGTTCAAAATGTTTGGTTCTTCAAGCAAAGAAAGTAAAACTATATGTTTGCCATTTGAGAAAGGGTAAAAGGAAATGGTAGAACATTCCAGCTTAGGATGATACTAGCTATTAAAATTTTCCATCTTCCAAACAGATCTAAATTAACAGACCATTGATTACTCCAAAATATTTCATATTTCTAAAAATAGATTTTGAGCTAAAAATAGATTTGGGGAAATACAATATTCCAAAATTAATGCAAATGGCTGGTGAAACCTGAATTTCTTGTCATATCAATTCCAAGTTTTGACTAAATTTTTCAAAACTTGTTGCTCTTAAAGCAATTACATAGTAACTAGAAAGCTGAAAACACATTCATAAAAGATCAATTGGTTACCAAGCTTTGTCTTTATTAGAGTGAGTTTGGCTGTTAGAGTGAAAAAAAGTCACAATTAGCAATTTTGTCAAATTGAAAGGCATATAACTGAGGATTTTATATTCCTATATAGCTAAGAATCACACTAAACCAAGATCTTAACTTCACCTACATCTTGTTTAAGTTTTGACTTGATTGTTCAATATTTGTGGATGTAAAGAGTGTAAAATCAAAGTCGAAAACAGCAATTTTGTCAAATTCAAGGGCAGAAAAATCATGTTTTAAGATTCCTATGAAGCTGAAAATTACACACATGCAAGGTCTTATAGCCAGTAAGATTACGTGAAAGTTTCGTGTTGATTGGTGGATATTTATGGTTGTTTGAGTAAAAATAAGGTCAAAAATGGTAATTTTGCCAATTTCAAGGGCACATAACTCAAGACATAATATTCAGATCAAGCTGAAAATTGCACTGAGGCAAGATCTTATCAGCACCAACATTCTGACCAAGTTTTATTTTGATTGATGAATATTTGTAGTGGCTAGAGTGAAAACAAAGTCAAAACAGCCATTTTTTTAATTCAAGGGCAGATAACTTCAGACTTTCTTGTTCAATCAGAATTAAATTTAGGAATCTGATAGAGGACCACCTAGGGATCATTCCTGTGAAGTTTGATCGAAATCCATCAAGTGGTTTCTGAGGAGAAGATTTTTAAAGAAAAAGTTGACGACCGGACGGACGGACGCACGCACGACGGACACAGCGCCATGACAATAGCCCGCTGGCCTGAAGGCCAGTGGAGCTAAAAACAGCAATTTTTTTTGAAAGTAGATCAAACTCCAAGGTCAAGGTCATAAGGTCAAAGGTCATGGTCCCAAATGAAAGGTCTTGTCGAGATGTATCTATGTATGAAATATCAAGACTGTATCTCTAATAGTGCCTGAGATATAAGCCAGGTTAAAGTTTTTCAAAAGTAGGTCAAACTCCAAGGTCAAGGTCTAAGGTCATGGTCCAAAATGAAAGGTCTTGTCGAGATGTATCTATGTATGAAATATCAAGGCTGTATCTCTAACACTGCCTGAGATATAGACCAGGTTAAAGTTTTTCAAGTGAAAACGGGACGCGACGCGACGCCGACACTAGGGCTGTGACATTAGCTCCCCGGACATAAAGTCCCGGCTCGCTAGACAGTAATGTAAAACTTGTATTTACGTAACTAAAAAACAATATGTGACTTACATAATAGCTTCATGATATTTTAGCAAATGCATAAACAGTGGCTGATTAAGTACATTTAACCCTTTCCCAAACAGCAAATTTTAGAGTTTTGCAATTTGAAAGCTGCTCTAAATGCCAAAATGGATGATGAAAAAGATAGTATTTGTGTACAATGTAGCATAAAATATTGAGGCAAAAGTAGACAATGCTGATCATCAGCCTTTTTTTTTTTGCCTCATATTCACAAACTTGTATTAGAGACAATAATTTTTGGAAAGAATTAAGAAATGCATTTATAACATGCAATATTTGCATACAAAGCATCATTTATAATTTTGCAAATAAACATCTGCCTGACAACATGCAAATAAGCTTGAAAGTCTAAGGGTGGAAAGTTTCCTGAAAATTACCACAATGCAGAAACAAAAAAATTGCAAGAAATGAAGGATAAGCATCAATGTTGCAATATAAAGGAAAATAATGGATTGTCATTTGTCAGGCGAGCATGCAAACACAATTTTTCAGTTTTTGGTTTTGATCATGATTGTAAACTAAATAGTATTAAACTCATTCTGACATAATGACACTTTTCATGCCACAACAGCTTAACCCATTCCCAGACGACAAAATTTTGGACTGTTCCAATTTGAAAGAAGTTGCAGACGACACTTCAATATGATGGAATTTCGAAATTTTCTAGGTTTTTTGGTAGAAAACATTGTGGGAAATGAAGAAATTGCTTGTCACAAGCAATTTCTTCATTTCCCATGATGTTTTCCCAAGCTTTTTCTTGTACTGGCGTTAAAAAGCGTCTATGTGCGGTAATGGGTTAAAGCTTTGAAAAACATTTTGGAAAGTGAAGCACCACTGCCCCACCAAACATGTGCATAAAGTACAGCAACAACAGGTTGACAACATTGATTTGGCAACAATAATTATAATGGCAATTAACATAGGAAACTTACCTTTTTATAAACATATATAATGTTAACCTTTTTCCTAACCACACTATTTCAAAATTCAATTTGAAAGCTACTGCAGATGACAAAATATGTGTTGATAAAACTTGTGTACAATACTGTACAGAAAATAATAAATCAAATCAGTATTTAGCCAACCCATTACCACTCACTGACACTTTTTATTTACTTGATGTTATGGAAAAGATTGTGGAAAATGAAGGAATTGCTTGCGACAAGCAATTTCTTCATTAACCACAAAGCTTTCTACTAACAAGAGCTTCGCAGAGCAGCGCATATACGCCCGAGAGGGGCTTGTCAGTAAAATTGGCCATTTTTTCAATTCAAGGGCAGATAATTCAAACATGAAAAGTTATCAAAATTTTGTTTGCACAACAAGACACCAGAGAGATTCATTGTGGCTAGTTTGATTAAATTCTGGTAAAAACTGTAGGAGTTGCGCACAGGAGAAAATGGGCATTTTTGAGAAAATGGGCATTTTTTCTTAAATTCAAGGGCAGAAAATTCAAGAACGAAAACAGTTATCTAAATTCCGTAAGCGGTGTGCACAACTAGACACCATGGAGATTCATTGTGGCAAGTTTGATCAAATTCTGATCAAAACTGTAGGAGGAGTTGCGCACACAAGAAAATGGGCATTTTTTTAAGTCAAGGGCAGATAATTCAAGAACAAAAAGAGTTAATTGAATTCCGTAAGCGGTGTGGCAAGTTTGATTGAATTCCGATGAAAACTGTAGGAGGAGTTGCGCATACAAGAAATTGCTAACGGACGGACAGACAGACGGACGGACAAGCGGGGCCATACGCCTTCAGGCGTATAATAAAAAGGCAAAAATATGTAAAATTTCATTCACATGAAAGTGTTGTTTGCAACATCTTTGAATTTGAAACAGTCCAAAATTTTGCATGTGGTTATGGGTTAATTGACTGCATGTAACAACTCAACAACATACTACTGTGACTACTTATACAACATAACACAACATGGAACAAAGTAAATTTCACAACTATAACTGCAAGGTTCATCACTTGATTTTTATTGCTGGCTTTTGTCTGGTACTTTAGGAGAAAATGGTAAAGTTTCCGCAGACAGATGGACAACGAAACAAGATGTGTTTGTGAAACACTAATGCCCCCAAAATGGCCAATGTTAAGTTTTCGGACAGACAGACAGACACGAGAACAACAATATGCCCCTGATCTTTCGAAACGGGAGTATGAAATGTAAAAAGAATAACACCCCCCCCCCCCCACACACACACACACCAAATCTGTCAATACAGGGACATCAAAATCATATAAATACCACCTTGCAGTAAAATTGATTCAAGATGCACTAGAAAACAATATGAAGAACATGAACAGATGAGGAATTAAAATGAAATGAGCATCAATCTGGGAAAAAGGCCATTTTAGCATTTTAGACTACCATGAATCTATATTAGCGTGTACCTTAGTGCAGCCTGACTATGATCCATGCGTCTCTAAGAGTTGTTACAGGTAATAAAGAAGCTATTATAAAACATCATGGATCTTGCACAGTCTGATATAGATCCATGCCGTTTTTAACCCCTTCCCAAAAGACCAAATTTCAGGGTGATCCACTTCAAAAACTGCCACAAATGACAAAATGGATGTTATTAAAGATATGTTTTGTGTAAAATAGGGCATAGAAAATATTGAGACAAAAGGAGAAACTGCTGGTTATCAGCAGTTTCTTCTTTTGTCTCAATGTTTTCCCAAGCCAATTCTATTAGGGACGTCAAAACCTGGTCTTGTTTTGGAAAGGGTTAAATGGCAAAACTGCCTTTTTTTCCAGATTCTAGCTCAAATGAAACTTTGTGGTACAACAAACACAATACCTACCTACCTACCACTCAACCAATTTTGAAGAGATCCGTGAATACTGGGATGAACAAAAACATGACATGAACATGATTCAGATGACGTAATGTTTGTTAGAATGAAAAAACACAAACACTTGTTAGAACATCAACAATACTATACGAGAATTGTAACTTAATTCACTAACAACAAAGGTTGTCACCGTTTCTATTAAACTATTGTAACAATTTTGATGGTCGAGCTGGCATCATGGGTAGGAACAATCAGGGTAGATCAAGCAAATAGTGAATTCAGACTTAATCATTAGCATGCTTTGAAAGTTGTATTTAATGTCATGTTTCTCATGCCTACAGTTCAAAAGCAAAAACAGCAAGCACTTAAACTTCAATATTCTGTGCATATTAAGTCGCAACAAAGGTATGGGGATTAACCTAATAGTGGGGTACATTTAATTTATAGATGGCATGCTTTAAAATCATTTACAGAGCTTTCATTTTCCATGCTTCATTGCTCAACAGCAACATGGCTACTGCAAGCACCTCTTAGCCTTTAACCCTCTCCAAAACAATTTTATGATCAGATCAGTTTAGATATAGGCAATTGCATGTGGCACAATAAAGGCTACTACATGCAGAAATTTGCATCTTATTGCCCAAATACAAATGAGAGAAAAGATGAAAATGCTGGTATTGAGCATTTACTTCATTTTCTTAAATGTTTCTCAATACATTCTCTCTAATAGAGATTGACACTAGAAGTAATTTAAGAAAGGGTTAAGGCACTATGCACAAGATGCTAACACAAGGCGTATGAGATACCTTGCTCATATAGTTGAAGGTTCAACCTCAGTTGGGGTGGCAACCCCGGTGTGTTCACCGCCTGTGAGACTGTGAAGGCGGCGAAATCCCGCCGGCCAGAAGAACCCTCCTGGCGGAGAGCTCTGTACAGAGACTACAACATAGAGGAGCAGCATGAATGCAGGGATATGGGTGCTTGAGATATTGGTTGTTTACCTTCAAAAACCTAACTGAAGCTTGATTAAAGCTAAAGTTAAAAGGTTTTCTATGAAAAGAAGTATATTACTATTTATGGCAAAAGAAATATTCTAAATAGAGGAAGACTGATGTTACAATTAGCTATTATATCTTTTGATAAAAGACAATTTTTGAAAGTTCGACTTCATTTCATTTTGAAAAAGAAAACACTTTTCAATCACATTTCAAATGACAGATTGGTTGATCACCATGGGTGTGCACACTGAATAAGTGCTACTCACAATAAATTTTCATTTTGTAAAACATTTAACCCTTTCCCAAACAAGACCTGGTTTTGACGTCCCTGATGGATATGGCTTAGGAAAATATTGAGACAGAAGAAGAAACTGCTGATAACCAGCAGTTTCTCCTTTTATCCCAATATTTTCTGAGCTATATCATACATAAATCTTATCGTTATCAACATCCATTTTGTCGCCTGCAGTAGTTTTGAAATTGAATCACCCTAAAATTTTGTTGTTCGGGAAAGGGTTAAGCCATACTAATCAAAATATTCAGGACAGACAGGGACAAAACATTACCCCCCCCCCCCCTCCCTACTACCCAGGACAGCATAAAAAACATCAATTATGCCTTTTGACATTTTTGATGGCATAAAAGCACAGTAAGCACTAGCAGTAACAGATAGATAAATAGCTGCAAACATAACTTCTCCAAATGCTTTTTGAAATTAAATTTTAGTAAAGAAATTGATAATTTCATGCAGAAGGAAATATTTTTTCGTACTACAATTCATGGACTAGCAGAGTAAAGATTTGGAAACTGCTTCAATATTCATTCTAGCTTGATGATAGTGACATTCCTGTAAAGATCTGCTGAAAGACCAGACTGTAACTCAAAGTGACCATATCTTGGTTTTTATTGATAATACTTCACTGACATTTAAACCTGTTCTGTTTTTGGTGATGTTTAAGACATTTAACCATTATCCAGTTGACAGACAATGTCACTACTGTACTTGTGGTCAACATTTAAAGATGTTGCAGACAACAAAATATATCCTTCATATAACATGAAAATACTAAGGGAAAATGAGACAGAAATGGGTAGAACAAGGGGCCCTTGTAAGTCTGGTGCACTACTACAGCACTAAATCCCCCCAAAGTATCCAATATTAAGCCTTTCTGCAACATAATTTTAGACAGATGCAATTTGACAAGAGCAGCAGACATCAAAACATGTTATGTATGTCTACATTAGAAAATGTATGTGTTAAAGCATAGAAACAATTGATTCAAAAGGAGATATATTTGATGATCAGCATTTTCTTCTTTTCTCTTAATGTTTTCCTGATCCATTTTCTACAGACATTAAAACCGCATGTTATTTGGTTATGAGTTAACCTATTCCCAAACAAGACCTGGTTTTGACATCCCTAGTAGAAAAGGCTTAGGAAAACATTGAAACAAAAGAAGAAACTGCTGATAACCAGCAGTTTCTCCTTTTGTCTTAATATTTTCTACGCCATATCTTACACAAATTCTATCTTTAGTAACTTGCATTTTGTCATTTGTGACTTTTTTTAAGTGGATCACCCTAAAATTTTGTCATTTGGGAAATGGTTAAGCTCACCTCTACTCTGTCTAGATGTTGTCGGGGACATCTGTGTCTCTGTTGTGTGTTTATTGTTGTTGTTGGTACTTATTTCTCCCTGTGAGGCGGACGCTGGCATTGATAGGGTCGCATCTGATGGCGAGTCAACTGAAAACAAAACATCAGAAATATATTAAATTTGATCAGTACAGATCAGACTGTGCATGTTTACAATCTGGTCAAAGATCCATGATGATCCCAAATAGCTTCTTAATTTTCTGTAGCAAATCTAGGATAGCAGCATGGATCATAAATTTATAATCTAACTGTATTTAGATACAGCTAATCCGAAATCATGGAAGTCTCAAACAAGGGATTTTTTTCAAGATCCCAGCCCATTTTCTTTTTCTACAAGTATTTTGCTTATTATTTACCCTTTACCTAAAGGCAGAATTTAAGGGTGGTCTTATTCAAGAGCTGCTGCAGACTACAAAATGGATGTTGTTAAAGATTGGATTTGTGTGCAGTACATCATGTGACATACTGAGCCAAAAATGAGAAAATGCTGGTTTCTTCTTTTGCTTAATGTTTTCCAACCATTTTCTATTAGGAATGTCAAAACTGATGCTAATTATCAGCATCTTTTCTTTCCCTTCAAGGATTTCTTAGTCACTGTTTGGGAAAGCATTAAAGAGGACAAAAATACCTACTTGATGAATTTGGAGGTAGAACTGGTGCAAACACTTCTGCTGCGAAATTCTCAAACATCGTCTTGTCTAAATGATGCTCGATGACAGATTCTAAACATCTTGATCTCTCTTCAAAACTAAACCAGTGTTAAGGAAACTTAAATGAAAACTGTTCATTATCATAGGTAGGACCTAAAATAATTTAACCCTTTCCCAAACAAGACCTGGTTTTGACGTCCCTGATAGAACAGACTTTGGAAAACATTGAGGCAAAAGAAGAAACTGCTGATAACCAGCAGTTTCTCCTTTTGTCTCAATATTTTCTAAGCCATATTTTACACAAATCCTATCTTTAATAATTTCCTTTTTGTCATTTTTGGCAGTTTTTGAAGTCAATCGCTCTAAAATTGTGTCGTTTGGGAAAGGGTTAAAGAAGTTAAATCCATTGTTTACAAATCTTGACCTTACTTTTCAATCTAAATAGCTAACATAGACCTCTAAGCTATCAAAAAGTTTTTCTTCAGCACATTTATATGCCATTACATGCAATTTGAGAAGTACTGGCATTTATACATGATTCTTACTTGAAAACTGGAAGCTCAATGTTTAAATTTATCATATCAAACTTTTATAAAATGTAAAGTTTTACCACGATTAAAAAATCTTAATTCAACATCAGTGCTCTATAAATGTTTGTTTTTTGTTTTCTTTATGGAAACGAAGAAAGAAAGGACAGATACTAGCAATGACCAACCCACAAAAACTTTACTGCCGCAAAATTGTTTAATGTGGGTATAACACTAGCATACTTGTTACCAGTATAAAGGATACTATGTATGATAGAATGGTTTTTGAGATCGTATGACATGACTGGCATTGACGGCTGTTGCTCTGACTAGACCTGGTAGAACTTTGTAGTCCACTATTGCACCATTAAACAGGGGACCAAACAACGGTACCTGTAGACAAACAAGGGCAGGTAATGATGACATCAGTATATGAAACAAAAAGATTCAGAACAAACTTGTAAAGAAGGTAGGCCGAAACAAGTACAAAGTTTGTACCCAGGTACCCATTATACAATTACCCCTGGTACCTGCACAAATAGGTAATTTATGAATTTGGTAGACTCAGTGAGTTTACAGTTCAGGAGAATTCCACCAGAAGGAAAATAAAGGCGAGTTGAGTCAACTTGTCTGCATGTTCCTAACGGTCGATTTATTGGTTACCTAAATTAATGAGTAAGCCTAGATCTACTCAACATGATCATTGACAATATTATACTATATGCCACCTTCTAAATGGTATAACTTTTTGACCAGATCTATCTAAATTTTCAAGTTATTATTACAATCTGAAAGCAAAGTTAAATCATTGAGTAACAGATAATAAATTTGTACCCAGGTACTATTAATTTTGTACTCTTCCAACGGGTATTCGTTTCAGCCCTATTGGAAAGATGAGAAATCCCTTTCAACATCAACAAACAAGAACTTTTTAAAGTCCCATAACCTTGTCACTGTTTCATATATATTACGATAATAAAGCAAGTCATTTACCATGTTCTTTGAAAAGTAATTCTAATTGAATATTCTTTAAACTCAAAGGAGCGTTTAAGAGAGCAGAAACGTATACGATACATAGTTCAAAAGGTTTATTCAACACTCAACCCTAAATGTCTGGTAAAAGCTATTCTACAATACAACAATGTTTTACCTCTGGTTTTCTGTCAATGTGTATTCTGAAGAGACCCGAGCTGAGAGGATATATGATGATCAGCACATCACCAAACTCTGTAGGTATAATCCCTCTCCTATAATCTCTCGTGTGTTCTGACCATACTATATGTACTTCATCATTTCCAAGATGGCGCATCTGAAATATATACCAACACATTTTATAAACAAATGTTGGGTGGATATATGATGATCAGCACATCACCAAACTCTGTTGGTATAATCCCTCTCCTATAATCTCTCGTGTGTTCTGACCATACTATATGTACTTCATCATTACCAAGATGGCGCATCTGAAATATATACCAACACATTTTATAAACAAATGTTGGGTGGATATATGATGATCAGCACATCACCAAACTCTGTAGGTATAATCCCTCTCCTATAATCTCTCGTGTGTTCTGACCATACTATAAGTACTTCATCATTACCAAGATGGCGCATCTGAAATGCATCATATCAATTCAGGTTTATAAGCAAGTGTCAAAAAGATTTTCTCACTTTTATTAACTATTAAAATCTAATTTCTTATCAACTTCCTCTGCTATTTTTATTTCAACAAATGCCGATCTACCATAACATGGGACATAGATAACACAACCATAATTTCTGGAAATCGGAGGGCATTTTCAGAAGTCTACAAACCTCGACTGAATTTGAGCAAGGACTGGATAAAGGGCCCTTAAAACATTTCATACTACAAACTGAGCACAGTCCTTTTTTAAGATTCATGCTCCTCTCTTACAGTTGCCTCAAGTCTGGAAGAACCTATTAGAGAACAACATGGACCTTGATCAGACTGCGCATAAGCGCAGGCTGATCAGGATCCATGTTGGTCTCTAAAACTATAAGGGCTCTTTTTCCAGATTCAAATTTTTAAAAATACCTTGATATGCATGGAGTCCTCGTTACCACACGGTATTCTAGTAGAGACATGGTAGAGAATTTCACTGGTAGAGTTAGCGTAGTATGGCGCTGTATCTCCGGTTGTTTTGTTCTTCTGCAAACCACCTATAAAGCCCTTGTGGGTCTCTAAATCAACCTAGCAAAAGAAAACAAAACATCATAATTTTTCAAAACATAAAAGATTTTTTTTTAATAATTGTTTTTTTCATATTCAAAAAATACTCTTCGAATGCAATTAAACTTCTCATTAAGTTGTAGAAATTCTGAATAAAGCTATCTACAAAATATTGACTGTGAAAATGGTAGCTGTTTTTATTTCATTTTTCATTTGTTTAAATTCAATAGAATTGTATTCTTACAATTTTGCAATTACACATAAAGTTTCTAGGATAAAACAGCCAAAAAAGAAACATCTGAAAGATAGTCACTCTAAATAAGACACCATATAAGCATCATATCGTGGAATTACAAAACTCTATGGATAAGTATTATATTAGCCTTTTCCTAAACAAGACCTAGTTTTGACGTCCCTAAAAGACAAATCTTGGTAAAATATGAGGCAAAAAAAAAGAAAATGTGATAACCAGCATTTTTTGATAAACTTGAACATTTTCTTCCCAGTTTCACACACAAATACATGTACTATCTTTTATCAACAAACATTTTGTTGTCTGCAGCAGCTTAAATGTAGGGACAGTCTATATTTCTACCATATTGGATAGGATTAATGTTTCTATGTTAGACGAAAATCAAGTCTGTATGTAACACTTACCTCCCATCCTATCCCTGAGACAAAGTGTTCAAACGCTGTACTCCCTCCATGGTTAGACAGTATTGAGTTTTTATCCTCCTGCCCCTCAGCTACATATATCACAGCAAACTTGTGCGTCTCACGACTACAAAATAAGCATTTTTTTACATTAACCCTTTCCAAAACAGCAAATTTTTAGGCCGATCCACTTCAAAAACTGCCATAAATGATAAAATGGAAGTTTTTAAAGATAGAATTTGTGTAAAATATGATATAGAAAATATTGAAACAAAAGGAGAAACTGCTGGTTATCAGCAGTTTCTTCTTTTGTTTCAATGTTTTCCCAAACCTTTTCTGTTAGGGACGTCAAAACCAGGTCTTGTTTGGGAAAGGGTAAAGCCCCTTTTTCTGTGATGCAGCCTATTATGCCAAAATCCCAACAATAATTATGTACAAAGTCCGGTTACTGGGAACATTGTGTTGAAATTACATCCTTATCTATCCATAAATATAGGAGTTGTGTTGACAAGATCAGACGTACAGACAGATGTCAGAATGGATGGACAGACAGAATGAGATAATGATGCCAATATTATGCCCATCTTTGGAGGCATAAAAAACTAGATGAATGATTAACACTAAGACCTGATGCATGATCATGATGCCATATAATAGGGTTACTTCAACACATTAATCAATGGTACAGTGAAAAATTGGTATCCTAGAAATTTTCTTATTTCTATTTTCTATTAGATACATATTATAAACATGTTAAATAGAAAAACCCAAATCTGTTACATGTTTTCCTAAGTAAAAAGTATCATTCATATACCAAAAATTGTGTTTTCATTTCTTACCATTTTTGAGCATCCAAATTTTTCAGTTCTCTTAACAACTTGTCTGACTTCTTCAACAGATCAAAATGACACCTGGAGTAGAAGAAAATATGATATTTATTTTAAAGACAGGATCAACATTTATTTGTGAAACATTAGTACTCAATATTTGATACATGAGTTTAATCAATGATCTTGTCCTTTGTAATACAAAGTTGGTATCACAGTTAAGGTATTGCCACAAGGAGTAGACATGCAATCGAGAAAACCTTTTGTGCAAGGTTCAAAACTTAAGGACAATGTTAAGTTCTTAGTGAAAAGACTACTCAAGCGAGTACCTAAAACTTTGGGTATGATGAACAATAAAAGGATAATTCGTGTATGTAAGAACATTTATGTCTACTGACCGTTTCTCCCATGAGAGAAGTCCCAATTGATCAATCATCATTCTACACATCTGGAAGGGTGATACAGGGTCCTCTATCTCTGTAGGCATCTGGGGTTTGGCCAGCATACTAAATATAGGAGATGGCAGTATGTTAGATACAGTACTTGGTTTTATTGTTGTTGTTATCAAAATAATCAAATTAGAAACTACAAATCACAAAATATTCATCAGAACATTGTTGCCTGCTCTACTAAAGTAATGTTTGATGAGCATAGAAATGCTTGCTTTCATGATCCTCTCCTTATTATGTTTTATAATCTCTCTAATTACCCCTTCCTTTTTCTACAGACAACCGTAAAAAGTCTGGTCTTAAGAACTTATGAATACCTTATACACATAAAATTGCCAGTAACATCTTTTCTACAAATTGTGATGCACTTTTATTTTGATCTGAGATAATACAAATAAGATTAGATTCCATCCTTTACAATTCAATTTGTATGAACATTTAATATCTTCCAATATATTTGATTATGGTTTATATTTTGTACAAACGGTATTATAGACCAAATAATTCAGGCTTTGGTCAACTTGACACTGATATTTGTAAGAGATTTTCCTGACTGACATCCTCTCTCAAAATTGTTCTCTATCCATATCTGTCCATGAAACAGTTATGTCTTATCATTAAAAATACTATGAATTTACATGACATTGGCACAATCTAATTTTACAAGATTTCTATGTTATCTACTGATATTCATTCTATCATACAATTGACTAGCCTAAACTCTGGTTTTCCATCTAAAATACATACTTTACATTATATGTTATAAACATTACAAAATGTTTGAAATTATATCATCCTTACATATTAGGCAATAATATATTTTTGGCAGCATTGTAATCTATATTACATCAATTTAACAGTAAAATTCACATAGCTCTTTATATCATTAAACATAGCAATAAAAGTATATATCTATATTTAAAGTAAATACCAAAAGAGATACACCTTCATGATACTTTAACACAGCACCACTTCTTATTATTTATTAGTAAATGCTTGTGTTTTTCAAAACACAAAATTCTGCCAATTTCTGAAAGTGACAGAAAGACACTATGAATTATTAGTAGCAAGTGACAATAGAGTTGACTAGAGTGGAAATTGTTAAAGTTATGTATATAAATTGTATACTTGGATTATTCCGACATAAAAGAAATATGATGGATCTATCTTGTATAAGTACATGTAGCAGAGACCGAGAGTCATTGTTTTATGATAAGTCAGCAATCAATGATAGCTATTTGTGTACAAGAGATTACTTTCTCTACATTTAAACTGTTGTCATGGTTTTTTAAAGATGCATGAATCAAAGTATGAAAAAAGAGGGTTTTACCCTTTCCGAAACATGACCTGGTTCTAATAATCATTCCACATTTGGCCGTAAACTTTTCCGTACTTTATTGTACAAAAATACTTCCATTGTCAACATTCATTTTAACAGTTACAGGAACTTTCAAATTGGAGAACAAAATGGAAAGATAACATTAGTGTAAAACGCAGTACAGAAAATAATGAAGCAAAAACAGAAAATGACGGTAAATATTATTTTCTTCTTTGTCTTCATGTTTTCTGAAGCCTGTTTCATCATGGACATCAAAACTAGGTCTTGTCTTGGAAAGGGTTTAACCCTTGCCATAATATCTTGTTCTACATTGATCTGTCATTAAAATACCTCAAAATGTTCTCATACATGCACAAATGGATAATTGCATCACTTCACGTTATTTTACAAAATAACCACAAAATCATAGAAGGTAGATAGATAAAGACCCCAATCTGAGAGGTAACAGCAAAAGCATGCAAATAGTCAATTGCGGCAATTTATATGTTTAAAAAAATTTTCTTGATTCTGTGAATGCCCAAGTTTTATGCTAATTTTGGACAGTTGAAAATTTGTAATCTTAGACAGTTGAAAATATGTTTATTCATGAAATCTACCAAAATTTTAAGAAACAGAAAAGATAAAGTGAAAAATTTAGCAACTTGAGAGCTCATCTCAATCTTTTTAAGTTATATTTGTTCTGTTCCATTCTTCTTTCTTTCCTTTTTTCTTTTAAATCTTACCCATTTAATACAGAATGAGGATTATTTATATCTGATAGGTTCCCCCTTTCCAAAACCAAAATATTAACATTTATAGAAGAAAATGGTTTTCCAAGCAGGACAATGATCTATACAGACCCAGTAGAACTAGTTCAATAACAAATGTGACTTATTCATCCTTGGATACCCAGGAGTCTCCCCAAGCGCTATGTTACAATAACCCTCTAGACAATTTGCTAGTAAAGCATTGAATCAACCTTGTAATATCAGTATGAAACATCATAGAGAACAATCCAATGGGATGTGCCCTCTCTAAAGACAAAGTGTTGCCAATGAAAACCAAAATGGATGTGCCCTGACTGATATTCAAGCCAACATAGGGAAGATAAAAAGATAGAACATCACTTATTAAGTGGTAATGTTAAGTAAATTGTCCAAGGAGTCAATGCAGCATAGCATATAGGGAGATTACTTGGCTTCCTAGGATGTGAAATCGTAATACATTTGTGTTAATTTTTATCATTGAGTTCTGCTAAACATTCAGGTGACCTTTGCATTGATTTCTTGATTTCTTGATTACAGGCGTCTAGACTTATTCAATATAATGAACTGTGAAATAGAAGTAAATTTGAAAAGAAATGGCACTATTTTTCACAGACTGTGTTGAATAATGGACTGTGATGCAAACTGACAAGTGCCCAGACACTACAGACATCACTACTCAAATGTATGCGCTTAAATGAATATGAAATGAATAGACTAGACAAGAGCTGAGCATCTCATAGTGGCGCATATACAACTGAGTGGGCCTTGTCAGTGAAATTGGGCATTTTTTTCAATTCAAGGCCAGATAATTCAAGAACAACAGGTGTAATCTGAACTTCAAAAAAGACTTGCACAAGTAGACATCATTTATATTCATTGTGGCAAGTTTAATCAAATTCTGATAGAAACTGAAGAATTTACAAACGGATGGGCAGACTGACAGTTGGACGACCAGGGCCATTACATAATATTATCCTTCAATTGTATAATGATATAATGCACCCCAAAAATGGACAATATTTAAATGATACACAATCACATTATTTTATTAAAATGAAATGAAAATAATGACTTCCCAATCTTGTCTATACAGTTTTCCTCTCTCTTACACCATAGACCAGATCCCCAATCTTGACAAGTGTAAACACTTCTACATGTTTAAAAATCATAGTCAAGTCATGATATTACAGCACATGTGTACAAAATTTATCCTCTTAAACAACATAATATTTAACCCTTTCCCACACATTGACACTTTTGGACACCCCACAAAATAAAGGCTTTGGATATCACTGTGGAACATGAAGAAATTGCTTGTCACAAGCAATTTCTTCATTTCCCACAATGTTTTCTACCCAAAATGACCAATCTTTTTTTAAATTTCATTCACTTGAAATTGTCATCTGCAACATCTTTTAATTTGGATCAACCTAAAATTTTGTCGTTTGGTAATGGGTTAACTCCAAACTACTTTATTTTTACATGTGATGTTTCCAATCTTGCAGATTACTCACACTTGCAAATTTGAACCCACACATGCAAAAAATTATTGAATTTATAAAGGTTTTTCCCATTTTTCACATAGGTAAACTTTGTAAACATGTTTGATGATATCCTGACTGGACTATAGCTAGTCATTATGATAGTAGAGAAATCTGAATATGACTAATAGAGACTTACTGATCATCATCCATACGTCTGACAGTTCAAAAATAAGAGATACATTCAACTTAGTGTACATACATTTGATAATAATAAATCATTATGACATGTAACATCATTCATTCACATAAATAGCTACACAATGTATAATCCGTAAATATTGACCTGAACCTGCTGAATATGCAATGAGTAATTGTGATGCTAAATAATCACTCTCCTACATATATTGACATGCGAAGCATGTGCAGAATACAAAGTTACAATACTTATGGAAACTATCGACTGCTTGACAGTGAGGATTGCTGGCGAGTATTGATTATTCCATGTAACAAATCCTCATTACATATTCATCGGGTTCAGGTCAATATATACAGACTATAAAAACATGTCATGCATGCAAGATCAATATCATGCTACTGAGCTCTCTTATAGTTGGTAAAGGTTGTGAATGAGCTATTTAAAGAGCAACATGGACCTTAATTAGACATTGTGTATACACAGGATGATCTAGAACCATGTTGGTCTTAACCCTTTCCCAAACGACAAAATTTCAGGGTGATCCACTTCAAAAACTGCCAAAAATGACAAAATGGAAGTTATAAAAGATGGAATTTGTGTAAAATATGGCACAGAAAATATTGAGACAAAAGGAGAAACTGCTGGTTATCAGCAGCCTCTTCTTTTGTTTCAATGTTTTCCCAAGACTTTCCTATTAGGGACGTCAAAACCAGGTCTTGTTTGGGAAAGGGTTAAATGCCAGAAAAGTCATTTTTCTAGATCTTTGCTCATATCATTTTGTTTTTTACTTAAATGTGTTTTTTTAAGTTAACATGGCAATGTGATAATGAAACTTTATTTATCCAATAAGTAATCAAACAAACTTAAATTGGATAAAATGTTGGTATAGACTAAGATCTTGCCATACATGTAATTGTACAAACTGATCTTTGCCTACACCGTCTGCTACAGCAGGAGTATAGCTAAATCAGTGTGACAAAGGTTGAAATTCTGATTTACCTAATAGCAAAGTTTCATCTAAATACATTATAATGGGGAATTAGAGTATAAAGTTTAATCTATTTCTTCATGCTGGGAGTAAAATATATGTCTTAGTAATTGGTCCATGCTAGGTCATAGAAGATCGTTCTGCAACAAATTAGTTCATACATCCATTCAGTTATTGGTTATGAATAAGAAACACAAATGCTCTTTAAATAATACTATCAATTTTTTACATCAAGTAATATTATGGATAGATGGACAGACAGACAACAGTTAACAAAATACCCAGTACAGGGCATAAAAAATATCACAGCAATCATTCACTTTTGGTTTTGACATTCCTAAAAAGAAAGTCTTTCAATAACACAGAGAAAATGATGTCAATCAGTATTTTCTCTTTATGTTTTAGCATAAATTTACTTTATCTTACACAATTTCTTTCTATATGAACACTTCTATTCTCATTTGTAGCAGATTTTAAATCAGAAGTCCTAATTTTTGCTGTTTGCGAAAGGGTTCAAATTATATGCTTTATATACAACAACATTGCCAACACATTCTCACCTGGCATCATTTTTATGTTTGTTGTAATATTCCAGCTCAGCTTCTGTCTGATGTAGCACCATATCTGTCATCATGCTCTCAGCTGTCTCATTCAGGTCCTCCGGTATCGGTCCTTCAATATTCAGGGGTACTCCCGGGATTAACAAACATTCAGGGCTGGTGTGTCCAACATAACCCAACAACTGTAATGGATTTATGCAAACATTGACTGAAATTTTGTACAATATGGACCTAAGTAAAATTCAATCTTAGTACGAGTGCTGGTTACATGACAATAAATTCTGGATAAATGGAAAAATTGCACATTTTCTTATGGTACAGGGATAAGCATGCTGAAAGGATTTAGTTCCCACATAGAAATAGCCTTTTTACCAGATTTTTTTCCCACATAAACACAAGAGAAACTTACCCCAAACAAGTTATCTACAGTCTGGTCTGCATCTTCCCATGTTGGTATAACATCCTTGCTTCTCTCTTTAGGTAGAATAGCTAATTGTTCACCATCTATCTCATCCTGACATATTAGAGGTTCTAACTCTACATCCTTAGATAAACCATGAAGGGTCCGCGCATCTAGACAGATACAAGTAAATAATTTAGTTAAACCCAAGGCAGGAAATCATGTGACACTACAACAAACCCAGAAATTCATGTGATTCCCTGCCATGAATACTAGTCATGGCAAAAGATCATCAGATCTGTTTGATGAAAATACCTCTAACATTTTATCCACCTCAGTAAGTCCTAGGTCTGACACTAACTTTGTTCTGTGAGGTAGAGGTTCATAGTTTGGTCTGACAAAATTTGAGTCAATTCATTATTTGGTCCAACATATTATCCAGAATTGTCAGACTGAATGTCTGTCAAAAACTTCTTGTCCTTTGCCATGTTTGTATTTTGTTTGATGCAGCTCCTTTCAATGAGTATAATTTATAGCTCCCTGAACTCATACATCAGACTCATGAAATGATAAATAGTACAATTCAACCATTAAAGTTCTTGGAAACATAAACCTTTTAACCTTCTTATCTTGAAATCGGGGCTTCAGCTTAAAGCCCATTTCACGATCAGCCTACACATACATGCTGTCTGACTTTATCCTAGTCTACCAGTTCCTCTAAATTCAGAATAAATAAGAGCTTCGCAGAGCGGCGCATATACGCCCGAGAGGGGCTTGTCAGTAAAAATTGGCCATTTTTTCAATTCAAGGGCAGATCATTCAAACATGAAAAGTTATCAAAATTTTGTTTGCACAACAAGACACCATAGAGATACATTGTGGCTAGTTTGATTAAATTCTGGTTGAAACTGTAGAAGTAGCACACAGGAGAAAATGGGCATTTTTGAGAAAATGGGCATTTTTCCTTAAATTCAAGGGCAGATAATTCAAGAACGAAAACAGTTATCTAAATTCTGTAAGCGGTGTGCACAACTAGACACCATGGAGATTCATTGTGGCAAGTTTGATCAAATTCTGATCAAAACTGTAGGAGGAGTTTCGCACACAAGGAAATGGGCATTTTTTTAATTCAAGAGCAGATAATTCAAGAACGAAAACAGTTATCTGAATTCCGTAAGCGAGGTGCACAACAAGACACCATGGAGATTTATTGTGGCAAGTTTGATCAAATTCCGATCAAAACTGTAGGAGGAGTTGCGCACACAAGAAATTGCTAACGGACGGACGGACAGACAGACGGACAGACAGACAGACGGACGGACAGACGGACGGACGAGCGGGGCCATAGCATAATACGACCCTTCGGGCGTATAAAAATTACTGAGCTTTCATGCATGATTGGTTCTCAAAACCAATCTGGTATCTTCATAATTCAATTGAAGTCAAAGTTGCACTTAGATAAACGCACAAAAATACAAATCAATAGCTTGCTGAACATGCATGCTTACTTTCGAAGTAGGAGCCTTTAGGACACCATGGTGGACCATAGAGTACAGAGCTTTCCCAGCAATATTTGCCTGTAAGATCCCTCAATATTACTCTACATATAGTCTTGGCTGTGGTTAAACCAGCGGTTACTCCACCTCCAGGTAAATCAAGCTGTACAAAATATAACAAATAAGATTAATCATTAAGACACTCCTTGACCATTTCCAAAATGACAACAGGTTACAATGGTCTAATTCAAAAGCTGCTGCAGACCATAAATTGGAAATTGGATTTGTTGGAAAATATCGAGGCAAAAGGAGAAAATGCTGATCATCAGCATTTTCTTCTTTTGCCTCAATGTTTTCCCAAGCCTTTCATCAAGACCAGTTCTTGTTTGGGAAGAGTCTAGGACACCATGGTGGACCATAAAGTACAGAGCTTTCCCAGCAATATTTGCCTGTAAGGTCCCTCAATATCACTCTACATATAGTCTTAGCTGTGGTTAAACCAGCCGTTACTCCACCACCAGGTAAATCAAGCTGCACAAAATATAACAGATAAGATTAATCATTAAGACACTCCTTGACCATTTTCCAAATGACAACAGGTTAGAATGGTCTAATTCAAAAGCTGCTGCAGACCATAAAATGGAAATAGGATTTGTTTGTGCAATATAACATGGTAAAAATTGAGGCAAAAGGAGAAAATGCTGATCATCAGCATTTTCTTCTTTTGCCTCAATGTTTTCCCAAGCCTTTCATCAAAATAAGTTCTTGTTTGGAAAAAGAGTTTATAACACCATGGTGGACCATAGAGTACAGAGCTTTCCCAGCAATATTTGCCTGTAAGATCCCTCAATATAACCCTACATATAGTCTTAGCTGTGGTTAAACCAGCCGTTACTCCACCTCCAGGCAAATCAAGCTGTACAAAATATAACAAATATAATTAATCATTAACCCTTTCCCAAACAAGACCTGGTTTTGACGTCCCTAGGAGAAAGGGCTTTGGAAAAAATTGAGGCAAAAGAAGAAAGTGCTGGTCACCAGCACTTTCTCCTTTAGTCTCAATATTTTCTGGGCTATAACAAGCATACTTTCTCCTTTTGATATGATTAATTTTGTTGTCTGTAACACCATTCAAATTGGACCACCCTGAAATGTTGTCATTTGGGAAAGGGTTAAGACACTCCTTGACCATTTATTTCCCAAATGACAAGATTTTAAGTTGGTCTAATTCAATAGCTGCTGCAGACCATAAATTGGAAACTGGATTTGTTGGAAAATATCGAGGCAAAAGGAGAAAATGCTGATCATCAGCATTTTCTTCTTTTGCCTCAATGTTTTCCCAAGCCTTTCATAAAAATTAGTTCTTGTTTGGAAAAAGAGTTAAGGACACCATGGTGGACCATAGAGTACAGAGCTTTCCCAGCAATATTTGCCTGTAAGATCCCTCAATATAACCCTACATATAGTCTTAGCTGTGGTTAAACCTGCCGTTACTCCACCTCCAGGTAAATCAAGCTGCACAAAATATAACAAATAAGATTAATCATTAAGACTATCTTTGACCATTTATTTCCAAAATGACAAGATTTTAAGTTGGTCTAATTCAATAGCTGCTGCAGACCATAAAATGGAAATTGGACATGTTTGAAAATATTGAGGCAAAAGGAGAAAATGCTGATCATCAGCATTTTCTTCTTTTGCCTCAATGTTTTCCCAAGCCTTTCATCAAAATTAGTTCTTGTTTGGAAAAAGAGTTTATAACACCATGGTGGACCATAGAGTACAGAGCTTTCCCAGCAATATTTGCCTGTAAGATCCCTCAATATAACCCTACATATAGTCTTGGCTGTGGTTAAACCTGCTGTTACTCCACCACCAGGTAAATCAAGCTGTACAAACAAGAGGGCCATTGGCCCTGGAGCGCTCACCTGATATAATAACTTTTTTTTGTAAACCAATTTTCAGGTTGATTGGACAAAGAATGTGACCTCTAGGGTGCACACAAGGTTTATCTAAGATTTGACCTCGTGACCTAGAATTGATCAAGACAATCATTCTGATCAATTTTCAGGGTGATTGGGTAAAAAATGTGGCCTCTAGAGTGCACACAAGGTTTTTCTAAGATTTGACCCCGTGACCTAGTTTTTGACTCCAGATGACCCAATTTCAAACTTGTCCGAGATTTCACCAAGACACTCATTCTGATCAATTTTCAGGTTGATTGGGCAACAAATGTGGCCTCTAGAGTGCACACAAGGTTTTTCTAAGATTTGACCCCATGACCTAGTTTTTGACCCCGTATGACCCAATTTCAAAATTGTGCAAGATTTTATCAAGCCAATCATTCTGAGCAATTTTCAGGTTGATTGGGCAAAAAATGTGGCCTCTAGAGTGCACACAAGGTTTTTCTAAGATTTGACCCTGTGACCTAGTTTTAGACCCCAGATGACCCTATATCAAACTTGTGCGAGATTTTATCAAGTCAATCATTCTGAGCAATTTTCAGGTTGATTGGGCAAAAAATGTGGCCTCTAGAGTGCACACAAGGTTTTTCTAAGATTTGACCCCGTGACCTAGTTTTTGACCCCAGATGACCCAATTTAAAACTTGTCCGAGCTTTCATCAAGACAATAATTCTGATCAATTTTCAGGTTGATTGGGCAAAAAATGTGGCCTCTATAGTGCACACAAGGTTTTTCTAAGATTTGACCCCGTGACCTAGTTTTTGACCCCAGGTAACCCAATTTCAAACTTGTACAAGATTTCACCAAAACAATCATTCTGAGCAAATTTCAGGTTGATTGGGCAAAAAATGTGGCCTCTAGAGTGCACACAAGGTTTTTCTAAGATTTGACCCAGTGACCTAGTTTTTGACCCAAGATGACCCAATTTCGAACTTGTCCGAGATTTTATCAAGACAATTATTCTGAGCAAATTTTAAGTTGATTGGGCAAAAAATGTGGCCTCTAGAGTGCACACAAGGTTTTTCTAAGATTTGACCCCGTGACCTAGTTTTTGACCCCAGATGACCCAATTTCGAAGTTGTCCGAGATTTTATCAAGACAATCATTCTGAGCAAATTTCAGGTTGATTGGGCAAAAAATGTGACCTCTATAGTGCACACAAGGTTTTTCTAAGATTTGACCCTGTGACCTAGTTTTTGACCCCAGATGACCCAATTTCAAACTTGTCCGAGATTTTATCAAGACAATCATTCTGAGCAAATTTCAGGTTGATTGGGCAAAAAATGTGGCCTCTAGAGTGCACACAAGGTTTTTCTAAGATTTGACCCCGTGACCTAGTTTTTGACCCCAGATGACCCAATTTTGAACTTGTCCGAGATTTCATCAAGACAATCATTCTGAGCAAATTTCAGGTTGATTGGGCAAAAAATGTGGCCTCTAGAGTGCACACAAGGCAAAGTTTGACGGACGACGGACGACGGACACCGGACGCCGGACACAGCGGTATCACAATAGCTCACCATGAGCACATTCGTGCTCAGGTGAGCTAAAAATATAACAAATTGCGTTTTCATTAAAGTCCCAAGAACAAGATGTAAGAAAATACTACAGTCAAAAGTGAATTTAATGGCATCTTATGGAGACTTTATACATGCATTTAGATACCTCATAAATCTCTTAGATCATTGACTCTCCAAGACGAGAACTAGAATTCATCTAAAATACATGTTAAACAGTGCATAAAAGTACAACTGACAGACACTGCTTTTCCTCATTGTCATAATTGTAGTGTGATTGAAGTAAAGATTTTGTAACTGACATCTTACAATAAAGTAAAATTTGATTAGATTTTTGTAAAAACAAGTTGTGTTTGTGAAACAACAATGCTCCCTAATTTGAGCTTTGGAAGTCAAATACTTTTGGAGAAAAGGCCAATGTTAGGTTTTTGGACAGACAGACTTGAGTAAAACAATATGCCACCGATCTTTCGATACAGGGGATAAAAAATATCTTACCAAGGCTGGGAGTTCAATGAAGGATATCAAGGTTCTGTGATTCAGCACAAAAAACTGAAAAATAACACATAAGTAAATGTTAAATATGTGAACGATCAATATCAGCCATTTACAGAATAATTTATTCCAATAAGATGTAATCAACTCTTTCCAAAACAAGACCAGGGTTTGATGACTCTACCAAATGTTGGATTAGACATATTCCTCAACATATTTCTATGCTTTGATTTGCAAACTATTTGCAGTATCACTTGTCATCTGCAACAGCTTTCAATTCTGTCAAGTCTAAAATTTTGTTTCGGAAAGCTTACAGAAACAACAATGTCTTGATACCGGTGATAGTAAGATTTCATGATAAACTTGCATAAAACAGTAATGACAATATATCCTATTTCTTACGACAAGTAAAGAACAAATTTGTTTACTCTTAGTGAGAATAATGATTCACAAGCAAATCTAAATGAGCTTGGAACTGGAAAAAAGAGGCCCTTTTGACACTTTTGAGACACTGATGGATCTGGATAAGTCAATTCAGAAGTTGTACCCTACCTGTACATTAGGGCAGGTAAATATATCCCCCTTCAGATCATCCATGTGTGAGTCTGCAAGATCACAATGTTCAGCTACAGAGCTACCCAGTCTAGATGCACCAATACCCATTGGGAAATGAGACAGATAGTTCACCAGATGATTCATGATCTGAAATAAAATATCACAAAGGGCATAACCCTCACTCTAATAACGTAACCTAGAATTGCTTTGAGTCAGATGAACTCAAAGAACTATGGAATAGAAAATATGAGGAGTTGATGACATTAAAAGATTTTAAATGCTAATATTGGACAGTTTTTCTGTCTCTGTTTTGCACTAAACATTTATTGCCGTAGATGGGTGATGTGTAATATTGCATGGAACAGATAGATACCATTGATAGAAGGTTACAAACCAAATTTGAGCTTTGTATGTCCAATATTTTTTGAGAAGTTCTTGGACAGACAGACAGAAAGACATGAGTAAACCAATATGATCTTTTGACATGGAGGCATAAAAACTATAGAAAAGCAAAGATTTTTGTGTCAACTTACAATAGCTTTGCACTGAAGCATTAGATATCTTACCAGTCTAGCAGCCAACTTCACACTGTCTGGCTCTTCTTTTTTCTGACTGTCCGTGGGTGAGACCTTCACCTTATCTGACCCTGACGACATGCTGGATATCGAGTCAGAGCTCGATAATCGTGACAAACTGCTGATCTCACGTAGATTCTCAAACTCCAACTGCCTCAAAAGAAAGGCTTGGAAAAACATTGTGGAAAATGAAGAAATTGCTTGTCACAAGCAATTTCTTCATTTTTCACAATGTTTTCTAGCCCAATTTTAAAGATTTTTGAAATTCCGTTGAAATTATCATCAGCAATACCTTTCAATTTGGAATGGTTCATACTATCTGGTAATGGGTTAAGATTTCTTACCAGTCTAGCTGCTAACTTTACACTGTCTGGCTCTTCTTTTTTGTGACTGTCCGTAGGTGAGACCTTCACCTTATCTGACCCTGACGACATGCTGGATATCGAGTCAGAGCTGGATAATCGTGACAAACTGCTGATCTCGCGTAGATTCTCGAACTCCGGATCCTTCCATAGGTCCGATACCCAGGCACTGGCTGTTATATAAGACACAGGGGTATGTCCTTGTACTGCTACATTCAACATCTGAAGAGAAAACAAACATCATGGTTCACAAATACAAGGTAGGAAATATTAAGTGACACATACTACAGCAAAATCTCTCACTAATGCTCCTTCAATACTTTACAGTTTATCACAACTTGCTTTCTTCTAAGATCTCAACAATTCAATTTACTACCAATGACAAATTCTTGATTTGCATATTTAGTGATTATCAAAACGTCATCTAAAGACTTGTGAAATAGCTATCTTTACCAAATGCCAGACTGTGAGAGGGCAAAATTTTTGCCAGCCGGCAAACTTTTCGACAGTTTAAAATTCTAAGATGTAGCAGACAACAATTTAAAGTCAATGAAATTTTACATTTTTTGTCTTTCTGGGTAAAAACAATGACGAAAATGCTTGTTAGAATCCATTTCTTCATTTTACAAAATGCTTTCTAAAGCTTTATCTTGTGGGGTGTCAGGAGGCGTCATTATCATGACCATGCCACACACTAACCTGGAACACATTGTTTATACATCCTTTATCTGACTCGGATGTTTCTAACAGTGACTGTACGGGTATTTTGAGGCACCATTCTCCCACACAATAGATCATGGACACAAGTAATCTCTTCTCATCAGTACTGGGTTGATAATTCTCATTGGTAGGTATCAACATGGTGATTGTAGCTGCTATAATCTGCAATATCAAAAACATGTATGTTATGAGTAACCCATTACTAGACAGCAAAATTATCAGGTGGTCAAAATTCAAAGGTGTTGCAGACAACAATGTCAGGTGAAAGACATTTTATATTCATCAATCTTTTCAGGTGAAAAACATTGTGGGAAATGAAGAAGTTAGTTGTCAAAATGTTTTCAACACCTTTTTTCTTGTACAGCGTCAAAAAGCATCAATGTGTGGTAATGGGTTAAACAAATGTTGAATATTGATCTTTGTGAATTCACTGTATCATCATTGCAGGGCTTTAATTTTAATGGCTATGATTTACCTTGATTCATATTTTTATGGCATATTAGGTTCATTATATTTCCACACTTACCTGTCAATCTGTCATAGGTTCATGGAACTTGATTTCTTAACAAATGATAAAATGTTGGAAGCATTTCAGATGTCATATCAACTACTTCAAATCATTCTCAAATGGCAAATATTTAGGCTGTTCCAGTTAAAAGTAGCTAGTGAAGACAAAATGGAAAATGTTTGTACACAATATGGCAAAGAATTATTTATTAAGCAAAAGGACAAATGATGTTTCCCAACATTTTCTTAATTTGTTGCAAGGTCTTCCAAGCAGAAGCTTAACCTATTAGAGATGAAAATCAGATTTTGTAAGGCCTTAAAGGGAGAAGGTTAGAGGATGAATTCATATTGTCATAAAGAGTACTTACATTGACAATTCTCATTGGTAAATCTGGATGATAATCTCTCAATGTATCTACATGATCACACAATAATGTTAACATGTCAGCTGAGGTTTTGGCTACATTACGGTCACGACACTGTAATCAACAACATAGAATAGAAATATCAACTAAAATTATACAGATTATTATTGCATCACTAATTATAATTCAGTGTTTACTTCTTAACCCATTACCACACAATGACTTTTTTGACTAACTATCAGATATTGACTTTTGAAAACATCATGGAAAATGAAGAAATTGCTTGTGACAAGCAATTTCTTCTTTTCCCACAATGTTTTCTACCCCCCCCAAAAAAACAACAAATTTTGAATTTCATGCACTTGGAATTGGGTTAATCCCATTTTGTCTACTCCCAATTCGTCTACTCCCAATTTGTCTACTATTTTGGACATAAGTCCCATTTCGTCTACTTTTCTATACTTTGTATATCAATATGATATTATATGATTTTTATCAAAATGTTTGCATTTTTATTTCATTCGTGAATATATTGACTTTGTTTATTGATGATTTGACATAAAAGTAGACGAGTTGGGACAGTAGACGAATTGGGACTCAATGCACTTAAACAAGAGGACCATGATGGTCCTTAATCGCTCACCTGCACCTAGATAGAATGAAAGTCCCAATGTTGTCAAGTTCAAGAGCACATAATTTAAGATGCGAGATTATGATCCAGCTGAAAACTGCTTTCATAATCTTGAATGATCAATATTTGTAGCTGTTACAGTAAAAACAAAGTGGAAGAAAACAACAATTTTGTCACAGTAAAGGGCACATAACTCTGTTATGAAAAAGAAATTCTCATCAATATTATGACCAAGGTTTTTTTTATTAGTTAATATTTATTGCTGTTTGAGAGAAAACAAAGTCGAAAACGGCAATTTTGTAACCGTCAAGGGCACACAACTCTGTTTTTTTAGTCCAGTCAATCTGACAAATTAAAACATTTAAGATATTATGGTCACCAACATTGCGACCAAGTTGTGTCTTGATAATGATTGGTCCATATTTGTTTGTTAGAGAGAAAAAAAAAGTCGAAAACGGTAATTTTATGAAATTAAAGGGCCAATAAGTCTTGTTTTTCTGGCCAAATTGAGCTGAAAATTTGACTCATCAAGGATCTTATGGTCACCAACATTGTGGCCAAGTTTTGTCTTGATTAGTCAATAAATGTAGATGCTACAGTATAAACAAAGTCGAAAACATCAATTAAGTCAAATTCAAGGGCACATAACTCCAGACTTCCTACTCCTATCACACTGAAAATCGAAGTCATCCAAGATCTTATAGTTACCAACATTGTGGCAAGGTTTTGTCTTGATTGGTCAATATTTGTAGATGCTAGAGTGGTAACAAAGTCAAAACTAGCCATTTTTGACATTCAAGGGCACATAACTCCAGACTTCCTAGTCCGATCTGACTCAAAATCAAACTCATCTGAGAACTTATGGTCATACATATTTTGACCAAGTTTGGTTAAGATTGGTCAATATTTGTAGATACTAGAGTGGTAACAAAGTCAAAACTAGCCATTTTTGACGTTCAAGGGCACATAACTCCGGACTTCCTGCTCCGATGACACTGAAAATCGAACTCATCCAAGATCTTAAGGTTACTAACATTGTGGCCAAGTTTTGTCTTCATTAGTCAATATTTGTAGATGCTAGGGTGGTAACAAAGTCGAAACTAGCTATTTTTGATATTCAAGGGCACATAACTCCTGACTTCCTGATCCGATCTGACCCAAAATCAAACTTGTCCACGAACTTATGGTCATACATGTTTGGACCAAGTTTGGTCAAGATTGGTCAATACTTGTAGATGCTAGAGTGGTAACAAGGTCTAAACTAGCTATTTTTGATATTCAGGGGCACATAACTCCGGACTTCCTGGTCCAATCTGACCCAAAATCGAACTCGTCCAAGAACTTATGGTCATACATGTTTTGACCAAGTTTGGTCAAGATTGGTCAATATTTGTGGATGCTAGAGTGGTAACAACAAATTGTGGACAGACTGACAGACGGACAGACGGACAGACATACAGACGGACAGACGGACGGACGACGGACAAAAAGCGACCACAATAGCTCACCTTGAGCACTCCGTGCTCAGGTGAGCTAAAAACAGTAGACGAAATGGGAGTAGACCAATTGGGATGTTACCTTGGAATTGTCGTCTGCAACATCTTTTGATCATTCTAAAATTTTATTGTTTGGTAATGGGTTAAATTCTACATAAGACAATAGAAGATGAAAATTGCTCCCATAAATGCCTGTTACAAAATCTTGAACAAAATCATATTAGCAAATCAGTAAAGTAGGTAAACATAAAAGCCAATATGCTATGGTCAACAGTGACCTAATAGGTAATCAGCTCAATCCAAACTGAATGATCATGGATTTAGGTGCTAAGTATGTAAAACATTCTTGAATCAAAATTATTATGCGCATGCGTGAAATATAGAAAACATGGTTTACGATCGTCCATGAAAAAGATGAATTTATATGGAATTTAGCCTACTCTGGTGACAAATTTTGGTCTCGAGATGAAGATAAACTATCCCTACACATGTCTGAAACAGCTGGTTTGTCAAAATCTCAGAAGAAAAGAAGAAAGAAGAACGACAAAAGGAAGGCAAGCAATTCACCTGAATCTATTTTTAGTAACCAGCCTGTACCTTTACCTGGACAAACGAGTTTAAAGGTAAACAAGCAACCCAAACAACCAAAGTTTAATCAAGATCAGCTGAACTTTAACAAATGCAGTGAGTTTGTGTCTGCAGTCATGAATCCTTCAATGAACCCTGGTGTATCGCCCGCTATGAACTACCCACAACAAATGCAACCGGGCTATCAACACCAGACTCCAAATATGTATTCACCACAAACAGCGCCCCAGTTCATGAACCCCCCACCCAACACAGATACCACCCCGCCTGCATGGGCTATAAGCTTAATCGAGGATGTAAAAACACTTAAAACTTTAATCCCAAAAATCACTACGATTGAAGATGCAGTCACTAGCATGAAAGTACGAATGACACAGATTGAAACCAGAATGGGTAGCTTAGAGACTAAATTCAGTGATCTTGAAACATCTGCCACGTTTATGAACAGTGAAATAGAGGAGCAGAAAAATGAACAATTGAAAGCTAACAAACAAATCAAAGAGCTTGAGAAACACTGTAGAAAAACTGAATATACACTTAAAACTTATGAAGAAAAATTAGAAAAATCCAAAGATGAGATTTTAGATCTAAAGTCAAGATCTATGCGCGAGAATCTTATTTTCTACGGAATCAAACAAGAAAATGACGATGAAAATTGCGAAAACCTGGTAAAAACTCTCATCCAAACCCAGTTAGAAATCGACCCAACAAATATCGTTTTCGACCGCGCTCATCGAATAGGACCAAGATCAGACAAAAAACGGCCGATCGTCGTTAAATTCGAAAGATACACGGATCGTGAAACTGTGCGTCAAAAATCCCTTGATCCTACAATCAAACAACAATTAACGGACCACAACCTAGGCGTAGGTACTCAACAGCCACAAGAATACAGAGAGGCTAGAAAAGCCTTTCTGCCACTGTGTAAAAAGGAAGAAGAGCGTGGCAAGAAAACCCGTGTTATTGGGAACAAAATGTATGTTGACAAAATCTTAACAAAGAAATTTGTTGATGGTGAGATATACGATGTGACCAGTGATTAGGGGTGTCAGGAGAAGAACATTAATGTACTATCCTGGAATGTGAACGGTCTAGCCAGGAAAATATCGGACCCGGACTTTGTTGACATTATTAAACAATTTGACCTCGTTTTATTAACAGAGACATGGTTATCAAAAAACACACATTTTAATTTAGAGATTTCTGATTATGAGTGTTTTCATTTATTTGGCAACAAAGTACAAAATGTAAAAAAGGGTCGATATAGTGGTGGACTATCAATTTTCTATAAACGATGTTTATCTAAACATGTAAAAATAGTAGAAAAGAACAAAAATGGCATAATTTGGTTAAAACTTGATCAATCTCTTTTTTCTTCACAGGAAGATGTATATATATGTCATGTTTATATTCCTCCTTCCAATTCAAATGTATTAAACAAGTTGAATTTTGATTTCTTTGAAGAAATTGAAACAAAACTTGAATATTACAAAAATCTTGGAAAATGCTTTATTACAGGCGATTTGAATAGTAGATGTGGTATAAGTGTTGATTATATTGAGTATGATATGCACATTGATAATGACAGCCAGCTGTCAAATTTTGTTTACATAGATCCACGTGTTTCTATGGACCACGTGACTGACTCACATGGTAAACGCTTGATTGAACTTTGTAAAGCTACGTCACTCATTATTGGTAATGGTCGTCTGCACAAGGACAAGTGTACTGGTGATTATACATTTCACTGTGCACGTGGCTCTAGCGTTGTAGACTATTTATTGTTTCAAAATTGTCATAAACATTTTATTACAAACTTTGAAATTTTATGTCCTAATGAATTCTCAGACCACTCTGGTCTAAAATTTTCATTTCAAAAACATGTGTCTAAAGGTTTAAATAAAAATGATAATTGCAATGAAAATGATTCATTTTTCATCAAATTTGACGAGAGTAAAATTGATAATTTTAAAGCGACATTGCTATCAAGACAAAATGACGTGAATAGACTTATGCACGAAATAGAACAAAATACAAATATTGATACAGTTACTGAACAATTTATGAACATTCTACAAAATTGCACAGAACAAACATTTAAAAAGAACACAAATCGCAACAACAAAAGTAATAAAAAATCTTCAAATAAACCATGGTTTAATTCAGAGTGTACAAATGCACGAAAAGAATTCAATAAAGTAAGAAATGCATTTAATAAAAATAAAAACGATGAAAAACTTCGATCGGAATTCCTTTTATCCAAATCCAATTATAAAAAAGTTAAGAAAAAACACAAGTCCATTTATATGAATAATGAAAAGGCAAACTTAACGAATCTAAGTAAAACTAGCCCTAGATTATTCTGGAAAAAAATCAGAGAGCAATATTCGAAAAAGGAAGTTAAAGACTATCCTGTCAGCACTTCCGATATGTTTCAACATTTTAATGGTCTGTATAGTTGTGAAACACACAATATTAATGAAAATGCACAGACAAATGAGCCTGAAAATCTTATATACGATGAAGACCTTGATAAAAGTATCACAATTGATGAACTTGAAAAGGCTATTTTTCATATGAAAAACAACAAAAGCTGTGGACCAGACAGTCTAAGCGCCGAAATTTTCAAATCCTCTTTTACTGAGACTAGTCCCTTTATCCTAAAACTTTTCAACCGTTTGCTTAGCAAAGGAGAATACCCTAGATGCTTCGGTGAAGGAATTATTCATCCCATCCTTAAAAAGGGAAATGCTGAAGACCCAAAAAATTACCGGGGTATTACCCTCATCAACATTGTATCCAAAATTTATTCTCAAGTACTTCTTAACCGTCTAAACCGATGGAGTAACAAGAAAGATAATGATGATGAAATTTTGGCTAAAATTAGTTAACTCAAACCACAATACGTTGACAAAATCTATATATAACATGTTAAAAACTGATGCTGACAATAACAATACATTAAATAACCTTAACTGGGCACACCATGTCAAATCTATTCTTAACGATCTTGGACTTGGAAATCTATGGATAAATCAAAGAAATACGAACATAGATTTTAACTTGATTAAGCAACGCATTTTAGACTCCTTTACACAAAATTGGCACTCAAACATAAATGAATCAAATAGGCTGCACTATTACAATAAATACAAAAACGATTTCGAACTTGAACCTTACCTAGAACAAATTGATAATAAGAATTACAGAAAATCATTGACTCAGTTTCGGCTTTCATCCCACGACCTTTTAATTGAAACAGGCAGACACTCAAACGTTCCTAGAGAACAACGAATTTGCAAAACATGTAACATGAACGTGATCGAGAGTGAATATCATTTTCTTTTAGTTTGCCCTAAATATCAAGAATTAAGAAAACAGCATTTTAAACCCTATTTCTGTAAATGGCCATCTATGCAAAAATTCGTAACGTTAATGTCGACAAAATCACATATTACAATTTTTAAATTATCTAAATTCATATTTACTGCATTAAAACTAAGAAAAGAAACATAACTGTGACCTTTGATGATTAATCTAAATGTTATAGGCTTTTTTCCAATACATTAAGTAGATCTTTTGCTATATAATCATCTTCTCTTGAAAACTTAGATATATTTCGATTGTTTGTATGTTTTCTTCATGCATGTGTTGTATTTGTTTATCTTATATGCAATCAGCTATGAATTGTTAGAATTTTATGCTGCATAAAATTGAGTTGAGTTTGAGTTTGAGTTAAAATAGAATTTGCACCAAAACTTCTACTTTAAAATTAAAGAGGCATACCGTAACTACATTTAGAAGTCAATGTATCTGAATTTTTATTGGTAAAATGTAGACAAACCCACTTACTCCAAGTGTAGCCAGTAAAACATTGACAGCTTCTATAAACTTTGAATGTAGCGTTCCATGGGTCAACTCTTCATATAAATAAATACCAAGACTACTCAAGGCAATACATCTGAAAAATAGTGAAAGTAGAATTGAATTTCTTCTTCTATTCTATAATTCAATTATTCTTTAATATTGACTTGCAAGTAATACAAACAGTGAAAGTTTGTGAAATTGTAAGCCTACAGGTCACAAAGCAACTTAAATATTGTAGCGAAGGGTTAGTCATCACAAATAATAATCATTTAACCGCACCACTTACCAAACAGAAAAGTTTTATACTGGTCCAAATTCAAACATGAAGCAAACAATTTTTTGTTTCAGTTTTTGTTATTTCTGGGTAGAAAACATTATGGGAATTGGATTAACAAGCAATTTCTTGATTTTTTGTGATATTTTCCACAAACTTTATCTGATAGGCCATCAATTGATTGAATAAGGTTAAACCTATTTCAATTTCTATGGTCATATGGCAACGGCTCAAGATGCTAATCATGGATTCCTGGTTTTCTCTCACCAGTTCTACCACAATATCAAATTGATGGGCCATCAAATAGTGTCATTATGTTACAATTGCTTATTTAGTAGCAGTATACAGTGTATATTCTATCCTTACCTGGCCAGACCAGCTGGCTCTCTTCTTCCTGCCTTCAGCAGTAAATTTATAACATCATCCTGAAACAGCATTGCAAGAATTTGATTTCATATCGGCTGCAAATCAACCTACATCCATATCCGACAAGAAGACAAGTATACCCGGTAACAAGACCCAGTTTTGAAGTCTCTTACAAAACAGACTTGAGAAAACATAGAGACAAAAGAAGAAACTGCTGATAACCAGAAGTTTCTCCTTTTGTTTCAATGTTTTCTGTGTTAAACTAGAACTGTCGCAAAGCGGACAAATACCCCCACTAGCACCTTGTCACTGGAAAAGTGCTATAGGTTAAAAGGTTCTTTAGTTGGAGCACGGAAACAAATTTTAAACGAAGTCCATCTGTGACCTTGACCTTTGACCTTGGTGACCCAAAAACAATAGGGCACCTCCTTGGATCATGGGCAACAACTGTGTAAAGTTTCATGATCCTAGGCCAACCGGTTCTCGAGTTAGAGCACGGAAACGGATTTTAAACAAAGTCCAATTGTGACCTTGACCTTTGACCTTGGTGACCCCAAAACGATAGGGCACCTCCTTGGGTCATGGGCAATAACTGTGTAAAGTTTCATGATCCTAGGTCAACAGGTTCTCGAGTTAGAGCACGGAAACAGATTTTAAACAAAGTCTGATTGTGACCTTGACCTTTGACCTTGGTGACCCAAAAACGATAGGGCATCTCCTTGGGTCATGGGCAATAACTGTGTAAAGTTTCATGATCCTAGGTCAACCGGTTCTCGAGTTAGAGCACAGAAACGGATTTTAAACAAAGTCTGATTATGACCTTGACCTTTGACCTTGGTGACCCAAAAACAATAGGGCACCTCCTTGGGTCATGGGCAACAACTGTGTAAAGTTTCATGATCCTAGGTCAACGGGTTCTCGAGTTAGCGCACGGAAACGGATTTTAAACAAAGTCCAATTGTGACCTTGACCTTTGACCTTGGTGACCCAAAAACAATAGGGCACCTCCTTGGGTCATGGGCAACAACTGTGTAAAGTTTCATGATCCTAGGTCAACCGGTTCTTGAGTTAGAGCACAGAAACGGTTTTTAAACAAAGTCCAATTGTGACCTTGACCTTTGACCTTGGTGACCCAAAAACAATAGGGCACCTCCTTGGGTCATGGGCAACAACTGTGTAAAGTTTCATGATCCTAGGTCAAACTGTTCTTGAGTTAGAGCACGGAAACGAAAAAGTCTATGGACGGATGGATGGACGACTGGACGGATGGACAGACAGACAGACAGTCATGGTGAAACCAATATACCCCCCTCTACTTCGTAGGTGGGGGGTATAATTATTCACAATTTTTACCTAAATAGTTACTTTATTTTGGCACCTTCAACAGTATTAATATTGGACCAGTGGAAAATTTTGTCATTTGGGAAAGGGTTAATCTATGCCATGATGGTGCTTGTCTCTGTCTGGAGTATAGTATAAGATCAGCCTTCATAAATGTGTACTCTGACCTTATTCTACACTACCTGCTTTCAACTCAGTTTGACAAGAATTAAAATCAACATAAACATTTACATGATGTCACTGAACAACTGCAACTCATAAGCTTTCATGGAAAACAACTTGTGTTTGTGTAACATGATTGCCCTCGAAAAGGCAAATGTTAAGTTTTCAGACAGATAGATGGACAGACAGACATATGGACACAAGTAAAACTAGAACTGTCGCAAAGCGGACAAATACCCCCCACTAGCACCTTGTCACTGAAAAAGTGCTGTAGATCAACTGGCTCTTGACTAAGAGTACGGAAACTGATTTTAAACAAAGTCCGATTGTGACCTTGACCTTTGACTTTCTTGACCCAAAAACAATAGGGCAACCCCTTGGATCATGGGCAACAACTGTGTAAAGTTTCATGATCCTAGGTCAACCGGTTCTCGACTTAGAGCACGGAAACGGATTTTAAACAAAGTCTGATTGTGACCTTGACCTTTGACCTTGGTGACCCAAAAACAATACGGCACCTCCTTGGGTCATGGACAACAACTGTGTAAAGTTTCATGATCCTAGGTCAACGGGTTCTCGAGTTAGCGCACGGAAACGGATTTTAAACAAAGTCCAATTGTGACCTTGACCTTTGACCTTGGTGACCCAAAAACAATAGGGCACCTCCTTGGGTCATGGGCAACAACTGTGTAAAGTTTCATGATCCTAGGTCAACGGGTTCTTGACTTAGAGCACGGAAACGGATTTCAAACAAAGTCCAATTGTGACCTTGACCTTTGACCTTGGTGACCCAAAAACAATAGGGCACCTCCTTGGGCCATGGGCAACAACTGTGTAAAGTTTCATGATCCTAGGTCAACCGGTTCTTGACTTAGAGCACGGAATCGGATTTCAAACAAAGTCCGATTGTGACCTTGACCTTTGACCTTTATGACCCCAAAACAATAGGGCACCTCCTTGGGTCAAGGGCAACAACTGAGTAAAGTTTCATGATCCTAGGTCAACCGGTTCTTGACTTAGAGCACGGAATCGGATTTCAAACAAAGTCCGATTGTGACCTTGACCTTTGACCTTGGTGACCCAAAAACAATAGGGCACCTCCTTGGGCCATGGGCAACAACTGTGTAAAGTTTCATGATCCTAGGTCAACCGGTTCATGACTTAGAGCACGGAAACGAAAAAGTCTACGGACGGACGGACGGACGGACGGATGGACGGACGGACAGACAGACAGACAGACATGGTGAAACCAATATACCCCCCTCTACTTCGTAGGTGGGGGGTATAACAATATACCCCTGATCTCTCTATACAGGGGCATAAAAAACTTAATAAATGCAATTCAATACTGCAACATACCACATCAGTAATGGCAGCCTTGTTCAAGCAGTGGAAGCATAGATAGAAACTTTGACAGATTAGCTGACCACCAACAGGGTTGCATCTAGAAATTTGCAAATTGGGGGGAAATGCCCCCCATGATTTCTGAAAATGGGGGGCAATGATGAAAATATGGGGGGATACTAAAAATGACTATTTTTGTTTGTAACATAGGTATTTTCAGTGTATATCTATTCTACTGAGGTAAACATTATATTTTTATGATATAATCAAATGAAATAGTAATACACATTACCTTTAAGTTCTGAAATAGATCCCAGTCATTTTAGTCCATATAGCTGATCATTCAATGTGTTAACTGTTTGAAACAAAACTGTTTTGTCTTTAAAACTTTCCAATCATTCAGTCACTATATTATATATCATGAAAGTTAGTTCTAACTTAAAAAACACTTTAAACAATTTTAAACACTTGCTAACTCTTTGTACAATTGTGTATTGTCCAATTCAATTATTTGTTTTTAAAGACTCGTCTGTCCTTCTTTTCCTGCCATTTTTTTAGTGCCAGTTGATAGTCGAAATCTCTGATAGATGGGCCTTCCAGTTTAATCATCATAAGTCTTTGGAGACTTGTCTGCTCCAGTCTATTTCTCAGTTTACTTTTAGTGATATTCTGCTGACTGAATCCTCTTTCGCAGTCAGCGGTCTGATAAGGCATGATGGCAGCTATTGAAGCGAGTTTCAGAAGGTTTGGGAATGTTTCTTTATGGTGTGTGTGTACGGATTTCCACAACTCATGCATCCTGTCTCTGGGGTAAAGTTCTTGCTTTATTACAGTTTTAGCTAGACTCCATTCTGCTAGAGTTTTATTAATGTCAATGATTGGGGCACTTTTCACATCTTTAACTGACTTTTCCTCTCCAAAGTGTGTACATAATGTTTGTATCTTGTCAATTCCATGACTCTCAATCTCTGTGCTAGTTAAGAATGTCAAATTCCTTAGTCCAAGGACATCAAACGCTTCTGCAACACCACGACTCTGAGACGGAAATCTTGCAGTAAGCTGAGCTATTAGTTCAGTAGCAAACTCTTTTCTAATTTTATCAATATCATCTGAGGCTTTCTTAATTGTGCTTCTATGGACACTCAATTCAATATCTTTAAATGACACTTTGATTTTATCATCCACATTCACTTCTTTTAAATTTTCCTTTAATACACTTTGGTAATGTGTTTTACCTTGCTGTGCTCTTTTGATACAGTCTAATGTATTATCTATGGCTGGTTTGACTGCTGCAATGTCAACATCAGACTTCTGCAACACGAGACATAGTTGTGATAAGTATGGTATAATGTCCATCATCAGATACATAATAGAGACAAATCTGTAGTCAGTCATCTTTCCTAGAATTTCTTGAGCACCTTTTGCCTTCTGGTTTCTTTTGAAATAAGTAACAATGGCTTTATAACTGTGAAACACAGCTATCAACGCATCATAAAAGGCTAACCACCTTATTTCATGAACCTCTCTAATTTTGAGTTCTGGACTATCTACTATTTTCTGAATTTCTTTAAGTTCTGCCTCTCTATTTGCTGATTTTTCAAAATATCTGTATAACTGCACAAATATTTCCTCAAAATCTTTCATATAGGGAATGTATTTGGATGCCTGTGAGGTACATAAATTCAATCTGTGTGCCATACAGTGTATTCCTATAAGATGAGGACTTTTCTCTCTGAATCGAGTAGCTACACCACTTTTCTTCCCAGTCATAACGGAGGCGCCGTCACTCCCAAACCCCAACACTTTATTTAGGTTTATTTGTTTGTCTTCAAGGAATTCACTCATTTTGTTGAAGAGTACTTCCGCAGTACAGGACGAACCCTGAATAGTAACGTTTCCCAAAAAATGTGTTGAGGCTTTAAAGGAATCCGGATCAATAATCCTGGTGTATACGATCAGCTTTTTACTGTTTGAAACATCTGTACTTTCGTCACACATGACACTAATGTACGGACTTTCGTGGACTTTTTTAAGCAACTCCTCTTCTATCACTTCACATATGCTCCCCTGAAAAAAGTCATAAAAAATCTTAATTGGTTGATGAATGAATGTTTAACCACTTCTTAAAAGACAAAATTTTAGACCAATCATATTTAAAACAGTTGCAGAAATGTTTTAGCTGTTCAGCTGTTCAGAAAAACATGGATCCTGATCAGACTGTGTATATTCAGACTGATCTTGATCCATATTGGTCTCAAATATCTTTTTCCAGACCTTGGCTAAAATGATGAAAAGGAGTGATCACCAAGTTGCAATTATCAACAATTTCTTCTTTTCTTTCAATGTTTTACCAAGCTATTTCTAAAAAAAAACTACCATTAGGAAAAATAGTCAACCATAATTAATTCTCACCTGAAATTCTTCGATCGTCGCTCTTGACTGATAGGAAGCATTCCCACCGACCGCCATGCTAGAAACGTCGACACCTTGAAAGTCAAGAAAATCCAGAAGAGATCCATATTTACTGGAAGCAACATTTTCTTTTGCCAGCCAGTATGTTGTCTGTAAAGCACGTATAAGTGAATCAGTTTTTTTGTTGAACACTGTTTTTGAAGCACTCTCCATATTCGCTCGTAAGGTAATGTCATGCATTGCTTCCTTGTGTGAAGGCAACGCAACGTGCCTATCCAGCGTTGATGTTCGGAAATTTGTACATCCATCTGTGAATGCGTTACTCTTTTTACTTTTCACACACCACGAACAGTACATAATGTTTTTTGCGTCCACATAGAGCCACGGCCGCGTGCTTCGCCATGATTCCATAAACACATGCTTTCGTTTTTTTGCTGGCGGCGGTTCCTCAGAATTACTATTTAATTCGTTGTTTGATGTTGGTCTATCAGCAGAATCCGAGCTTGTTCCTTGTTCCGGCGCATCTTGATCGTCGCTAGGGCCGGGAGTTCTTTCGGGCGATTTTCGTTTAGAAAAATACCGCAAAAGAGTCGCCATGTTTCCACGTAAGCATAAATGACAGAAATCCGAATTTGTGTGTGTATTGGAAAATAAAAATCGATGGAAATCGGCGCCGAAAATATGGAAAGTTACCAACCCAAAATGACGTCACTCATATGCCTATACTTCGTCACAGCGCGTGACCGTTTCACGGAATTTTCGATAGTAATAGTAACCATATTTGGGACCTATGTAAATAAATCTATGCATACGTCATAGCGCGTGCCTTTTTACCCATAGTAATAGTGACCATATTTGGAACTCATGTACATCGATTTAGGTCATACGTCATAGCACGCGCTATTCTTTTCACGGGTCTTTTCGCAACAGTAAACAATGCACACGATTTAAGGTAAAGTGGGCGGAGTCACCTGGGTCACGACGCGTGCCGAATCGTGATTTTCTTCTGATTGGCAGCATGTTTTTGTTATCCTGTATCCTGGCGAATAATCGACTACTGTTATTTATGTTACATTGAAAGACCTAGTTATTTTGGTTTACACCGTTTCCAAATAAAATTTACTCTTGTTGGCATCAGATATGCACATTGTTTTATCCGATTTTTTGTCTTTTTGCGGGATTTGCCCGCGGCAATTTGCTAAAAAGGGGGGCATTTATGAAAATTCGCGGCAATCCCGCAATGCCGCGCTCTAGATGCAACCCTGCACCAAGTACCCTAGGCTGACAAGATTACTTTTGTTTATGAGTACATGTACCACTGCATAAACAGGCCTACAGGCTTAAACTACTTTTAATAGGTATCTTACCACCTCATTTAATCCTTTCCCAAACGACATATTTTACCTGCTGAAGGCAGATGTTGATAAAGAACGGGTTTTTGTGAAATACAGTACAGAAGATTTTGAGGCAAACAGAGAAAATGCTGACCATCAGCATTTTCTTCTTTTGCTTCAATGTTTTCTCAAGCCTTGGACAAGAATGTCAGGGTTAACAGTATTTTACCTTTAAGTTGTCCATTTTGATTGTAGATCTCTCCATGTCTGGATGCAGTGTTGGTAAATCTTTATAATGATTGGGAAAACAAACCAGGGATCCTAGAATTGTTAACGCCTCCAGTCTGGGGGTCTGAAACATAACATTTATAACATTTTATAAACTGTAATGTTAAAATGGAGAATATAACATAGAACAGAGTGGGTCTAAAGGTCTTGAAAAATCCCAGGACAAAATTGTTACAAAGAATACTTGTATAAGTGAAGCAAAAAAGTCATAACAAACTGTAAAAGAGGAGGGCAGGGTTTTCCCTGATTACGAAAATTTGGGGGGTCATTGTGACCCCCTTGCCTTCAAAGTAAGGGGTCATTTTTACTATTTTGTGGGTCAAATGCCCTAGGACTCAAGTATCATATGAAAATCTGGATTTTAAAACTTGCGTCATTAATGACCCTCTGGGCCTCAGGTAAATTTCTAATGGGTCATTTATTTTGAAATTGCGACAATGGCGCATGATTTGTGCGTCATGGAAAACCCTGGGAGGGAAATGTTTAATTCTGATGCTAATTCTGAGCCAGGGCATAAATATATTGAATTGATACAAAGATTTGTTGACTACACAGTAGTTTTCCAGAGGAACATGTTTAATGAATCTCTTACCTCCCTAACATCAATAGAGCTGATGACTGAAGCAGAAGCAGTAATCATGTCCTGGGTTAGTAATGTGATGCCTTGTAGAGATGTGGAGAAAAACCTCTGTCCACAGTACTTCACCAACACATTCTTAACATCCTGCAGGAGAAAATGTCATAAATACATGTAACAAACACTTTTGACAAATATATAAATAATCCAGAAGAGCTTGTTAAGTCAATTCAATTTCATAAAGCCATTAGTGATAGGCCGAGAAACGAGTCTCATTCAATCAGATGGATTGAATTGCAATTTAGATTCAAATAATCAATCATTTAGAAATGTTAGTGAAAATAACTACATATTTTTGACTCACCTGATCATGTGAAGTGAGCCCATGGTGAAGGATGTGATAAAACTTGGCTAGAAGGTCCTGAGATAGTGACATGTCTGGTTGTCTAACCATCATCTGACACAACAACTGGTACGCTAGTAACTTTCCACGCTTGTACTTGTCCGTTAAAGTAAGGCACTGGAAATACAAAAAGTATCACTAACTTATATGTACTACAGCTGTGGCATTCAGAGGGTGGATGCACAAAAAAGAAAATGATTTATAGATAACATTGACCTTGATTCCTTATACTACATACTACCTACTTACCAAATATGAACCTTGTGTTAATTAACATGATGAGAAATTCTCGGTAAATATTTTAAGTTTTAACAAGATGTGTTTGCCAAACAGGAATGACCCCGATATGTCCATTTTTCTAAAATGTTAAGTTTTTGTGTAATAGGTTGATAAGGGTTAACCGATGACCTTGAGGAAGGTCAAATTGCATGGAACAGATAGATATTATTGAAAGAAAGTTACATACCAAATTTGAGCTTTGTATGTTGAATACTTTTGGAGAAAAGGCAAATGTTAAGTTTGTTAAGTTTTTTGGACAGACAGGCAGATGGACTGACAGACAGATGGACACAAGCAAAACAATATGCCCCCAATCTTTCGATACGGCAGCATAAAAATATGGAACCATTATACAAATGAATTCTAAATATATAATCTTGACCTTAATCTTGATATCAACTTTTAAGCCTCTCTTACAACCCGTCGTGCGTCTTTTTAAGTCGTACGTTTTTAAACGCTGCAAAATCGCACGATTCATAGAGACGCACGACGGGTTGTAAGAGCGCCTCAAAATAATCTTGGTCAATTCTTTGCTGCGTGCAGTCTGCGTCGTGGTTGCGTCCACAAAAATCGTACTTTGCATGTGCGTGCATCGCACGACTAAAGACGTAGACCGCACACAGGAGCATGTACGACCGGTTGTAAGAGAGGCTTTAGTACTAAGCTTGAAGACCTGACCATCAAATTAACATAATTTAGATTGAAAATGAATTTGAAATCTTACCTCAAACAACCATGAAGCAAATATAGTTTGTGGAGGAATAAATTCTGGAGGAGTAGGGGATGTCTGATTGTCAACACTCACTCCCAGGTTTTCTCTCATCTGTATAGATAAGCATGAATATTTCATAATACAAATGCATAATGTCTCTACAACGCAAGACCTGTGATCTTCAACCTTACTGGATTTAAAGGAATAAACATCTTAAATATCATCTTTACTCACAAAGGGAAAGTTTGGAACATGTTTTACTGTGGTCAAAAAGCATAGAAATTCTGATTCAACTAAATTAAGGGCGATCACTTTCTCATGCACAAGCTTAAGCTCATACAATGATGGTGATTGCAGAAAATACAATTGGTCATTTAGTCATAACTAAATTATTTGAATACGATTTCCATTTTCTGAATAGATCTTTGTCGAAATTCTACACCAAAACAAAACATCCTTATAACATGAAAGATATACAAATTCAAACCTACCCTCAATAAGGTTTCTTGAAGGTCACATAAATGTTCGAAGACAGAAGCATGAATATTTGGGTCGTCTATTTTGTTGACATCTCCAAGAGCCCCCAACATTCTTTTCCACAATATCACAGAAACATCAGGCAGCCAGCCCTGTACACTGCCTCCAGCCAACACACTCTTAAACTCCTCCATACAGCCTGAAATAAACACGGAATAATGGACATGTGTTAGTGCTTACAGCTTTACATTTTAGCTTTACAGTCCTTTTCTGTTCACTTAATTATTTGAGATTCACCACTAAAATTAAGTAATGGTCTGGATTTTAATTACCAGGACAAATTCAAACAGATACATGCTGTCAAGCATTATTTATCTATCAATTGTGGAAAGAAAAAGTTGCAATTCCCTATATCTTTTGCTCAATGCAAGTAGAATTAGCTAAATACAAGAAAAGTAGATGCACAAGGATAAGTCACTTTCAATTTATCTGCCTTTATAAGTGTTTTCTGTTTGATTTAATTTTTCAATTGAAAACAATTCTCTAACCTGTATTTTCATGGGTGTCATTAGTAGCCACCATCTCTATATGTAGACTATCTCTATCCGGGGTAGGACTGTCCTTGTGTTGGTTGGGCACATTTAGGTCCACTGTTAGTTCACTGCTGGGGGTGGGGGACGGGGTCCGGGTACCATCCCGATATTGCACTGAGGTGGGAGACGGGGACCGGGAACCTGTCATCAAAATTAATAGGACTAAATTTAACCCTTTCCCAAACGGTGAAATTTTAGGGCGATCTAAGTTCAAAGCTGCTGCAGACGACAAATTGGGTTTTGATACACAAAGAATTTGTGTTCAAAATAGCTCAGAAAATATTGAGGCAAAAGGAGAAAATGCTGGTTATCAGCATTTTCTTCTTTTGCCTCAATGTCTTCCGAAGCCTTTTCTAATGGAGGCATCAAAATCCTGTCTTGCTTGGGAAAGGGTTAAGGATTACAGCCCATCATAAACTACAAAACAATTCTGTTGTCATCCGTAGAAACAGAAATTGACCAATTATCCCTCTTCAATTTCCGTTGCCAACGATGATACCCGGAAATTAAAAAGGGTATCTCTCGTTAATTTCTGCAGCGCTGTCACAGATGATGCCCAAAGAAGCATGAAGCGTTCGCTATCAAATGGAAAGAATATCCCTTGTCAATTTTCTTTGCCAGGGCTGACATTCAGAAATTAACAAGGGTATCTTTCATTAATTTCCACTGTCACAGATGATGCCAAAGGATACACAAACTAAGTGTTTGGTATCTAATGATGGGTTCTAATCCTTAACAGTCATTGTAAATCATTGAGAATCAAACAAAGCTAGTTGACACAAATATTTGATTCATTCTCAGTTGTAATATCTATCTCCAACGTCCTCAAATTGGTCACTAATTATCAATTCTGTTATCTCAGAAATTAGGATACAATCTTAAATGTCAAATGTCTGAAATGCTACCTTTACTGCTTTCTATGCAGTAATTTCTGTCAAACAGTAACATGTGCACGGTGGGGATTGTGCATGCTGGGATGGATAACGAATACGGACAAAAATAATCTCGAATCTTGTCAAATATTTTGCAATAACTTTATTTCTTTGTCAATTTTCAAAAGGTCTTTTGCATGTACCCCACCTTGAAAATCTCTTTCCTCGGATATATGGATTATTTGTGGTATCCTTTTAATTTTTCCAAAAATTGATCCCAACTAACCAGAAAACGAAATGATATTGACTACGGCAAAATAAGCCACGCCACGCTTCAGGTATGAAATTGTGCAATAATTTCTTATTTCTGTGTCAAATTTCAAGCGGTTTGTTGCATGTACCCCGTCTTACTGAGCGCTTTCCTCAGGTGTATTACTTATTTGAAAACTCCCCATATTTTTCCCAAAAATTGATCCCAACTGACCTGAAAACGATCAGATTTTTTGTCGTTTTTCTGGTCGGTTGGGATCACCTTTCACCTTTCGCAAAAAGTACAAACAAGAGGACCATGATGGTCCTAAATCGCTCACCTGAATCAAGATGACAAGAGTGATAATAGCAATTTTGTCAAATTCAAAGGCATGAATCTTATAAGGACTTTCTGTTTGGAAACAATTAAGAAATAATTTTGTTCCAATCGATCCTGTAAGGTTGGGTATGAATTAGCACAATTGTTGAGTTAGTTAATTTTCAACAATTATTTCATGATTTAGCAATATACAACATAGGGCTAATTTTCAAAGCATACTGATCTGTTAGAGATTGATCATTTATGATAGGCTCAATTAACAAGATTTTGTCTGTGATTGATAGAATTTAGTGAAAGATTACCATCTGATAAGCTAAAGCTAATCCCTTATTTGTTTACATAAGATAAACATGGGGCCAGCCTGAGAGCAACAGATAAGGGAAATAGAAAATTGGCCCAATGGTTTATTTTTAAAGAATTTTCTTATGATTTCTCTAAGTCTGATAAGCCCTTCCTCCCTGCCATGCCCACATTTTTTGACCAATGGAAAAATTTGTGAACACATTTTGAAAAGAGTAACTCAAGGAACATTCCAGTAAAGTCTGGTTCAATTGGGCACAATGGTTGATTTTTAAAGAATTTTCTTATGATTTCTTTAAGTCCGATAAGCCCCTTCCTCTCTGCCACACCCACATTTTTTGACGAATCAAAAATCCGCGAAAAAGTTTTGAGAAGGGTCACTCAAGGAACCTTCCAGCAAAGTCTGCTTCAATTGGGCACAATGGTTGATTTTTAAAGAATTTTCTTATGATTTCTCTAAGTCTAATAAACCCCTTTCTCCCTGCCACAGTCACAGTTTTTTACAAATGAAAAAAACTGTGAACAAATTTTGAAAAGAGAGACTCAAAGAACATTCCTGCAAAGTCTGCTTAAAATTGGCCCATTGGTTGATTTTTAAAGAATTTTCTTATGAATTCTCCAAGTCTGATAAGCCCCTTTCTCCCTGCCAAGGCCACAATTTTTTACAAATAAAAAGATTTGTGGTCAAATTTTGAAAAGAATGATTCAAGGCACATTCCTGCAAGGTCTGGTTCAAATTGGCCCAATGGTTGATTTTTAAAGAATTTTCTTATGATTTCTCTAAGTCTAATAAGCCCCTTTATCCCTGCCACGGCCATGTTTTTTTTTTTTTCAAATGTAAAATTTCTGAACAAATTTTGAAAAGAATGACTTAAGGCACATTCCTGCCAAGTATGGTTCAAATTGGCCCAATGGTTGATTTTTAAAGAATTTTCTTATCATTTCTCCAAGTCTGATAAGCCCCTTTTTCCCTGCCACAGCCACAATTTTTGACAAATGAAAAAAATTGTGAACAAATTTTGACAAGAATGACTCAAGGCACATTCCTGCAAAGTATGGTTCAAATTGGCCCAATGGTTGATTTGTAAAGAATTTTCTAATGATTTCTCTAAGTCTAATAAGCCCCTTTCTCCCTGCCATGGCCACATTTTTTGACAAATATAAAAATTTGTGAACAAATTTTGAAAAGAGTGACTCAAGGAATATTCCTGCCGAGTTTGGTTCAATTGGGCCCTATGGTTGATTTTAAAAGAATTTTCTTATGATTTCTAGTCTGATAAGCCCCTTTCTGCCTGCCATGCCCACATTTTTTGACAAATCAAAAATTCACGAACAAGTTTTGAAATGTATCACACAAGGAACATTCCTGCCAAGTTTGGTCAAAATTGGTTCAATGGTTTAGGAGGAGAAGATGTTGAAAGAAATTGTGAACGGACGGACAGATGGACGGACGGACGGACGGACGACGGACAAAAAGCGACCACAATAGCTCACCTTGAGCACTTCGTGCTCAGGTGAGCTAAAAAGGTTTCGTGTAAAGCATACATGGGAGGAAAGAGCTCAGTAAGGCCAGGTACATGCAACAAACCGTTTTGATTGATGCAGAAATAAGGAAGTTATTGCAAAATGTCTTACCTGAAGCGAGGCAAATTTGTCCGTAGATTTACCCATCCCAGCATGCACAATCCCCACCGTGATGTGGGAAGGAGAATGAAATTGAAACGCTATCAAATCCTGTCGTCATTTACTAGATTACTGAAGACAGAAATGTATTGGAAGTGTTTATTGGGAATGGAATCCAATTTCAAAAGACTAACATCTAAGGTAAGCATATCCCCCTGTCAATAGGCCCTAATGGCATAATTAATTAATGTGACATTAGAAAGGGGGCTTATCATATGGTAATTTCTCTAGAACTTGTTCAAAGAGGTAATAATGATCATTTGGCATGCAGAAACTTGAACAAAATAGAAAAGTTTTTACCCTAGCCAGACAGCTAGGTCAATGCTCTTTACAATTTTGATGAGTTTGAACACTTTCCCAAACAGCAAAAATTTTGACTTTTCAAATTTGACTTCAAATTTGAAAGCAGATGCAAATGACAAAACAAATGTTGACAAAGAAAGAATTAGTGAATAAGAAACTGCTGATAACTGGTGATTCTTTTGCCTCAATGTTTTTCTACACAATTAAGTAGAGACATCAAAAGCAGGTCTTGTATGGAGAAGATTTAAAGTGAGGACCAAAATGAGATACAAATAAAGTACAAACTATTGTTCAAGATTACGGCAATTGTCTGGGGGATTATTCTAGATAGGTTAGATAAGACAATAGAAATATGGTAAATATGGGTGATTTCAAAAAAAAAGAGGATTTTTTTTCAAAGTGAGCTACAGAAGATATTTTAAAAGCTTTTGGTGAGCTTTTTGTCCTTAAATAAGTGTTGCCTTAGTGTTAAGATATATTCAAAATTTCATGAACATATCTTGATAAATAAAAAATTTATGACAAAAAATGATGCTAAAATTGTCCCTAGTGAAACGATTTTTGTGTGACATTTTCTGATAACATCATTATTATGACTGTTATTACATAAAGTGTAGGTATTTGGTGATGGAAACTTAGTATTTAAATGAAACTTTGACTTATAATCTTTATCTTCTTAAAGGTTTCAGATGCATATTACCTTATTTAGACTATACATTCCGGGTTTATAACATACAACATGCTAACGAAAATTTTGTCGAAATTTACTTGATTCTCAATGTATTTTGGTCTTATTTGATTTCTGTAGAATTGCAACCTGTTAATTAAGTTAATTTGATGATGTTGATATTATAAGATTAAAATAAGCATAAAACTATTGTTGCATGTCTTTACACTTTGATCTGCTAGAGCTATATCTGTATGTACCCCAAATTGTCCCTAGTGAAACATTTTGTGTTTGGGTGCTTATAATTGTTCCCCATCTTTTTCAAATGTGCATTCTTTTATATTTTCCAAGAGAGTTTGTGCCAAAAAGATCACCAGCAATAGAATAAATGAGAGGAGGATGTGCATTTGGTATCTGTCATCTGAAAACAAATGTCCCCAGTGAAACACAATTTTGTTGCATGACACTATATCAGTCTAACTGTTTAAAGATCTTAAGTTTAGGATGTTGCCTGGTTACTTCTGATTACTTGTTATAAATATAGGTTATTTTCTAATATTTCACAAGACATTTTTCTTGATATCCCCATGGCGTAGGTAAAATATCAAAGACATCATTTTCTAAATTTCTGACAGCAAAATTGTACCTATATATTGATATTAAATGTAAAAAGCAATTGCCATGTTTGAAATTATAGAAAAAATGAAATATGAACAATAACAAATTAGTCTTATTTATCCTGAGCCTAACAATTTTATGTCCCCAGTGAAACGGTTTCAGCTGCATTTGTATCTGGTGACTTTTTTTCAGAATCTTTTCCTATTTCAATTTGTATACATCGTTAATTGAGTCTTTGGACAATAATCTTTACATTCAAACTAAACAAGAATCAAATTGAATTCTTCTACCATTTATTTCGGTATCTTAACTTTAAAAATGTAGGTAAAGCTTAGAAATATGTGCCAGTTGGTTGTTTCAGACCATGGAAAGATACCAGAATTTATTAATCTACAAGGCCTTGTCAATGATACATACAAATTTCATGTACATTTTATCAGCTTCTAAACAGAAGAAGGCTTAAAACAATTTTGTTCATATTTTTGTCCCCAGTGAAACGCACTTTCCAGTTTCTTTGGTGCCATGTAAACTACTTGTGGCTACTCGTAGAAAAACGGTTTTTGGCTTATCTGTAGCTATGTGTTCTTTGTCACATTAGATAGCACTACAGCTATTTTCCTAACATATTGCATCTTTTACAGAAACTTTTTTTAGTGATAAATGAAAAAACAGAGCAAAATTCTACTTCAAATTCTCATAAAATTTGATACATCTTGCAGAAGTAGCAAATTTTTGTATCAGATTGTAGCTTTACCTATGCTACAAACAAATAAGACAAATAATCTTTCAATTATATAATTTTTCCAAGGCTTAAGATGTCTAGAAAAAATCAGATATCCTTAAAAAATGAGTCAATGGATTTGAACAAATTCAAAATTAAAAAGTAAATAGTCTTTGTCCTCCACCTTCCAATGTACATTTTCTGAAAATTTGACATATTAGCAAAACATTTCTAGAGAAAACATCAGCAAATGATTATTTTAATTTTTGACACCCAATGTCACACTTTATCCTCTTTTTTTTTGAAACCACCCATATATTGATCACAAGAGAACTCCATTAACTGGAAATCAAAATAAACAATCTACAGTCAAATGACAAAAAGAGCAGTATACTTAATTTCCAGACATCAAACTCTAACTCTTTCCCTGCCAAAGACATTTTTGGCACACATAACAGGACTCAGGAAATATTGAGGCAAAAGAAGAAAAAGCTCACCATTGTGTTTTTCTAATAAAAAACTTAATTTTACGAGATTCAGGCTGCTTTAGCATGAAGCAAAGAACAAGATCAGCATGTCATCGTTGTAAATGCAAAACCTCGTATCTCGGTTTTGGAAAATTTTAAAGGGGAGGGAAAAAAGCGTAGTATCTTTTCCCAAACTTAAATGTCTTACTTGAAATTTGGACATATTGTTCACAAATAATGTGTCAATAATACTGATCAGTAAAAATATCTCAAAAACCGCGAGAATCGTCTACACAGGGCACTCAAGTTTGTACTTTGAAAATCGCACCAATCAACATAGTTACGAGGTTTTGCATTTACACCGACGATGTACAAAAGGCAGTCATCACAAGTGCAGTCTGATCTAATTCTACCCAAGGTAGCAATGTCCGCAGCACAAATGTCAGATTGTCCATTGCATCATGAATACAGACAATTTTTATAAGAGCAAGTACTGCTTATTACAAAATATTCTGACCTCTTTGGCAGGCAGAATAGACACAATCAGCCTGCATATAAGTGCAGTGTGACCTAATTCTGCCCCACCTGCATGTTTTTCATAAAGAATGACTATCAAAATGTTTACAGGAACTTACGTTTAATGAGTGTACCCGCCTCAGACTGTTCGGAGGTTACACTGCTAGCAGCGCTGATGTCCATGGCATCATGAATACAGGAGACAGTGTAACACATAATGTGTAACTAATATATAACACATAAATAACCATATAACACATATGTACATATAAACACAAACTTACGTTTAATGAGTGTACCCGCCTCTGACTGTTCGGAGGTAACACTGCTGGCAGCGCTGATGTCCATGGCATCATGGATACAGGGAATACAGGAGACTGTGTAACACATAATGTGTAACTAATATATAACACATAAATAACCATATAACACATATGTACATATAAACACAAACTTACGTTTAATGAGTGTACCCGCCTCTGACTGTTCGGAGGTAACACTGCTGGCAGCGCTGATGTCCATGGCATCATGGATACAGGGAATACAGGAGACTGTGTAACACATAATGTGTAACTAATATGTAACACATAGATAACCATATAACACATATGTACATATAAACACAAACTTACGTTTAATGAGTGTACCCGCCTCTGACTGTTCGGAGGTAACACTGCTAGCAGCGCTGATGTCCATGGCATCATGGATACAGGAGACAGTCTCGCTGGACGGGGTCTCTGCTGGAGTAGACACTATAGAGGCAACTTCATGGTCTTCTCTCTGTACATCTCCTACAATATGAACAAACAAGTTGATTACAGTAGAGGTTTTTTGGGGAGGGGGTTGTTTTTTTGGATATTACCCATTGCCAGATAGCAATATCTTAGACTTGTCCAAATTCAATGATGTTGCAGATGACAATGTAAAGTGAAAAGAATTTTACATCTTTTGGGTCTGTTTTTGGTAGAAAACATTGTGTCACAAGCAATTTCTTCATTTTCCATGATGTTTTTTAAAGCCTTTATCTTATGGGGTGTCAAAGGCGTCAATGTGCAGTAATGGGTTAAGGTATTCCATTCATAATAAGCTACCAAACACTCAGTGCAACTTTGGGCATCAACCATGGCAACAGTGGTAAACAATTACCAATGTCCATGTGTTATCTGTGGCAACAGAAATTGACAAGGTATATCCTCATCAATTTCTATTGCCAGGGATGATGCCTAGAGTTGCATGAAGTGTTTGGTATCTTAAGTTGGACCAATGGAATATCGCAATTGCTTTTTAGCTAACATTTTACATTTACACAGCTTTTCTAATATTACATAAACACATTGTTAAAGCCAGTATGCAGCAGCTTTAACTAAGTCAAATAATATTCTAAGTTAATCAAAATCTATTGCAGGTACAATTTGCAAATAAATTTTCAATATGATTATAACCAATTACAATTTCAAGTTGATCAATCATATATTTTGCACAGCTTTATGCTATTTTTTTCAGCTAGACGATTTGACACAGAATGAAGTAAACTACTATGAATATAGTGACATAATTTACGACTTAATATTTACAACTCAGAAATCAGCTAATGATGATGTTCAAATCTGCCCAGGTCAAAAGAGTTAATCACCAAGTTGCATGTTAGCTACCCATAATTATATCTGATGATGATGCAGCTTTTATCTGAGGCTTTGTTGCTTAATCAAGATATGTTATTGAAACTTGACTACCCAGTAACAGCATTAAGTGAAATTGCCTGATTGAATGGGAGTTTAACCCCTTTCCACACAAAACCTAGTTTTGATATCCAAAACAGAAAGGACAGTTTCACCTTTTGCTTCAATATTTTCATATCAGCACCTTAGAGACCCAGCATATAGATCTAGAATGCACAGCATAATATACTATTATACATTTATACATTACTATTACACATTTCAGGACAAAAAAAATAATATAATCATACAATTAAACTATTATCTAATCAAAGAGAAAATCTACATGCAATTAGGCATAAGAAGGAACAAAACAAACAAATATATTCATAAATAAGAAAGTTGGTTCTCAAAATGCAACAAATAAAACATTTGAAAGAGATTAACATCATATATCTTTCTCAATTAACAAGATCCATACTTTGTATATCATCATACTTCATGATGCTAAATATATTCAGAAGGCTTAACATTACAGTAATAATCTGTTCCCAAATTGAAAAACATGTGGCATGTTCGAATTCTGAAGATACAGCAGATAAATTAAATTTTAAGTAAAAGAAAGCCCAGAAAATGAGGCAAAAGAAGAAAATGCAGATTTTAAGCAATTTCTTCTTTTACCTCAATATTTAAGTTTTTTTTTTTTTTTTTTTTTTTTTTTTTTTTTTTTTTCATTTAGAAATGTCAAAGCCAGATTTAGCTTGTGAAAGGGTTAGTTTTAAGGATCTTGTCCAAGATTAGCATTTTATTATTTCTTACACCACATACTAGGTTAAGAAAACTAACAATGACCAAATGATAATGTAATCAAATTGTGTCCTATGTCCAATATTAGAATCTTGGCAATCACTCACATCCAAAAATATGTCCTCTCCTTTCTTCACATGATCCTTTTCTATAGTTATTTCGAAGAAGTATACTAGCATTGGAAAACATAAGATACCATAAATTATCCTAGCATGATCCAGGGTAAAATCCTATCATCCAACAGCAATATTTTTGCATTCACTTGTCCCATATGAAATATCCACTACACAATGATAAAAGTCTTTCCAAGAGGATCATTTTCTACTTGTATTTCCTAGCAGTACACAAAATCATGAAAAATGTTACAATGATCAAATGGTAATGCAATGGAATTGGTTTCTAAATCCAATAGCAGCATTTTGGCATTAACTCACATCATAAAATCTACTGTACACTTAATCTTATAAACAGCTTGTGAAAACATATCAGCAAAAGAAAATGCTGAAAATACCACCATTTTCTCTTTTTGTCTCAATATTTTCCCGGCTATATTGGACAAAATCCCATCCATATCAAATCCACTTTGTCTTTGTCAGCAGCAGCTGCAGTCAAATTGGACCTTTCCAAATATTTGCTGTTTGGGACACGGTTAATCCATTACCACACATTGACTCTTTTTGACTCCCCCCCCCAAAAGATAAAGGCTTTAGAAAACACTGTGGCAAATGAAGAAATTGCTTGTGACAAGCAATTTTTTCATTTCCCACAATGTTTTCTACCCAGAAATAGCGAATAATGTAAAATTTCATTCCCTTGATATTGTCATCCGCAACAACTTTGAATTTAGATCAGTCTAAATTTTTGCCATTTGGTGATGGGTTTAGCAGTATAATTCTAGCCTTTGAATATATTAGTTATATAACAAACTTGCAAACTACATCTAATGGTAATATGTAAAATGAGATTGGTTTCTAAATCCAATAGTATTAATAAATCAAATAGTATTACTCTGGCATTCACACAATCTCTGGAAAATGTACAATACCAATTATAAAATTCTCATTCAGTCCAACATACACCAAAAGAGCGACGATGAATTTCTAATAAATAGTTATTACTCATATTCCCACTACTAAGCTCCTATTATGAACAAAATTACAGTCCTTATAAGAAACTTCTCTGGCATTTACACTAGAAAATCTACACTATTACAAAACCCGCTTTTGTCACAAATGCAGAGAGAAATCCAAGAGCATGAACTAGCTATCAGAGATTTTTCCAATCATACTTTCCGAAACAAAGCTTTAATTATGTCAAAATTGCTGTCCTCATTTAAACTTTGCTACTTTCCGTCCTAAACAACGTAACTACAGCTTAACACAAACTGTAGTTACAACGTTTTGGAATGAAAATGATGATTAAGTTACTTGCAGAGTCTTCTAATTGTAAGTGGAAGGAATTTTTTGGGAGAGAAACTCTCCCTCCCTAAATTGGAAGCGCATAATTACATTCAATACCATGAAATACATCAACGTAATTACACATTTGACACTTCATGTTTCCCATTGCCTTTAAACTTTGTCCCAAGAAAAATGCTTCATACAATCTTACTCTTGCTAAAAGTCATCAATACCTTTCTTTGTCTTATTATAATATCTAACATGACTTATATATAATAGCTTACATGACTAATAAGTACACTAAGTTCAGACAGCACAAAATTTAATGTGCAGACGGGCCTTTGTCTATACTGCCTGCATAAAGCAAGAATATCCCATAATAGCATGAGGTTCAAGGACCCTTACTCATAAAATAAGTGTCTCGAAATAGCATAGATGGCAATTGAATAGCAAGTGTGAAATAATCCATTATGTAGAGTTATATAAGCTTGGTAAGAATACGCATATAGCATAATCTGGGAACAGCCTTCACATTAGAGCAGACTCAAATCAGTCTGTTGACATAGTACACATAATCCATGATTGGCATGAAACAGGGCTAAAGGCCAACCACTCCAAGATAATCAAATAACCTCCATTTCGAGCCTTTTTCACCGATTTATTTTCTCAAACTGTCACTATGACAACCAAGAATCAATAGCATTTGGCCAGAAACAGAAACACAATATGTTGGTGAATTTCTTTGAGAAACAAATAATCTGACCACTCTAGGCTAACTCACAAGTTCGCCACATAGTACCAATATTAGCTGATATTGAAATTAACATCACAAATGGTGTTGTATTGCAAGTTTGATTGACTATGGCAATTGATTTCACTATTAAAGTAGATCTTCCTGTGCTGATTATGATACACTGCAGTCTGCATCGTGATGTAATTGAAATATTTCAGAATGCATATTAACCCTTTCCCAACCAAGACCTGGTTTTGACGTCCCTAATAGAAAAGGCTTGGGAAATCATTGAAACAAAAGAAGAAACTGCTGATAACCAGCAGTTTCTCCTTTTGTCTCAATATTTTCTGTGCCATATTTTACACAAATCCTATCTATAGTTATTATTATAAGTAACATACATTTTGTCATTTGTGGAAGTTTCTGAAGTGGATCACCCTAAAACTTTGTAGTTTGGGAAAGGGTTAACCCATTGCCACATTATGATGCTTTTTGATACACCACAAGATAAGACTTGAAATTGTTGTGTAAAATGAAGAAATTGCCTGTGACATGTTTTCCATCCAGACAGAAAATGTAAAATTTAATTTCCTTCAAAAATGTTGTCAGCAACAGTTTTAACTATGGCAAGTTTAACATAAATGATTTTGCTTCCTGGCAATGGGTTAACTAGCTTCATATTCAACACATCTATACCCATATTTCCACAAAGTCACTATTTGAAATTTCAATTCACCTCTTTTTACCATAGAAAAAAGACATAGTTCAGTAGAAAATACTGTGAGTTAACTTGAAGTCATTTTATCATTTTACTTTAAATACATTTTACAAGACTCTTTCATACTTTCTTGATGCCACATAACCCAGGAACATTTTAATGAGCTAGAATATTAAACACACATGCATGTATAAAGGACATAAAAATCAGAGATTTTGTATTTAATTATTGAAGTATGAAAAATTGGCAGAGTAGACACAGAGATAATGAGGTCATAATTCAAATTTATCCTACCTTTATTATCAAAATATCACTCTCATATTTTATAACATATAATAATTCCTGGGAAAACATGTTTGTCAAAATTTTATACAGGTATTTTAATTTTTGTTAGAAATTGGAATTAACTTATTATGTATAAATTTAATAGTCCTTATCCAGTCAACAAATTTATAGTCCATTCCTAGCTGACAAGCAGTTCAGACTGGAGAATGATCTTTGTCCACACTGTCTGCAAAACAGCATGATATTCTGTTATAAACAGGATAGAACATTAATCATTCATATAATCTACAAACACCAGAAAACCTAATGCTCTACTACTGGGCAATTACCTTTCAAACTAGCAAAGGTAGTTTAGATAAAAATCAGACTGCACTTATCTTTGTCTATACTGCCTTACTAAAAAGATGTCAAAATATCCACGACAAAGCGGACTATTTCATCAGCCACTTATTACATATCATCATTTACAAAGACCAGTCAATAAATCTGCAGTTGTCAGCAGACAGTGACTTCCTGGCAGGAAAGTGGTTCCAATATTAGATTAGCTTTGAAGTATAGCAAGGTAGAATAGACTAGGATCAGACTGCACCTATGTACAGGCTGATCTTAGTCTATACTACCTGCAAATATGTAAATTCCATAACCATCAAGGTAAGGCTAAAACTGTACACCATTACACCAGTCACTCATTACATAACCTCATCTACAAAGACCAGAGAACAAATCTGTGGTGCTAAGCAGACTTCCAGGTAAGGCCTGTCAATATTGATTACCCCTCAAACATCGCTATGCTAATGACTGCATTGTTTAAGTGCTTCTAATAACTTCACACTCTACTAGAGTTTTTGAAATATTTGTGAAAATAAGAATAGGCCAATCCAAAGGTAAAATTACTATCGTTGAATGGGGTTCAAAACTGCATTCAACAATTTGTTTAGAAATAATCCACAGAATGGTGCCCTAAACAACGTGTCCCCAACTTTTTATCTAATCCTATGCAGACTTTAAATAGGCAGTTTGTCCATTGATTAACAAAAGGCATAATGCCTTGTGCTGAATGATCGAAAGGGGTTCAAGTCAATGCAGAATTAGACCAACAATTGATTGGACTAAGCTATTGGAGAGCCTCAGATATATCAGAGCTCAGTCACACAGTTTGACTGACAATTAATTTATCTAACATGAGCATCTTTACTGGAACTATAACATATGGATCAACATTTTTTTTAAAACCAGTTCCCAGACAAGCCCTGGTTTTCATGTTTCTAACACTAAAGGCTTAGAAAAGCTTTGAGTTAAAAGAGGAAAATGCTATTTTTTTCTGTTTTTGCCTCAATATTTTGTGTACTACATTGTACACAAATCCATTTTTTATCAATACATTTTGCTGTCTGTAACAGCTTTCAAATTGGACAACCCTAAATTTTGTTGTTAAAGAGAGGGCTAATCACCATAGTTAAAACAGATGTTTTTGACTCTGATTGCAGGTTATAAAGCTCATCTGCAATTCCGTTTGAAGAACAGCTTTCGCCACCTTGTGCCCAAACTTCTGCATGAAGTTGAAGAGATTTATTGATTTTGATTTGTCTCTGTCAGATTTATATGTATTTTATGTAGGTGTTGGCTAGGTAACAGACAAAACTGCAAATAAATAGATTAAACCTTTCACAAACAAGACCTGGTTTTGACGTCCCTAATTGAATAGGCTTGGGAAAACATTGAGGCAAAAGAAGAAACTGCTGATAACCAGCAGTTTCTCCTTTTGTCTCAATGTTTTCTATGCTATATCATACATAAATTTTATCATTATCAACATCCATTTTGCTGTCTTCAGCAGCTTTTGAACAGGAATACCCAAAAATTTGTCGTTCGGGAAAGGGTTAAACCTTTCACAAACAACACTATTTCAAGTTGGTCCAATCTGACAAGTATGTGTTACAACTGACAAAATTTACATCATTAAAAGAATGATATTTGAAGATGAACATCATAGCATGGAAAGCATTGAAGGAAAAGAAGAAAATGGTGATCATCAGCTTTTACTTCCTTTCCCTCAATGCTTTCCATGAACTTCTCTATTGGAGAAGCTGAAACCAAGTGTTGTTTCGGAGATTAAGAGAAACACAAAACATGATAGAAAACAATTACCAGCACTCAAAAACCATTTACACCATCAATCTATGTCAGTTATTCCTGTCAAAATTAGTGAAATGTTTGTTATTTTTCATAACATGCAAATTCGAAGAAACAATTGCACATTTTTTCACATTTTTTTCAATGTTGTTACATCATAGCATAATATTGGTGTTACTAACTTTCTCCCATACAATTTTTTAGACTAGTCCAATTTCAAATTCAATACAGATGCTATATATATTGTCCACAAATCTTTTCTTCATCACCACCAATTTTGTAGCCTACGGCAATTTTCAAAATAGGTAGTATAAATTTTTGTTGTTTGGGAAATGGATATAGGCAAAACAACCAAGTTATTTATTTCAACTTTCAGTCCATCAAAGACCAAGATCAATGGATCAGCCATACAAAATATGACTCAACTGTGGTAGATTATTTCATTAGTCATAAAACAAATCGTCGTTGTAAATGCAAAACCTCGTATGTCGGTTCTTGCGATTTACAAAGTACAAACTTGTGTGCCCCGTTACAGACCATTCGTGCAGGTTTTGAGATATTTTACTGGTCAGTATTAATGACAAATCATTTGTGAATAATATGTCCAAATTTCAAGTAAAACATTTCAGTTTGGGAAAAGTTATTACACTTTTTTCTCTCCCCTTTAAAATTTTCCAAAAACGAGATACAAGGTTTTGCATTTACAACGACGAAATGATCCATTAGGACATAAAGCATCTAGCAGTATACATCAATACAGATCTGTTTTTGAAGAACCAATAAGTTTATTCCCTCATCAGATGAACATGGAAGAAAGCCAGCAACTGTTTTCTCTGCAACATTTTTTCCTGTGCTTTTTTAACCCTTTCCCAAACAAGACCTGGTTTTGATGTCCCTAATCGAATTAGCTTGGGAAAACATTGAGACAAAGAAACTGCTGATAACCAGCAGTTTCTCCTTTTGTCTCAATATTTTCTGAGCTATATTCTACACAAACCCTATCTTTATCAATTTTTAAGCTGGACCACCTTAAAATTTTGTCGTTTGGGAAAGGGTTAATATCTCTACTCATTCCTACATAACAACAACCACTGCCCAATGTAATACAGGCTTTGAAAAATATCATGGAAATGAAATTGCTGGTGAATTGCATTTTCCATCTGCAGCATGTTAGAATTTGTACTAGTCAAAAATTGTGTCATTTGGTAATGGATTAATCCCTTCTATAACACAAAAGAGTAGAAAAACATAAATCACTAAGATTCATTTTTCGAACACCTTTCTCTAAAGCAGAAAATTTCACAGCACAAATTTCAAACACTTCAATTAAAACAATCTGGAAGAAATTATATTTTATGACCCGGCAGTAACAATACAAGAAGATTATTTTATTTGTTTCAATAATTAGAATCAAATGAACTATTTTATCCCTTTCCCAAACCTTAGACCTTATTTTGACAACCTTGAAGAAATAGCTTGAGAAAACATTGAAAGAAAACAAGAAATTGCTGGCTGATAATCAGCAATTTCTCCCTTTCCTGCATTCTTTTCCCTTGTTTCATAATACCGTAATTATTCTAATAAACACCCATATTCTAATAAACGCCCATCCCCCAAATCTCTGCTAAAAATATGCATATTTCAAGCACAATTTAAGTGGGAAAGGGTGATTCTAATAAATGCCCATCCCCCGATTCCGGATAAAAATCATGTAAGTCATAATCAAATATCACTTCCAAAAGCAACGAAAGAAAGTATTTCCCGTCCCCAAATCTGTTACAATGAAGAAATGTCTTCCAAAAATCGTATTTTACAGTCCTTGAAACAAAACCTTGCAAACTTTTACTTGATCAATTTTAGTCCATGAATTGACATTTTTGATTTGCATGTTTTGACGAACAAAATTAGAATACCTCTAATTAACGCCCACCCCAACTGTCCCATCGAACACTTTTCTAATAATTTATTAGAATAATTACGGTACACATAACATATCTTTATCAACATCCATTATTTTTGTCTTTCCAATTTGCTTTCAAATTGAACCACCCTTAAATGTAATATTTTTGGAAAGGTTTCAAACATTTCAACTAGAAAGACCTGAAGGTCTTGAGTCGCTCCACAGGCCTGAATTTCTTTTAACATCAAATCCAAGTTTTGACTAGATTTTTGAATACTTATGGTTCTTACAGCAAAAACAAAGTCAAAAGCAGCAATCATGTGGTCAATGCAAAAAGAAAGTAAATGATTGACTAATATTTTAGGGATGTTAGAGCGATAATAAAATTGAAAACTGTGATTTTGCCAAATTCAAAGACAAATAATTCAGTATGTATATTTAAAATCAAATCGAAAATTAAACACATGCAAGATGTTATGGTCACTATCATTCTGTTCAAATTTTGTCTATATTAGTCAATATTTGTGGCTTCAAGAGTGGAAAAAGTGTCGAAAAACTGAAATTTTATCAATTTCAAGGGCACATAACTCAGATTGTAACAATGTGATAATGTTGAAAATTACACATAAGCAAGACCTTGTTGTCAACAAGATTCTTTCCAAGTATCATCTTGATTGGTTAACATTAGTGGTTGTGAGAGTGAAAACAAAGTCGAAAATGGCAATTTTGTCAAATTCAAGGGCACATAACTCATGATGTAAGATTCCGATCAAGCTGAAAATTACACCCAGGCAGCATATAATGCTTATATATATTCTGTTAAAGTTTTGTCTTGATTGGTTAATATTTGTAGATTTAAGAGTAAAAATAAAATCAAAACCAGCAAAATAGAGCCGAAAATGGCAATTTTTGGCAATTTCAAGGGCACATAACTCATGCTATGAAATTCAGATCAAGCTGAAAATTTTACCAAGGCAAGATCTTATAGTCAGTATTATTCTGTCAAAGTTTTGTCTTGTTTAGTCAATATTTGTAGTTGCTAGAGTGAAAACAAAGTCAAAATACAGCTGAAAATGGCAATTTTGTCAATTTCAAGGGCACATAACTCATGATGTAAAATTCAAATCAAGCTGAAAATTTTACCAAGGCAAGACCTTGTAGTCAGCATCATTCTGTCAAAGTTTTGTCTTGATTGTTCAATATTTGTAGATTTTAGAAGAAAACTAGTCAAAACCTGCTATTTTTGACATTCAAGGGCAGATAACTCAGGTTATACCGATTCAATCCATATTCTTTGAAGGAATCTGAAAGAGGGTCACCCAAGGATCATTCCTGTGAAGTTTGGTTGAAATCCATCCAGTAGTTTCTAAGAAGAAGATTTTTAAAGAAAAAGTTTACGGACGCACGCACGCACGCACGGACGGACGGACGGACGGACTGACGCACGATGGACACACCACTATGACAATAGCCCACTGGCCTGAAAGGCCAGTGGAGCTAAAAATGATTTGATTTATTGCAACAAGAGGAAAGCATACAATTACAAAGGCTAAACTCAGTTAATTCTTGATAGGAAATAAATATTCAGTTTCTTGTCATTTGGGAGAGGGTTTAGAATTATTACATAACAGTTGAATACTTTTCCTGAATGATAAACAATACACATAATGGCAGCTGTAATGCTTGTTTTGATGTCAAAATTCTATTGTAAATCTTTAGAGGCAAGAAGTATTCTCATGAGCTCATGATTCCCAAAAGTGAATTAGAAACTCAAATACAAAATAGCACAACTGCATAATTATTCTTTTTCATAATCTTACAATAATTTTGCCCTTATTACTAATACAGAGGTTGGGAACAAGAAAAATTAGAACAAATCTTTCTAACCATTTGTCATGGATTCTCATTGGGAGTTAAATATCTTCAGATATTATTTTGAAAAATTACTGAAAGCATACTAGTCTATATATTCAAACTGAAAAAAGCAATACCGGTAATCTATGTGCAACCAAGACATGACTGTGAGTGATACAAAGGAACAAAAATAAACAGGAATAAGATCAGACAAAACAAACTGCTAATAGTATAGGGTTTTCTCATGACAACAATTAGAGAATGATACAGCTAAGGCAGGGACAGTGATAAACTAGAACTGTCGCAGAGCGGACTATTAATACCCCCAAACCCCACCCCCCACCCGCAGCGCCTTGTTTGAAAAACAAGAGGGCCAAGATGGCCCTGTATCGCTCCACTGGCTTTTAGACATTTAGACTACAAACTTCTTCAAGGAATACAATAGAGGTCTATCCAAAGAAGATTCATGCTACACCAGAATGAAATCCAATAAGTGATTAAGGAGCAGAAATGTTTTTAAAATTTTATTAAAATTACACTATGTTTCATATAGCGAAAAATATGCCTAGCCCACAGAGGCCAAGCCTTTCATCCCGTCGTGAAGGAATTTGGAAGAGATTCGTGCAAGGAAGATTCCTGTGAAGTTTCGTTGAAATTGGTCCTGTAGTTTTGGAGAATAAGATTGTTTAACAATTTTTCGAAAATTCAATTTAATTTAATTTATTAAAATTTAAGTTCTACAAGGAAATTATTTTTTTAAGGAATTTAGAGGAGATTCATGCAAGGAAGATTCGTGTGAAGTTTGGTTAAAATTGGTCAAGTAGTTTTGGAAGAGAAGATTTTTCGAAAATTTAATTAATTAAATTTTATTTAAGTTCTACACAGAATTTATTTTGAAGGAATTAAGAAGAGATTCATGCAAGGAACATTTCTGTAAAGATTGGTTGAAATTGGTTCAGTAGTTTTGGAGAAGAAGAATTTTTAAAGATTTTTCGAAAATTTCATTTAATCAAATTAATTAAAATTCAAGTTATACACAGAATTGATCTTTTTTAAGTAATTAAGAAGAGATTCATACAAGGAAGATTTCTGTGAAGTTTGGTTGAAATTGGTCCAGTAGTTTTGGAGAAGAAGAATTTTTAAAGATCTTTCGAAAACTTAAATTTAAATTAAATATTCAAGTTAAGCGCGGATTTTATTTTTTTGAAGGAATTTGGTAGAGATTCACACAAGGTAGATTTCTGTGAAGTTTGTTTGAAATTGGTCCAGTAGTTTTGGAGAAGAAGAATTTATAAAGATTTTTCGAAAAATTTAATTCAATTAAATTAATTAAAATTCAAGTTCTGCACAGATTTTAATCTTTTGAAGGAATTTGGTAGATTCATGCAAGTATGATTCATGTGAAGTTTGGTTGAAATTGGTCCAGTAGTTTTGGAGAAAAAGATGTTTGAAAATTGTTTACGCACGTACGGACGGACGAACACACGCACGGACGCACGACGGACACAGGGCCATGACATAAGCCCCGCTGGCCTTCGGCCAGTGGAGCTAAAAATAATTCACAGTAGAACTATCTCCCTTGGATGACAAAGGCCATGTTTGAGAAAATAAATTCATAGTAGAACTATCTCCCTTGGATGACAAAGGGGCTTGGTTGACATCGTAGAGCTAAGAAATTGCTTCATGCACATCTCCATGTCCTGTAGATTGTCCATGTGAACTTTCATCAAAATCCGTCAAGCGGTTCGGGAGGAGTTGTGCTCACGAGATATACGGACGAAAAAAAAAAGAAAAAAAAAGTCAATTATCTCCCTTAGTTGACATCGCACAGCTAAGAAATTGCTTCATGCATACATCTCCATGTCCTGTAGATCGTCCATGTGAATTTTCATCAAAATCCATCGAGCGGTTTGGGAGGAGTTGTGCTCACAGGGTATAATAATTCTTATATTATTATCTTATATTAGCTGAAGACAAGCCTAAGACAGTTTAACCCTTTCCCAAAACAAGACCTGCTTTTCATGTCTGCAATAGACAGGACTATAGAAAACATTGAGACAAAAGAAGAAAACCTTGATAACCAGCATTTTCTCTTTTTGTCACAATAGATTCTGTGCTATATATAATATTGTACACAAACCCTTTCTATATGAACACCCACTTTGATTCCTCTATCAGATTTCAAATTGGACCAGTCTATGATTTGCTGTCTGGGAAAAGGTTAACTAGAAAATTGACTGATATTTACAAGAACAATCTTGATGCAGAACTCAAAGCATAATGTGTCTGCCACTGGAAACACTGAAAAACACTTCTGGGTATTCTTTTTCAGTTAAGTTAACCAATTACTTGACAACAACATTTTAGACATTTTCCCTTTTTTTCCATACCGAAACATACAATCTCCTGCAGTCAACTTTAATTCTGTAATGCCTTTGAAGTGAACAGGCCTGAGTTGTTGTTATTTTGGAAAGGGCAAACTGTTTGTACACAGATATAAAATGCTACCATCCCATTAGAGATTATAGAGACTGCTAAGTGCTCTTTTCTGTTTACAATGCTGCTAAAACCAAACAAGCCTTTCCCAAATTGTGTCTTGTTTTGAGCATGGTTAAACACAGTGGATAATCACGCGAGGCAACAATTTCAGAAAATCTTCAATAATTTTGTTAATACAGGACCGATTTGAATTCGATTTAAAGCAGAGAAGGTGGACAGATGTCACGTATAATCAGCAGTTTCTTCTTTTGTCTCAATGTTTTCTAAAGCCATATCTATAAGGGAGATCAAAACCAGGTCTTGTTTGGAAAAGGGTTAATTTTACTGTTTTGATCTAAGCATAAAGTTTCTGCCATTGAAAACAATACAAGCCCTTCCAAATATTATTTTTTCTAACAGATAATTTCTTTTGCAGCTGTATTTTGCACAATAAAACATAACTTTATCTTTTTTAGTTCTTTGAACATTGATGTAAACTGCAAACACCCCATGATACTTCAATAGTAAAAAGGGACTGTTATGCACTTTTTTCAGTTTACAATGCTACAGAAACCAAGAAGCCCCTCCCCAAAACAGTATCTTATTTTGGGGGAACGGACAATTGCCCTCCGGACAATATCCCTCCCCAAAAAGTAGCAACCCAGACAATAGCCCTCCCTTTCCTATATGACTATATTATTATTAAAATTGTTAATTGTTGATGATTTTTTAAAAATTTAATTCGATTTGTTATATTCTTTATTTGAAATTCATTTATTAGATCTAACAGGAATGTTGTTGGTGATTTATAATTTGAAATACTTTAATGATTTGATTTCTTAATCTTTCTTTGAAATTCACTTATTATTATAATTATTCAATACTTCATCATTTGATTTTTCATTCTTTATTTGAATTTCATTCTTTAGATCAATAGAATTTTTGCCTTGCCAGAAATCGCTACATGCCGACAATATAAATGTTTCTTAAGTCTTTCCCGAACGGCAATTAGACTCTTCCCATTTTAAAGAGCTGTGAGACGATGGAAAATTGATAACTTCTGAGAATCAGTACTCTAAATGTTTTCCAAAACAATCAATTCCAGGATGTCAAATTCAATAATTTACTCAAATAATTGGAGATTAGGGACGGGCGAAAATGTTATAATCGAAATATTTTGAGAAAAGAAGAAGGAGCTAGTTTTGAAGACTTTCCTCTTTTCTCTCATTAATTTCAAAAGATTTCTTGAAACACGACATTAAATGTTTGCAAAATTCAAATGGTCTGTCTGAAAAAAATATGTTAAAAATTTCCATTATATGTTCCTTAATATAAGGAGGGGGCAATCGTCCAGGAGAGCAATTGTCCGGGAGGGCAATTGTCCTACACTCCTTATTTTGACAGGTATGCAGTAAAAATGCCAGAGGTAAAATTGCCATAAGTAAAATTGCCATCTAGGTAAAATTGCCATAGGTAAATTAGCCATACCCAAAATGGTAAATTTGCCATAGGTAAATTGCCATAGGTAAAGTTGCCAGACTCCTATTAAAAGATGTGTGTTTTTCCTTCTATTTTCTACACAAAATTTTGTTAATAATTGATTTTATAATTTGATATTTTTGATTTAACAATTTGATAATTTTGATTTTATTTTCTTCTATTTATTCAAATGTTCCCCACAGGTCCCTCTGTTAAGGATCTCAAAACTGGAAATTGTTTGAAAAGGTTTCAAATTGATTTATATAACAAGAACTTTCTTAATCCCAAGCACTAAGCCTAATGTGTCTGACAAGGAAAGAGCTGTAATTACCTTTAGGTATTCTTTTTCTAGCAAATTGCTTTTCAATTGTACATTGCACAATGAGCTTATCTTTGGATACTCTTTAAGCATTGACATAAACAGCAAATGGTGCTTGCATTCTGCTTTTCCATAGTTTCTTTCCTTTTTCTATCCAGAAAATGTACTAGTTGCTTCACAACCTCCCTCGTAAATGCATGAATTTACAATTCAATTATCTGGGAAAGGGTTATTATGGGCCTCTTATAATGTGTCTTTAAAATTCATATGACAAAGGCTAAGACTTTCAAATTTTCTATCCAACAAGAGCTGTCACTGTAAGATGACAATGCCCGGACACCGCTTTTATTTTAAATTATGGCCAATCTATGTTCAAGGTCAAGGTCATCCAGGGGTCAAGGTCACCAAAGTATGTGCCTACAGAAAGGTAATGTACCAAGGAATGTTGTGGTAAAGTATGAAGCGAATATGTTAAGTAATAAGGAAGTTATGGCCAATGTTCAAGTTTTTGGACGGAATGACGGACAGACGGACGGACAGACAGACGGACAGACAGACGGACGGAAGGTCAAATTTATGATGCCTCCCTATCGGGGGCATAAAAACATCTTAAACCTGATTTTGACGTCTCAAATAGAAAAGGCTAGGGAAAACATTGAGACAAAAAAAGAAACTGCTGATAACCAGCAGTTTCTCCTTTTGTCTCAATATTTTTTGTGCCCTTCCTTTTTAACATTAATTTTGTTGTCTACAGCAGCTTTCAAATTATGTCATGTAATTATGTAATCATATTACTTGAAGCAATATCTGGCAAACATGCAAATAGAACTGAGGCATATCTGAAACACATTTTTAACTATTTAATACCCCCCTCACACATAGCTCGCGACCTTACTGCGACCTGAAAACTAGTAAAATAGCATTTTTCTTTCGAAAATCATTTGGTTTTCTTTAAAATTTCCAAATATCTATCGCCGACAGTCCGAGGCTCATGTTCTGTATGTTTTTTCCTACGTCCTAAATGTGACCCTTCTACGTCCCTGGCGTTTCCACTGCGATTGTATTGCGTCCCTACAGCGACCCCACATTCTGAGTTTGACCTTCAACGAGTGAAGACGTATATTTAATTAGTTTTAACAGTTTTAAGTAAAATCATCCATATTATTCAAAAGATGAGAGGCGGATGAGGCAAACAAGCCGGGTCTCTAAAGTGCTACAAGTTGATCCAGTCTCCGATTCAGATAAATTAAGATATCAATGAAGTTGGTCTATTTACCAAAAGGCAAAATTTTATACTGATTTAAATTCAATGATTTTTGCAGACATCATTTTCAGGTGAATGAATTAGTACATTTTTTTTGTCTTTCTTGGTAGAAAACAGTGTGAAATGAGCAATTTCTTGTAATTTCCTTGGCGACTCCACGGTGGCCTTAGTGCGAGTGCGCAACGTCTATTGCGTTCTTATTACGTCCTTACTACGATGCTGCTGCGACTATGGCAACTCCAATGAGATCCCACGACGATCTAACCAGGACGCAGCAAGAACGCAGAGGTTCCGCGACTGTTTTGTGCATGTTCAAAATAGTCGCCGACGGTCTTCGACCTTGTGGGTCCTTGTGCATCCTTGCAACGACCTCACCACGTCCCTGCTGCGTCCATGGCGACTGTGCTGCGTCTTGGGTCATAGCAAGGTCGCAGTAAGGTCGCGAGGTATGTGTGAGGGGGGTATAAGCTACAAAAGCCTCATCTGCTATATTTGCATTATTGTAGCATAGTAACACTTCTATGATGCTTAGGCCTCAAAAAAGTTGTTTGTTTCCACTGATCCTACCTACCCTATTTTTTACCATCGACCCTAGACCGTTTTTTGAGTAAAAGGTTAAGTTTTCGTAGAGTAAAGGGTTGATAAGAGTAAATGGCTGACCTTGAGGAAGGTCAAATTGCATGGAACAGATAGATATCTTTGAAAAGATGTTACATATCAAATTTGAGCTTTCTATATCCAATACTTTTTGAGAAAGGGCAAACGTTAAGTTTTCGGACAGACGGACAGACAGACAGACGGACGTTCCAACATTACAGGATTAAGTGTTTTTTTCTTTGATCTTTATGTAGAAAAGTGCCACATAAAATGGCATGGTTTAAGTGGTTTTGTTCTTTATTTCATATAAATTATGGACGGATTGAACAACATAAACACCATGAGGTTTGGCTGGACAGACGGACGGATGGACAGACAGACATGAGTAAAACAATACGCCCCCGATCTCTCGATACGGGAGCATTAAAATTAAATTTCCAGTCCATTTATTCCTTTTCGGTAAAAAAAATCCTTTATGATAAAAATGTTTTGCCTACCTACCAACCCTGTTTTTTGGGGATATCAGTGGAAACAAACTATTCTTTTAACGCCCTATCATGAAGTAAAACACTGGTAAAGATATCTATATAGGCTACAAAGTCAACATTTGTATCACTAGTAGAATATGATTGTATATGATCAACATCTGAACAAGAAATCATGTCTTTGCTTATTCAGGAACACAGTTCTCTAAGGTTCGATAAAAAAAATTTCAACCTCAGATGATCTCTCCTATTCATAGAAATTGGCTACAGCAGTTGTGAGTTACAATAAGCAACAATATTTTCTGGTTAACCGTGAAATAATTTCGGACAAACAATAGTATTTTGTAAGTGTCTTAACTATGACTTGATTCAAGCCGTAGTAATAAGATTTTTATAACAAAAAAGACAGTTTATAAATACCTAACGGTACCCAGTAAGTTTTAAACACAAATTCATTGCCATTGCCAAATTCTCAAACAAAACAATTACAGACCTTTCTAAATTCAAAGCTGATGCAGACAACAAACTGCACAATGGCAAGGAACATATTAGTGAAGCACAGAAAGTATTGACACAACATGAGAAAATGCTGATTATTAGCCTTTTCTTCTTTTGCCTCAATGTTTTCCAAAGCTTCTTCTATTAAAGGCATCAAAAGAAGCACTGTTTGGGAAAGGGTTAAACATACATTTTTAAATATTACAAATAGTCCATCACTTTCATTTCAACAAGTTTAGTAATAAGGGGTAAAACATATCATACAACAAGAATAAGAATTTTGTCAACCTAAAAGAATTATTGCTGAAAGGTAGAAATGATTTAGGGAAAATTAACATCATGCTAATCAATTTCACCATTTAACCATAAACATAAAGCTTATGTAAATAAACAAGGTATAAGAATTAAGCATACAAGAGTACATTCCCTTCCCTTTTGAAAACCTCTTTTTGACACAAATGCAACAGACTGCATGCAATTCAAAAACTATCGACCAGAGTGAATGGAGCTTTTTTGTTTTAAAAATAAAGTAGAACAGAATGCAAAAGTTAGCATAGAAATGCATAGATGTATGCAATATATCAACTTGGGACATAAGGCATTCTAATCCAAAGACATATAAATATTAGTTGAATGGGTAGGTGCCCTTGCAAAAATTTCATTTAAGTTCAAGAACTGTTCTAGAACATTCTAGAACAATTCTTGAACTTAAATAAACATTTCGCAGGGGCTGGGTGACCATGAGGAGTCTGTGAGATATTAACATTTAGGATGAATGACACCATACAATAGATTTCTGGCAGCATTAAAGACACAGAATCTGATGAGATTTAGGTATTCTAATAGCTAATCAAGTATCAATTAGCAAACTAACCGAGTCCAAATTATTATTATGGAACAATGAAATTCTTCTGTAAGTTTCAATTCCAAAAGGCTTTTGGAGGCGTTTTGGTCTGTTGCATAAGTGTCTTGGGTCTATGATACAGAATGATATATATAATAACAACCTGTCCTCAGGAAAGGCCAACAAAGTTCCAACCAACTTGCAATGCCTAGGAAAATAGTACAAGAAATTCAACAACACATCCCAATTACCCATTTTCAATTATATCAAACCCTATGTGGTTTATTATTCTAACTTCTTTTGACAGCAACTAAGACAAAAGATTGTCTTGAACATTATCATGATATGTGCCATGAGAATTTAGTCTACACTCCCTGCTCTTCATACTTTCTAAACCAAGTCCACTACCTTTATAAATCCAAACCAGCAATTTTGTCGAGAAAGGGCATTAATTCCAAAAATATGATATACACAGCAAAAGTTCTTCTGCACTGCACCTCTCCACAATGAGATCTATCCACCTATGAAGTTTCATGATCCTACCTTTCGTACTTTTCGAGTTATGCTCTGGACAAGAATTGTATGCAGACAGACAGACAGGCTGATTCCAGAATACCCCCGAAAACATCTGTTTCGCGGGGGTACAAATACAAAATTTTAATCTGTCCAAATTCAAAGGTGTTGCAGACAACAAAATTGTCAGAATAACAAGAGTTGTCCGCGGACAACATAGCTCGCCTATATGGGAGCTTGTCACAAAAACAGCTAATTTTTAAAAGTAGGTCAAACTCCAAGGTCAAGGTCACAAGGTCAAGGGTCATCGTCCCAAATGAAAGGCCTTGGCAGGGGGTATCCATGTGTGAAATATCAAGGCTCTATCAATACTAGTGCATGAGATATATGCCAGGTTAAAGTTTTTCAAAAGTAGGTCAAACTCCAAGGTAAAGGTCACTAGGTCAAAGGTCATGGTACCAAATGAAAGGTCTTGTCGAGATGTATCTATGTATGAAATATCAAGGCTGTATCTCTAATAATGCCTGAGATATAGACCAGGTTAAAGTTTTTCAAGTGAAGACGCGACAGAACGGGACGCGACGCCGACACTAGGGCTGTGACATTAGCTCCCCCCGACATAAAGTCCCAGCTCGCTAAAAATGACCTTTGATAAACAAATGAGTAAAGTGGGCAAAATGCAGATATTCAATATTTTCTCCCTATCTTCAATATCTGCTAATACACTCACAAGTGTCAACTCCATATACCCCTATTTTTTAACATTCAGTCCTCCATACTGTGACTATTGTAACAAGAGTTGTCCGCCGACAACGTAGCTCGCCTATACGGGAGCTTGTCACAAAAACAGCTAATTTTTAAAAGTAGGTCAAACTCCAAGGTCACGGTCACAAGGTCAAGGATCATGGTCCCAAATGAAAGGTCTTGTCGAGATGTATCCATGTATGAAATATCAAGGCTGTATCTCTAATAGTGCCTGAGATATAGACCAGGTTAAAGTTTTTCAAGTGAAGACGCGACGGGACGGGACGGTACGCGACGCCGACACTAGGGCTGTGACATTAGCTCCCCAGACATAAAGTCCTGGCTCGCTAAAAAGGTGACTAGGATCATTTCGTGAAAATTTCATCCACATTCATCCACAAATTCTGTGATAAATGAGTTCTGTTGGTAAGATGTAGACATACAGATAGATGTGTATGGATAGAGAAGATGATGATACCAGTATATGGTCATCCATCCTCGGGCAGCATACAAAATTGATAGGTTATGTCTTTAATCCTTCGAAAAAGTTTGATAAAAATAACATAAATTCACAAGTGTATCTCAACTAGCAAAATTAAGTTAATTGCAAAATATTGAATAATGCTCAAATATCAGTACATAATATCCCATCCCCACACAAGACCTGGTTTTGACGTCCTTAATATAAATGGTTTGGGGGAAAACATATAGGCAAAAGAAGAAAATGCTCAGGATCAGCATTTTATCCTTTTGCCTTAACGTTTTCTGAGCTATATCATTTACAAATTTCATCTTTGGTAACATGATTTTGTAACCTGCAGCAGCTTTCCAATTCGACCACCCTAAAATTGTGCTGTTTAGGAAAGGGTTATACCAAATGCATCAAGTGCACTTCTTATATCATTCATAAACCCTTGTTATACTGTATAACAGCAAGCAGGCAGAGTAACATGTCAAACTGCATGCATCTTGTTCTGTGTAATAATTTTGCTTGTCTAAGCACCCAAAAGACCAAAGGCAAATAAGTATAATATATTTGTGCATTGCATATCCAGCATAACGAGGACTGATTTCTCCAATAAAATCAGAAAAAAAGCATAAATCACATTGATAATAACAGTAAATATACAAATTGTCAAAAAACATAACAAGAGGACCATGATGGTCCTATATCACTCACCTGAACCAAAATGATATGAGCAACACTTTTGTTTCAATTAATATTTATGACTTTAAGACTGAAAATGAACTTAAGGTCAATAATGTTGTGAAAATCGAACTCATCCGAGATCTTATGGTCCCTAACATTGTGTCCAAGATTTGTCTTGATTGATTTATAAATGTAGATTCTAGAGTATAAACAAGGTCAAAAACAGTCAAAAACAGCAATTTAATCAAATTCAAGGGCACATAACTCTCGATCTTATGGTCTCCAACATTGTGTCCAAAATTTGTCTAGATTAGTCAATCATTGTAGATTCTAGAGTGTAAACAAGGTCGAAAATAGTCAAAAATGGCAATCTTGTCAAATTCAAGGGCACATAACTCTCGACTTTCTGATCAGATCAGATTGAAAATCAATCTCATTCAAGATCTTATGGTCCCCAACATTGTGTCCAAGTTTTGTCTTGATGAGTCCATAATTGTAGATTCTAGAGTGAAAACAAGGTCGCAAACAGCCGAAAATGGCAATTTTGTCGAATTCAAGGGCACATACCTCTTGTCTTTCTGGTCAGATCAGACTGAAAATCAAACACATCCAAGATCTTATGGTCTCCAACATTGTGTCCAAAATTTGTCTAGATTAGTCAATCATTGTAGATTCTAGAGTGTAAACAAGGTCGAAAACAGTCAAAAATGGCAATCTTCATTCTTGTCAAATTCAAGGGCACATAACTCTCGACTTTCTGACCAGATCAGATTAAAAATCAAACTCACCCAAGATCTTATGGTCCCCAACATTGTGTCCAAGTTTGACTTGATTAGTCAATAATTGTAGATTCTAGAGTGTAAACAAGGTCAAAAACAGCCAAAAATGGCAATTTTGTTAAATTCGAGGGCACATAACTCTCGACTTTCTGGTCAGATCAGGCTGAAAATCGAACTCATCCGAGATCTTATGGCCTCCAACATTATGTCCAAGCTTTGTTTTGCTTGATCAATAATTGTAGATGCTAGAGTGTAAACAAAGTTAAAACAGCATTTTTTGACATTCAAGGGCAGATAACTCCACACATTCTGGTCCAATCAGACCCATAATCGAACTTGTCCGAGAACTTATGATCCTACTTGTTTTGGCCAAGTTTGATAAAAATTGCCTTACTTTTGTGGATGCTAGAGTGTAAACACCCCAAATGTTGACGGACGGACGCCGGACAAAAAGTGACCACAATAACTCACCTCGAGCACTTCGTGCTCAGGTGCGAGCACTTCGTGCTCAGGTGAGCTAAAAACAATTCATTTGAAATCAATAATGGAACATAAGATATTCTTGGTTGCAAGGGTCTTCCTCGACTTCTATGTTTTCTAAGCTATTCAACTAAAAACTGTATCATTTATACATGTTTTAGATCTAAGTCTAGGGACAACATAACATGGACAGATGATAGAAGTCTCTATGCATTCCTAGTAATTACACACGAACAATAACAAAATACTGGTAACTTATTAATTCAAAATTATTCAAACCAAAAATAGTTAAAAGAACTGAACAAAAATATAAACAACAGTAAACTGGACCTATAACAGAATAATGGATTCTTTCTATCATGTCAATACAGTTGAATTTGCTTACAATAAATCTTGTCTTATGTTTATCAATGACACCATACCATGCAAGCTTTAAAGCATCCCTATCTATTAATGATGTGGACAGCATATGAAAATTAAAGCTAAAAGCAATTGCTAAATTAGAGCCTAAGATCAGAGGAGAGGTTGTATTTTGTGCTCATAATGAATCTAGTCTATTCATTACCAACTAAAACATTTTCAAATCACCTTAGCGACATGATTCAAACTGCCATCATGCAAACAGAATTTTGATCCATTTAAAGGAATTTAACTCTTTTGCTGCAAAATTTCCTGGAATTGTCCTAATTCCACTGCCAAATTTTGGAAACTACATAGCAAGGCTTATCAGTTCATAAAATACTTTAAGGTTTACGAACTGAGAATGAAAACACTACTTTCTAGCCATACGAAATGCATCAAATTACACACACTTGTAAATACACTTCACAGAAGTTGATTCACCAGGACGGATTTCAAGATTATGCTTCAAGAAGCAAATAATTAACAAATATTATTTTACTCTATTTTCATATGCAAGGGAGGTAATTTTGAACATTTTTGTCAAATATTTCCACTAGTATGCATTAAATCAAAATTCTGAACCATACAAATTCTTATATTTGTATTTGGAATGGAAATGTAACACAGATTAGGAATTACTGGCACTTTCCAAATTTCGCATCTGGCTTTGCATTTCATTCTCAGTTCGTAAACCTTAATAGTATATTAGTAACAAGAGCTTCGCAGAGCGGCGCATATACGCCCGAGAGGGGCTTGTCAGTAAAATTGGCCATTTTTTCAATTCAAGGGCAGATAATTCAAACATGAAAAGTTATCAAAGTTTTGTTTGAACAACAAGACACCATAGATTCATAGTGGCTAGTTTGATTAAATTTTGGTTGAAACTGTAGGAGTTGCGCACAGGAGAAAATAGGCATTTTTGAGAAAATGGGCATTTTTTCTTAAATTCAAGGGCAGATAATTCAAGAACGAAAACAGTTATCTTAATTCCATAAACAGTGTGCACAACTAGACACCATGGAGATTCATTGTGGCAAGTTTGATGAAATTCTGATACAAACTGTAGGAGCAGTTGCGCACACAAGTAAATGGGCATTTTTTTTTAATTCAAGGGCAGATAATTCTCCGTAAGCGGCATGCACAACTAGACACCATGGAGATTCATTGTGGCGAGTTTGATCAAATTCCGATCAAAACTGTAGGAGAAGTTGCGCACACAAGAAATTGCTAACGGACGGTCAGACAGACAGACGGACAGACGAGCAGGGCCATAACATAATAAGACCCTTCGGGCGTATAAAAAGTATAGTATCATTATTTGATTATATTAAGCTGACACTTTCAGAAATTATTGCACATAAACTGTTTTTCCCTAATAGCATACTTTTTATCAGGCAGTTCGATCAGATGACAGTGAGCTTGACCTTGATGACCTCATTTAGCTACTTTTTGATAGAGCTCAACAATTTTTCATAACACAACTGTCATACCTGCTAACCATTTCTTCCTTTAATTTCTTACAAAATATTCTGATCTGTAACTTTTCATAATATTTTGAAAATGCTCATTTCCTCTAATCTACAGCTCGGCTAGAAACATTCTTTTGCTTAATAAAACACAAACTCTGAAATAATAAAGCAAGATAACCAAACATGTTGAACATAAACTGTTTACACACAAGCTTGTCCGTGTAGAGGAGTACATACCACCAGTTTTGTAGGTTAATTCTGGACGAGGTGTTGTGACTACATTAACAAGGCTGTGTGAACTCTTATTGTTGGTCGACACCAAACTCCTAGATACTAGACCTGAGTAATGCACCAAATAGTACAATGCATGGAGTTAAAGTTATTTACAGTCCCATAGTAAGGCATAGAATAGTACACATATTGATTATTCACCATACACACATTATTCTTACAATTACACCATTGCCATACGATAATGCCTTTTGATATCCAACAAGAAGATGGCTTTTGACAACATGGTGCTACAAGCAATTCCTTGATTTCCCATGTTTTCTTATGAGAAAGACAAACAAATAAGTTCAACTTTAACTTCAATGGTAGTACTCGGAAAAATCCACCATGTAGACATCTACGCCGACGGGTTCTATTCACTTGTAATTGTCCAATGCACCATCTTTGAATGCGGACAAGTTTAAATTTGCCATTTGGTTTAATTCAATAGTTATGTATCAATGTCTTTTTCTAGGCCTCCAAATTATCAGATCCACATAAAACTAAGACAACAATACAATACAGACAAAGACCTATCCAAGATAGACAGACAAATGAATGGGCAGATAAATATATGGCATGTATAGCTAGTATATGTCTCCATAATTGAGTATTTTCATTTTTATGTGAGGTTATTGACACATATATCTAATTTAAATCTACATGTTTGTGATTAATACAGATATTGTTTGCAAAATTATATTAATCCATACTAAGGCCATGCTATATCAATTTGCTTTATCAACATTTAGCATTTGTTAATTTTACAATAACATAGAATATGTAACATAATGCACAGAATATCTCCGGTTTCATTAATGAGCAAAGCCTTTGGCTTTGAAAACATACAAAAGCTATAATTCTTGTGTAAGGTTCCATGATATGGTTAAAATATGCCAAGGATTGCATTGTTTTATTAGATTATTCAATCATTGTTAAAATAAGTTACACAATCTTATGTATTGTCTATTGTTTTTTTTTTCTCCTTGGAATGATGGTTGCTAAACAAATTTTCTTTCAGCTGATGTAAAGAGGGCATGTGAAAAAGAAATGGTTTGATGAATTACCATTGCCAAGAAAGAGGATATCGTCGTTGTAAATGAAAAACCTCATATATCGTTTTTGGAAAATTTTAAAGAGGAAGAAACAAAGTGTAATAACTTTTCCCAAACTGAAGGGTTTTACTTTAAATTTGGACATATTGTTCACAGATAATGTATCATTAATACTGATCAGTAAAAGTATCTCAAAACCTGCAAGAATGTGCTTAACTGAACACGTAAGATTTAACTTTGAAAATCACAAAAATTGACATACGAGGTTTTGCATTTACACAGACGATATAGAGTAGGACAATGTTCTGAAAACCAGGGTAAGGTACCAAGACTAGAGGCAAACATCCCAGCCTGACTATCAACTCCAAGCAATGACCTACCTTGTTTTAATCTCTCCGCCAACTGTAGCGGGTCTGCCAGATTTCCCTCACTACTACTCCGTAAAATTCCACCAGGAACAGATGATGTTGAGGCAGAACGTGAATGACTATGTGAGGGTGATCCACTCTGGGATTTCTGTTTGGTTACATCGGGACGTGATCTACTGCCTCCTGCACCTAGATAAGAATAATTATATGACAAATACAATTTTTGAAAATATAACTGCGTTATCATTATTTAATAGGATCTCATTTTTAACAGGATGTGTTTGTGAAACATGAATGCCCCCAATTTTTCTAAAATGTTAAAGTTTTCGTGTAAAGGGTTGTTATGGGTTAACCAATGATCGTGAGGAAGGTCATATTGCATGGAACAGAAAGCTAGCATTGAAAGGAAGTTGCATACCAAATTTGAGCTTGTATGTTGAATACTTTATGAGAAAAGGCAAAATGATTAGTTTTTGGACAGACTGACGGGTGGGTGGACAGACGGACACGAGTAAAACAATACACCCCGATCTTTCAATATGGGGGCATTAAAATTGTCCTACCCTATGACAGCAGGCAACATAGGCGAAGATCAGAGTGCACATCTGTGTGGGACTGATCCTTGTCTATGATGCATGCCACAGCATAAAGAATCCAAGATAAGTAATCTATTCCTTTCCCAAATGGCAAACTTTCAAAATTTCCATTTCAAAAGCTGCTGCAGACAACAAATGGACCTTGTTTAAGATAGAATTTGTGTTCAATATAGCTCAGAAAATATTGAGACAAAAGGAGAAACTGCTGGTTATAAGCAGCTTCTTTCTTTGTTTCAATGTTTTCCCAAGCCATTTCTATTAGGGACATCACATGTAGGTCTTGTTTGGGAAAGGGTTAAGGATTAAAATGTTCCGTTAAACCACACAAGGAAATGGCAGAATGTTGATGCTGAACAATAATGACTAGGTGAACAAGACCATCTGTTTGATATCTTTTTTGTCACATAAGGATTTGACTGATTGATTGTATCAGGTTTAATCATTTTAAATGGATATATGGGTTTGGAAAACCTTACAGGAAAATAGGAAAATGCTGATAACACATGTTTTTTCAGATTACGCTATTATGCTGTCATTTAATATATGGAATATTTTCTTCGTTTATAGACACTAGGCCTAGTATGTAACAAGAGCATCCATTTCATTGTTTGCAGCAGCTATTAATCTGGAGTCTGTGGACCAACTTTATTCTTTATTGTTTGGGAAATGGATAAAGCAGACCATTCAACAGCCCAACATCACTTCTATAGTTGCCCTGCGGTCTCTCAAATGAAGTATATTGTGAAGGAATATCTTGAATAAAAACACATTTTTTCGCATTTGGTACAAGGATTAAGTAGATCATTCCTGAACTCACCATCACTTTTATATTTGCCCTGTGACCTCTCAAACGATGTTTGTTGTGTAAGATTGGTACTGACAGGTCTATCAGGCATACCCTGACTCTCACTCTTACTCCAGGCACGCGAGAAACTCTGATCATCAGGTCGAGTTTTAGTAGGAACATCTACAATGAAAACAAAACATTACCCTGACTCTCACTTTTACTCCAGGCACGTGAGAAACTCTGATCATCCGGCCGAGTTTTTGTGGGAACATCTACAATGAAAACAAAACATTAATCCTTTCCAAAACAGTAACATCTCTTGACGCATGAAATAGAACATGCTTATGAATATATTGAGGCAAAAGAAGAAAATGCTGATAATCAGCATTTCTCCTTTTTCCAAAATATTTTCTACGCTATATTGTACAAAAATCTCATCTCTTTCATCAACCATTTTGTTGTCTGCAACAGCTTTTAAATTGAGACATCCATATTTCTGCTGTATGGGAAAGGGCTAACAGTAAAATTTCTGACAAGCTTTCGGCTACCTGTCATGCTGATTCAAGAATACTTGTATTTTGAATGAATAATAATAAATAAAATACCACTTGAGTTTTTTTTAAGTGTATTATGAATATCAATTACAAAATGAGTGTTACATTATAAGTTGCTAGGTACAAGTCAATGTCACTGTCAATCTTTGTTGGCTTATTATCATGTTGTTCATTTTCCATGTTGGCTTATTAGTATGTTGTTTATTTTCCCATGTTTTAACATGACAAATGAGGACCAACCTTGACTTTTACCCCTCCTTCTCTTCTCCTTCTGTTCGCTGAGTCTCTGTAGAGGTAGATCTAACAGATCCAAGTTATAAACATGTCTCGCCAACACTCGCGTTAATGTCTCCATCGTTTTCTGAAAGAAAATGAACATACCACTTTAACTTGAAGGCTAGATATTCTGACAGGAAATGGATTAAACCATTTTTTTGTTTTTTAAATGATGGTGAACTTTGGTTACAATACCATGTTTGATGCCTGATGTATTCTTATTCCACAAGCTCTATACTATGATGGCTGGTGTAACATCAAAACAATGTAACACTTTTAATCTCTTTTGGAGGAGAGATTTTGAAAACCTTCGGTGAAAAAGAAGAGAATGCTGCTGGTGATCAGCGTATTTGGTGATCAGCATCTGATTTTCTTCTTTTGGTAATTCTGTTCCTACCCTTTCTTTCAAAGAGCTATTATAAGTATAATATTTCAATTGTTATCTGCAACAATATCATACAGTCATAAAAGTTACATTTATGTTCCATATCAATAGAGCTACAGTTAAGTGGGGTTGAAGACATTATAATTTTATTATTTCAATTCCAACTCTATATTGTTGGTAATCATTGTATATGGGACTATGTGTTTACCCTTTCCCAAACAAGACCGGGTTTTGACGTCCCAAATACAAAAGGCTTGGGAAAACATTGAAACAAAAGAAGAAACTGCTGACAACCAGCAGTTTCTCCTTTTGTCTCAATATTTTCTGTGCTATATTGTACACAGATCCTGCCTTTATGAACATACATTTTGATGTCTGCAGCTTTTTTCTAAGGGGAAAGTCCAAAATTTTGTCGTTTGGGAAAGGGTTAACTTACTGCCCACTCCGTGATGAGTTCAGCCCAGGCAGTGAGAGAGGACAACACGTTGAGAAACTGATCCCATAACTCAGCACAGATATACACGTTCAGGTTGGCCTTTATCCATGTCACAATCAGCGTCTGAAATACGGACAGATAAACAAGTTGTTTACGATTACATGCTTATCGTCGGTGTAAATGCAAAACCTTGTATGTCGATTTTTTCGATTTTCAAAGTAAAACCTTGTGTGCCCAGTTAAGACAATTCTTGTAAGTTTTGAGATATTTTACTGATCAGCATTAATGACACATTATTTGTTAACAATATGTCCAAATTTCATGTAAATCCTTTCAGTTTGGGAAAAGTTATTACACTATTTTCCTTCCCATTTATTATCTTCCAAAAACGAGATACCAGGTTTTGCATTTACAATGACATTATGCTATACGTGGGTCATCCAATAAATAGTGAGACTGTTCCTATTGCAGAAATATCTTGACTTCTATTCTTTCAATATTCCTATATTCCTTCAATATACGATCTTACCTTTTTAATGACACAATTCAATCAGTGGGAAAGTCTTCTAATTCCGGTTGCTAGGCAACCAGAGCTAATGCGTCATATTTGACTGGCCACGTCTACTTTCAATGCATTTAAATCCTCAAAGCTCACAAATTGCAGTGATTCTTTTCACTTAGAACAGTAATTATGGTCTGGAGGACATATGTGCAGAAAATTGTTGGATTTTGGTAAAATGTTGTAATTATAGAGCGTCAAAAGTGACGTCACCCTACCCGCCTTTTGACAGATGACGTCATGCAGAATAAATGTTGTACGTTCAGACAGCTTTGGTAGCTTCTGGTAAAAGGCAAGTCTCAAGATAGCCATCAGAAATATACAACAATACTCTACATTGGCTGTTTTCCAAGATAGGACCCATTTGCAGATAATATGCACTGATTTACATAGACAAAAATCATCATTTTTGGATATTTTCCTTCATTTTTCGCTTTTGTTTACAGACCCAAGCTGGGTTGCTTCTGTACACTAATCCTTTTGTCCTTACACTTTGCAACCCACTAGAAAAAACTGTCTATCAAAGCTTTGTCCAAAAACATTTTAGCAAAGTTTGAAATAGCTCCATCCCATTATTGCGCTAAAATTATGCAATTTTTATACATGCACTTTTTTGTCTACCGCCAAGCCGCACGAGACGCGTCCACGTTACAATTGTTTGTGTCACAGAAAGTGACGTCATAAATATGACGTCACAAGGTAACAACATTTGGCGCTTTTTTTCTATAGCTAATATGATGGGCTATGTATGTGCCAAGTTTCATTAAATTCTGTCGGATAGTTTTTGAGATATGACAACAGTCTCACTTATTATTGGATGACCCTCGTAATGTTGTTGCTTGGCTGACAATACAGAACAAGATCAGAGTAAGGAATTCTGATATTGTTAAAAGAAGGCTACCTTCACGAAGGTCATATCGTATGGAACAGAATCTGATACATATTATCAAAAGCTTACATACCAAGTTGTTGTACTTTACATGTCTATTACCTTTTTTAGAAAATCCCAATGTTAAATTTTCAGACAGATGGACAGAAAGACATGGGTATAACAAAATGCCCCTAATCTTTCGATTCGGCGGCATAAAAACAATTGTATGTATGACCCCTCGGCCAGTGTCCAGCAAGCTTTAACCGACACTGAGGCAAAGTCACTGTTACTATAGGTGAGATATCGCACATTGAAATAGCTTCAGTTTCAATGTCTCTACTCTCACCATACATATACTGAGTGTCAAGTGCAAAGCAAATGTAAAAACACATAAATCAGCAAAGATCTGGAAAAGGGTCCCTCATGGCATTTGAGAACAGCCTGGGTCCAGATCAGCCTATGCATACACACAGTCTTATCAAGATCCATGATGTTCTATTAACCCTTTCAAAAATGGTAAAATGTTAAGTTGGTCCTATTCAAAAGCTGCTAAAGACAACACAATTGATGTTTAAAAGAAACGGATTTGTGTAAAATACAGCACAGAAAATATTGAGACAAAAGGAGAAACTGCTGCCTCTGCTGGCTATCAGCAGTTTCTTCTTTTGTCTCAATGTTTTCCGAAGCCTGTTCTATAAGGGACATAAAAAGCGGGTCTTAAAAGGGTTAAAGCTTCGACATGACCTATAGCAACTGTAAGATAGCAGCTAGGATAGTTATCTGAGTGTACTTAGAAACAGGCTAATTTGGACACAATCTATTCTCAAATACTGTGAGGGACCAATTTCCAGATTTCCTTGTTCAAATATATTTGCAACACGAAAAGTTTTGTCTTGAGCCCTCCATTTGTTGTCACTCTACCTTTATTACATGAAAACACCAGCTGTAGCAACATCCAATATCAACCCTTTCCATATTTTGGGCTGGTGCAATTTTAGCTTAGTTGCAGACAACAAATAAATAAATAAATAATTGATTAGGAAAATAGGACATGTTTTTGTTATAATACAGAAAATATTGAGACAAAAGGAGAAAATGCTAATTTTCAGCATTTTCTTCTGTTGGCTCAATGTTTTCCCAAGATTCTTCTATCTCGCACATCAAATCATGTCTTCTTTGATTAATCGGTTACCTCTAGTACCCGAATGCAGGCAGTGATTACCTGAAATATAGGCTGTGCCAGTTTACCACCCAGACACCTGGATCTATTCTCTATAGGCTGCTGGCCCTGTACCCCGGATGTGATACACAGCAATACCCGTAACATTTGTTCCCTGGAATCATACAAACAATAAAATATAGGCTGTGCCAGTTTACCACCCAGACACCTGGATCTATTCTCTATAGGCTGCTGGCCCTGTACCCCGGATGTGATACACAGCAATACCCGTAACATTTGTTCCCTGGAATCATACAAACAATAAAATATAGGCTGTGCCAGTTTACCACCCAGACACCTGGATCTATTCTCTATAGGCTGCTGGCCCTGTACCCCGGATGTGATACACAGCAATACCCGTAACATTTGTTCCCTGGAATCATACAAACAATAAAATATAGGCTGTGCCAGTTTACCACCCAGACACCTGGATCTATTCTCTATAGGCTGCTGGCCCTGTACCCCGGATGTGATACACAGCAATACCTGTAACATTTGTTCCCTGGAATCATACAAACAATAAAATATAGGCTGTGCCAGTTTACCACCCAGACACCTGGATCTATTCTCTATAGGCTGCTGGCCCTGTACCCCGGATGTGATACACAGCAATACCCGTAACATTTGTTCCCTGGAATCATACAAACAATAAAATATAGGCTGTGCCAGTTTACCACCCAGACACCTGGATCTATTCTCTATAGGCTGCTGGCCCTGTACCCCGGATGTGATACACAGCAATACCCGTAACATTTGTTCCCTGGAATCATACAAACAATAAAATATAGGCTGTGCCAGTTTACCACCCAGACACCTGGATCTATTCTCTATAGGCTGCTGGCCCTGTACCCCGGATGTGATACACAGCAATACCCGTAACATTTGTTCCCTGGAATCATACAAACAATAAAATATAGGCTGTGCCAGTTTACCACCCAGACACCTGGATCTATTCTCTATAGGCTGCTGGCCCTGTACCCCGGATGTGATACACAGCAATACCCGTAACATTTGTTCCCTGGAATCATACAAACAATAAAATATAGGCTGTGCCAGTTTACCACCCAGACACCTGGATCTATTCTCTATAGGCTGCTGGCCCTGTACCCCGGATGTGATACACAGCAATACCCGTAACATTTGTTCCCTGGAATCATACAAACAATAAAATATAGGCTGTGCCAGTTTACCACCCAGACACCTGGATCTATTCTCTATAGGCTGCTGGCCCTGTACCCCGGATGTGATACACAGCAATACCCGTAACATTTGTTCCCTGGAATCATACAAACAATAAAATATAGGCTGTGCCAGTTTACCACCCAGACACCTGGATCTATTCTCTATAGGCTGCTGGCCCTGTACCCCGGATGTGATACACAGCAATACCCGTAACATTTGTTCCCTGGAATCATACAAACAATAAAATATAGGCTGTGCCAGTTTACCACCCAGACACCTGGATCTATTCTCTATAGGCTGCTGGCCCTGTACCCCGGATGTGATACACAGCAATACCCGTAACATTTGTTCCCTGGAATCATACAAACAATAAAATATAGGCTGTGCCAGTTTACCACCCAGACACCTGGATCTATTCTCTATAGGCTGCTGGCCCTGTACCCCGGATGTGATACACAGCAATACCCGTAACATTTGTTCCCTGGAATCATACAAACAATAAAATATAGGCTGTGCCAGTTTACCACCCAGACACCTGGATCTATTCTCTATAGGCTGCTGGCCCTGTACCCCGGATGTGATACACAGCAATACCCGTAACATTTGTTCCCTGGAATCATACAAACAATAAAATATATGCTGTGCAAGTTTACCACCCAGACACCTGGATCTGTTCTCTATAGGCTGCTGGCCCTGTACCCCGGATGTGATACACAGCAATACCCGTAACATTTGTTCCCTGGAATCATACAAACAATAAAATATAGGCTGTGCCAGTTTACCACCCAGACACCTGGATCTATTCTCTATAGGCTGCTGGCCCTGTACCCCGGATGTGATACACAGCAATACCCGTAACATTTGTTCCCTGGAATCATACAAACAATAAAATATATGCTGTGCAAGTTTACCACCCAGACACCTGGATCTGTTCTCTATAGGCTGCTAGCCCTGTACCCCGGATGTGATACACAGCAATACCCGTAACATTTGTTCCCTGGAATCATACAAACAATAAAATACACAAAAATATCTTTCATTCAGTTGAATTGTAATATTCAATCAAAAGAAATTGAAGAATAAAGAAATTGATACAAGTAGGATCTTTTTTATCTTCTATAAGACAAAAACAAGTCTTCCATCTTTTCCAACACCAACATAACTCTGTCATCTAAAACATTTATGGTGGCGGAATGAATCTTTAGCTCTATGTTTCTTTTCCTGTAACAGTTTACTGAAAGTTAAAATAGTGTAATGTTCACTAAGACTTAGGGACCAATACTAGTAAAACTGATTCAATGTTTTGCCAAATGCTAAACATGCAAAAAAGCATGATTGGAGCTTAAAATTTCACTACTTTTTTCTTGCAATGCAACACTTGACATAACTGGGTGCATACCATGTTTTCTGGTCCATGTTTATTTTCATCACCATTGTTCTGTAGATGTTCAACACTCTCTTACAAACATCAACCTGAAAAATATTAAATGTTCATGACAAAACATTGTTAAACGCATTACCAGATTGTAAAATATTAGTCACCTCCAAAATCAAAGATGATGCAAACAATTGTAAGTGAATGAAATTTTACATGTTTTGGTCTTTCTGGCTAGAAAAAGCTTTCGAACGCCTTTATCTTGTGGGGCATCAAAAGCATCAATATGTGGGAGTGGTTGAAGATTTTTAAGTTACAATACTTGTAAAAAATGGATCAATCGAAATCATGTGTTTTAGTTATATACATCAGACTACAAAAGGACAAGTCAGTAATGATTTTACCTTTTCAAGGGCATTCTGTTACAGAGTGTGACCAAATTTGTCCCCATTTGAAAATAAATGGGCCAATTTCCCCTCTTTTTTGTGTAACCTTTAATCTTACAATTCCTTAAAATTAATTTTGCTAAGAATTAAGTTATAATCTTCCATACCTGTTCTTGTAGTGCGAGATCTGAGTCAGCAGCCAACAGAAACACATTGGCAGCATTAGTAACACAGATCTGTATGAGTTTTTGTTGTCCTGCCCTAACATCATAGTGTGACAGATCACCGCCGTCAGCCAGATCTTGTATAGCACCGAGGTAGGATGCATTTCTCAACCAGGTCTTCAAGTCACCTGAATCTCGGGATATCTGCAGGGGCATGTTGGTTGGCGCAGACTCCTGTGTTAAATAACAGAAAGGATTTATAATATTCCTTTTCAAAAGCATCTAATTCTTATTTAAGAATGAAAAATATTGAGGAAAAAGAAGAAAATGCTGATCATTAGCATTTTCTTCTTTTCCTTCAATGTTTTCCTATCCTTCACTCAAAATGTGAGACCTTCTATTGCTCCTAGATATCACAAGAATTATATGACATCTAGAGAATTTTGGTTGATTTTGTGTTTATCATATTTACTGATAAACACTTTACAAAAGAGTCCCTCATTCTTACCTCCTTATCAAATTATGATAATTTGGAAGACACAAAACTATGAGTAAAAATGTGAAATTGCCTCTACATCTTATCCATCTATGTTTTCATTCCATTACAGATTTTTTTTTTAAATTTTCAACCATTAAAGTCAGTTACAGAGATGAGCCAGTTCAACACAGTCAGATTAATTCAAATCAAATCAAGTACATGTACAATTTAGAGAATGATTAAACACTAAAGTAAAAGGTCTAGCATTCTTGCAAAAATATCAATAAAGAAACAAAACGAAATAATATTGAACATGCTATAATGGGTTGGTCAAACTAAGGATAGATAATCATTCTGTCAAAGAAAAGGTAAATAGTAGACATGCCAAGATCTTGGAGAATAAAACAATTTACAACATGTGGCTATGTATTCAATAAAGTGCCACCATACTTGGGACATTTCAAGTCATTAAAAAAGTTGAACATTCAGTCTTTCTGAAATGATTTACTGGTAGAAAAATTATTCTAGTTTTTGGATATTATCATTAAAAGATAGTTAAGTGGAAGGAAATTGTCTTTTTTTTACTGAAAAGAGAGTTGATAACCAGACATGTTGGACGTAACAGGACATCTTTATTTGCAATTTTTAACCACCCTATATTTAAAAACTTAATTTTTAACAGTTGATTCTTTTACAGGACTAGAAATCTTCAGAAAAATCATGTGATTTAATGGAATAAAACAATGTATTCTTAAAATTTTGGAAAAAACATGAAATATGTTGGACGAACATAGACATTTTGAAACGAAAATTTTTCTGGTTACGGCTTCTCTAGCCTAAAAATTGAATATGATACTGATTAAATGGACTATGATACATTTAAAGTCCACATTGTGAAAAGCTAGTTGTGGTTCATTTTTGCACAAAAAAGTATATAAAAAACACCCTAATATGTTGGACGAACAGTTGGACACCACCAGGGGCGGATCCAGAATTTCTTTAAAGGGGGTTATTTTTTAGAACAAGGGGAGTTCGTTTCATATTATTACACAATTTTGACTGAATTTCTGCATAAAAATGAAATAATAAGCCGTATCACTATGGGGGTTTTGTTTGAACACCTCCCCACCCCCCTGGATCCGCCACTGACCATCCATGAAATGTTGGACAAACATAGGACATCCATGTCGGACGTAACAAATATTCGGACGTAACATGCAGAATAGGGTTGGACAGACAAAACATTACACCCATTTTTTCGGCTTCCAGACAGAAAATGAAATCATGTGTGACTGCATACCAGAAACTGGTCTCGGTTGCCGTAAAATTAAATGTCGTAAAGGTAAGGGAGATAATCTACTCAAATAAAAATGAAAATTAATGTCACGGATGTTCGGACGAACAGTTGGACAGACATTCACTCAGGTAATTTAAATTACGACTTTTATTTAAACAACTAATTCTTAGATGCATACACCATGCACTTTATTTTACAATGATATTCAGATTCGCCATTAAGTAGTAAGATACAGCAATATACTGACCTAGAATGACATAATCAACTTGTTTTAGAAAAACCTTTAACAGGACAGACAATGTTACGTCCAACATGCCTGACTTAAAAGTATTTTTTCATCCTTTTGGTCTTGCAATTTTCGTAATTTTGAATTAGTTTATACAATTTCAATTCTTTTATTTCCTCTTGCTACAATTTTGTATAAATGTGATAATTAGAATACTTAGAAAAATAATACTCTTTTTTGATAGTAATGGCTTGTCCCAAAAATAACCTGAAAAAAACCCACAAATCAGTTACAATATTTTAAATATTTTATTTAATATTTCAGATTTTACAATAAAACTGTTTATTCTATCCCTTCATTATATTCTTTACCCATCTAAAACCTGAAAATACATGTAAAGCTGTAGAAAAATATGAAAAAAATCATTTTTATGCAACACACAGAAAAGTGGCACCTTACCGAATACATACCCATGTATAATCAATATTTTTAATCAATAAAATGCTGTATTACCTGATCATTGATTAATACTTGTAAGTTAGGTGATGACAAAAGTAACATGTATGCTTGGACATTGGAATGGACTAAGATGGTGATACCAATATATATCCACCTTTTGTAATGTATGTAACATGATCTATAACTTAGATCTTCATAGATGTACAATTTATATGTGGATCTTTTTTAATAGGAGAGCACAATTTCATGCATCTACAGCATACAGATAATCGAACAAAGCTATTCTAAATGGAACTTTATGCTTTCTCTATGCAACTAGAAACAAAACATATCGTCGTTGAAAATGCAAAACCTCGTATCTTGTTTTTGGAAAATTTTAAAGGGTAGGAAAAAAAGTGTAGTAACTTTTCCAAAACTGAAATGTCTTACTTGAAATTTGGACATATTGTTCACAAATAATGCGTCAATAATACTGATCAGTAAAAATATCTCAAAACCTGCGAGAATCGTCTACACAGGGCACACAAGTTTGTACTTTGAAAATCGCACCTATCGACATACGAGGTTTTGCATTTACACTGATGATATGTTCAATTGATAATCAAATGATTCATTCCGCCTTGTGAAATGCCTAAAATCTTATACATTGATCTTATACATTGATATCTTTTTTTGACAAAATGAGACAAAAAAGAATATATAGTGTTTCAGATTGCAGATAACGTGAATGTGGAATGACAAAGGCCAAAAAAACAAATTAAAACTTCCTTCTCTGCTTTCTTTTTTTTCTTTTATTAATACATGTACTGTCAAAAATAGTTCATGTTAGTCTACACTTTAAGTGGTAAGGCTTGCTATTCTTCAATTGACCTTTCAAATATTTTTCACAACACTAATGTTCCAACAAATACATCATTCATTCCTGTGATAAATGTTTACATTATGTATTCAAGATTAAGGAATCACATAAAAGAATTCTTGAATAAAATTAATTTCTTCCTTTGCGCACTAAGAGTTTCTATTTTCTTAGCATGTCTTATTGTAAGATTTGTGTTTGGGATTTAATGTGACTATCTAGCATGAAAATAAATAAGATAAACAAAGTTTGAAAGAACATATTTATTTACCCAAAGAAGACTGAATTTCAGAAAATTAAAAATCTTGAAAATGATAAAAAACAAGAGCTGTCACTGTAAGATGACAATGCCCCCGACATCGCTTTGATTTTAAATTATGGCCAATCTATGTTCAAGGTCAAGGTCATCCAGGGGTCAAGGTCACCAAAGTATGTGCCTACAGAAAGGTAATGTACCAAGGAATGTTGTGGTAAAGTATGAAGCGAATATGTTAAGTAATAAGGAAGTTATGGCCAATGTTAAAGTTTTTGGAAGGAATGACGGACAGATGGACGGACAGACAGACGGACGGACGGACGGACGGACGGACAAGTCAAATTTATGATGCCTCCCTATCAAGGCATAAAAAGTTCTGACTGCCTAGTAGACTGGTGCACATCAGGGCGATACACTGGTCCCATTTTCAAATTTCTAGGGGAAAGTTAACTCATTCCCAAAGGAGACTTGCTATTGATGTGTCAAATAACAAAGGCTTGGGAAAATATTGAGGCAAAAGAAGGAAATGCAGATAAAAGGCATTTTCACCTTTTGCCTCAATGTTTTCTTCCAAAATTTCAAATAAACCAACTCTACCTTAATCAGCATCAATTTGTAATATGCAGCATGCAGTTTTTAAATTGGAGCAGTATTAAATGTACCCTTTTGGAAGGGGCTAACCTATTTCATCAGGAATGTATGATGTATGGTTAGCCCATTACCACACAGTGACTCTTTTTGACTCCCCACAAGAAACTGGCTATGGAAAACATTGTGGAAAAATGAAGAAATTGCTTGTGGCAAGCAATTTCTTCATTTTGCACAATATTTTCCATACAAAATGATAAACAAGTGAACCTTTTCATTCATTTTAGTTGTCGTCTGCAACACCTTTGAATTTGGAATTTGTCCAAAATTTTGCCGTTTGGTAATGGGTTAGTGACATACCATAAAGCTACAGATAAGAGGGGCATTCTAAGTTTGTTATTTTAACTCCAAACCCCATGTTGTGGGTTCTCATTTCAATTGTCTCAAGACGATTCCAATGAGTACCCACATCATGAGTTTGATGAAAAAACATAATATATATTGCAATTTGAAAAGCCATAACCCCCTATTATCTATACGTTTTCATACCGTTGAGTCTGTTGATCCGTCCTCCTCCAGTATATCAGACAGGCTATGGGAGAGGTCGAGGGGCAGCCCCAGTGGCAGACCCGTGTCACTCGGTTCTAACATAAACACAGGTTTGGTCTCGGTCTCATGCTGAACCAAGGAAATAAAGCACAAACACAGTTACACACAGCCACAGATTAATACAGGCATTTAGTCTGGATATACAGGGTGTAAAATCTGAATTTTTCCCAAAATAAAATAAGCATATCATTGGATGGGTCCTAAATTAAAACATAACTGTATGAACAATGCTTTACCCTTTCCTGGATGAACTTAATTTGGTAAATTTACCTCTGATTTTTAGGCCTAGATGTAAGTACTCATGTATATTTTGAAAAGAAATACATATACTAATTACTCAGTCTAGTCTGATATTTTTTTGTGCAGAAGCATTCAAATATTTGCCTCAAAAACCATCATACTTTGATAATGGCTTTCGAGTGTCTAAACTTTTGTCACCCAGGAAAAAGTTCGTCCAAAAAAGTATCATTTCAGGATTTATTGATAGAATGTAGGTTAAAGAAAAGGAAAACAAAAACTTTTCTTCCAAAATAATTTCAAGCAAATTAAACCATTTCTGGATCATCCGAATTGTATTTTAAATCAGGAGGCATTGTACATGCTTAAACATGGGGCATAATTTAAGAAAGGGAATGAAACTAAGAAAGATTATGATCATCAAAGTATTCTCTGAGTAAATGAAACGGATAAATGACTTTCAAATTTGGTTTACATAACATGCAGATAAAAGATCAATACAACATTGTGCATGTTAGACATTCAAATGTTTAGATTTGTTTATTCAAAGGTGCTACAGACGACAATTCAAAGACAAAGAAATTTTGGTCTTTGAGTAGAAAACCTGTGATTTGAAGGAATTGCAATACTGTTTTAATATGGACTGACAAACTAAATTTAAGTTTTCAGGGTAAAATAAATCAGAATTGTCACTCTTTAACACTCATTCTCACTTTAAAACACTCATGCTCATCAATTTTTACTTGCAAGAAGCAGTGGATGAGTGAATTCTTTGGGCCATGGTATTGTAGAAATGACGAATGTTTAACATTTTCAGACAGATATACATGTATTTATATAGAAACAGACAGACAAGGCAAAAACTATTTGTCCCCATTTAACAGGGGCAAATATATTAAGATATATGGGACATAAATAAACTAATACAAAGAAATGGAGCAGAAGAAAACAAGACTTTTATGTAAATAAGGATAGAAATGAAAATAAATGTTTGGGGTTTTTTTTACTTCAGATCAATTTATGTATGAAGGCTTACATTCTTATAAACTTATTGAGGAATAATTAATTTACCATGCATATTTCCTTATGGAATACAAAATCATGCAATGAAAATTGTTCATTCAAAATATCTCGCAAATTAAACATTCATTCAAAGTATGAAGCAAATTATATGAGTACATATACAAAATGTTACATATCTACAAGAATTGCATTATTTATAAATACACAAGAACTTGTATCTTAACCCTTTCCCAAACAAGACCTGGTTTTGACATCCCTAACAGAAAAGGCTTGGGAAAACATTGAAACAAAAGAAGAAACTGCTGATAACCAGCAGTTTCTCCTTTTGTCTCAATATTTTCTGTGCTATATTGTACACAAATCCCTTCCTTTTTAACATCAATGTGTTGTCTACAGCAGCTTTTAAATAGGATCACCCAAAAAATTTATTGTTTGGGAAAGGGTGAAGGCCTAGTCACATACACACAACCCTGAGTCTGCATCACATCCACATCATGTCAAACAAGAGGACCATGATGGTCCAATATATCGCTCACCTGAACCAAAAGGATATGAGCCACAATTTTATTCAATTCAATTAATATTTACGACTTTAAGACTGAAAACGAACTTATGGTCAATAACGTTGTGAAAATCGAACTCATCCGAGATCTTCTGGTGCCCAACATTGTGTCCAAGTTTTGTCTTGATTGATTAATAATTGTAAATTTTAGAGTGTAAACAAGGTCGAAAACAGCCGAAAAAGGCAATTTTGTCTAACTCTCGATTTTCTGATCAGATCAGACTGAAAATCCAAATGATCAAAGATCTTATAATCCCGAACATTGTGTCAAAGTTTTGTCTTGATTGATTCATATTTGTACATTCTAGAGTGTAAACGAGGTCAAAAACAGCCGAAAATGGCAATTTTGTCAAATTCAAGGGCAAGTAACTCTCGATTTTCTGATCAGATCAGACTGAAAATCCAAATGATCAAAGATCTTATAATCCCGAACATTGTGTCAAAGTTTTGTCTTGATTGATTCATATTTGTACATTCTAGAGTGTAAACGAGGTCAAAAACAGCCGAAAATGGCAATTTTGTCAAATTCAAGGGCACATAACTCTCAACTTTCTGAAAAAGATCAGACTGAAAAACAAACTCATCAAAGATCTTAGGGTCCCAAACATTGTGTCTAAGTTTTGTCTTGATTGATTTATAATTGTAGATTCTAGAGGGTAAACAAGGTCAAAAACAGCCTAAAATGGCAATTTTGTCAAATTCAAGGGCACATAATTCTTGTCTTTCTGATCAGATCACACTGAAAATCACTGAAAACTCATCAGAGATCTTATGGTCTTAAACATTATGTTCAAGTTTTGTCTTGATTGATCAATATTTGTAGACGCTAGAGTGTTAACAAATTAAAAAGTAGCTATTTTTGACGTTCAAGGGCACATAACTCCTGACTTCCTGATCCGATCTGACCCAAAATTGAACTCATCCGAGAACTTATAGTCTCAAACATTATTTCCAAGTTTTGTTTTGATTGATCAATATTTGTAGATGCTAGAGTGTTAACAAGTTAAAAAGTAGCTATTTTTGACGTTCAAGGGCACATAACTCCTGACTTCCTGGTCCGATCTGACCGAAAATCGAACTCATGCAAGAACTTATGGTCATACATGTTTTGTTCAAGTTTGGTTAAGATTGGTCAATATTTGTGGATGCTAGAGTGTTAACAACAAATTGTGGACAGACGGACGGACGGACGGACGGACGCCGACAGACAAAAAGCAACCACAATAGCTCACCTTGAGCACTTCGTGCTCAGGTGAGCTAAAAAGCTCTCCAATGCAACATACTTTTGCATGTGATATGGACACAACTTGTACGCAGCGACTGGGGCTTTAATTTCATGTGGTAATTTAAAGATACAAAAGACAAAACTACCTTGAATGGTCTAGAAAAAAAATATTTTCAGAAAGGATTAGTCTTTAATCTGGGTATGGGTTTATTTCTAAAAATTTCTTTACTGATCATGCTCTACATTAACACATGGTCTAGGTAATTATTATAGCACAATCATATTCTCATGCATTCAACTTGCAAGAAACCTATACCTATAAAACAATTTCTTACACAAGAACTGTCAGATGATGCATTATATACTAACCTGAAACCAATCTTTATAAACTGCTATTACTCGTCTTATAGAACCAGCATGTTTGAAAGAAAACAACAATGCCTGAAAAACATAACAATGCAATTTGGTATCAACTTAGCTAGATCAGCAAATAGTCAATTTGTTTTTTGGTCGATCCCAGATAGCTCAAACCGTAGCATCGGATTCTTTCTGACATTTGTCAAAACTCACTTGTCTCTCATCAATGATTGTGAATCACCTCAGTGAGAGAGCAGCTTCAGGCTTGGGTGAATATTGTTGAAGTGCTGGTGAGAGAAATACCAGGAATCCATGGTCAGGTGCTCTAGCTGCCGCAATACAACCATAGCAGTTGACAGAGGTGTTAAATTCCAATAAAAAGAATTTTTTGTAATACTAATTGTTTTGGAACATTATAAATATATTTCTCTGTTAGAGTACACAACAGCTCCCATAATCTCATACTCTGATGCTGTATGTTCCTCCTTAAAGTCACATTTCACATTTATTTCATTTTTTAAAAGTATGTCTTGATGCAAAGATTGTTTATTCTAATGCGTAGAAACGCTATCAGTTTTTTGAGGTTGTTATCTATAAGCGAAAAATACGCCTTCAAAGTTGAGACAGAAATGACAAATTCTATACAAATCTGAACTGTTGTCCACAACAATTTGTTTAATTTTAGCACAAAAACATATATTTCTCGTTAACGGTTTGATATTTTGGCTTGAAATTTTCAGAATTTTCATAAGAAAACATGCTCTTTCAGACAGAATGAAAGTAAAATTTATGTAACAAGAGCTGTCCGAAGACAACGCGCACGACTTTCTAAGTTGCTTAGTATAAAGGGGGGATAACTCCAAATAGAGTGGTCCCAGGGTCATGGGCCCTAATAGTAAGGTAGAGGGTGTGATGGTGAATAAGTATACCAAGTTTGGGTTGAATCCCTTTGATAGTATGGAAGTTATTGATCTTTGAAAAAACTTTAACCTTGGTTGCAACGCTAACGCCGACGCCGACGCCAACGCCCGGGTGACAGTATAAGCTCTCATTTTCTTCGAAAAGTTGAGCTAAAATTATTGTGAAATGTCACTTTAATAAAGCTAGAGTTGGGTGAATCTTTATCTTCACCTTTTCTAAAGCGAGACAAGGTTTTGACTTCTCTAACATAAAAGGCTTGGAAAAACATTGAGGCAAAAGAAGAAAATGCTGATAATCAGCATTTTCTTCTTTTGCCTCAATGTTTTCTGTGCTATGTCGTACACAAATCCAATCTTTATCAACAGCCATTTACTCTGCAGCACTTCTCAAATCAGAAGTCCAAATTTGCGTCGTTTGGGTGAAGGATTTAACACTTTGTAGCTTTACCTGTCTAAAGACTTCATGTACAATGTTGATATTTTCCCTGCTAGAATATAGTACAGCTCTCACAATCTCATACTCTGAAGCTGTATGTTCCTCGTTACTAAAGCTAGAGTTGGGGGAATCTTTATCCAGTATCTGAGAGTTTGTGGAGAGTGTACTCGTGTTACTGCCCGGCCCCACATCCTGGTTCTCCTCCCGCGGGTCATGACCTTCCTTCAACGTCTTTGATCCCTGATCCTCCTCGGCTTCAGTTAGTGCTGAACATGAGATACCTCTGGATATAGAAAACACAGTTTTATGAGAGTATAGTGTTAAATATACATGCACTTAATATCTGTCAAAATATTATAAAATTTCATTGTCAAAAATATTGGTTACTAAAAAGGACACAACAATCTAGACATGCCTCAAACTATTATGATAAACTATGTTCCAGAAAGATCTTCTGAAAAAGAGGTCCTTACAGTATTCAAGACCAAGGTGGATCCAAATCAGTCTGCATTTGGATGCAGCCTGATCAAGATTTATTTTTCTCTTATAGTATTAGAGTGACTTGTGGCACCTGTAAGGTAGCAAACAGGATCCAAATTAGACAGCACAGGCTGATCTGGATCAATATTAGTCATATCTTATTTAGTTAGGCAATAAGATTTATCATGTAATGTCTGGATATTTTTTTCTTCATGCTCGAAACCTAGGCAATCAGCTTAATGCCTGATGCATATATCATCAATAACATAATTTCCAGGCAGAAGCTTATTTTCTAGGCTTTAAATTATTGCTTAAATTTACCATTGCCATGATAGCAAATGACAATAGCCTTCAGGCCTGACGGCTAGTGGTGCTAATGGGTTGTTTGAAATACCAATTGTCAGAATGAAACATCTACAAAAGACAAATCAGTTATGTAGCTCGTAGCTACACTTACTTGATAACATCTGTTTCTGGTTTTTTGACAGAAATGGTAAAGTTGGTTAACCATCTGATGAATGAATCCCGACACTCGGATATATTCTCTGGTTCATCAATAGTCTGTGTGTCGGCAACACCACGCAACACTGGTAAATCTATACAACATACAGAAAAAACATTTTACAGAGTTTCTTAGACTTTTCAACTACTTGCAGCAAAGAGTCTATATTTACATCCCATTACCACACAGTGACGCCTTTAGACTCCCCACAAGATAAAGGCTTTAGAAAACATTGTGGAAAATGAAGAAATTGCTTGTGACAAGCTATTTCTTCATTTCCCACAATGTTTTCTATACAAAATGACCAAAAATGTAAAATTTTATTCACTTGAATTTGTCGTCTGCAACATCTTTGAATTTGGACTAATTTGAAATTTTGTTGTCTGGTAATGGTTTAAGTAGGAGGAGCCGTCTTCTTCAGATGGATGTTGGATAATTTATGAGCTTAAAGGTGAGTTGCCATACAGCTATATTTCCAAAAGATGGCTCAGTCAAAAGTCTATTTGATTGGATAGAAACAAGAATTGTACGTCTAGAAGAGCTTTAACCAAACAACCAAATTTTAGACTGTTTGAAATTCAAAGATGTTGCACAAGACAATTTCAAGTGATATAATTTCACATAATTTTGGTCTTTTGGGAAAAAAACATTGTGGGAAATGAAGAAATTGCTTGTCACAAGCAATTTCTTCATTTTCCACAATGTTTTCCAAAGCAATTATCTTGTAGGGAGTCAAAAAGAGTCATTGTGAGGTAATGGGTTATTAGAGTGAAGTTGTCAGTGAAAGCTAGAAATGAGACAGGATCTGGAAAAGGTCCTTCTAAATAATTTGAGATCATGAACAGTCTTTTAGAGAACTGCATGGATCTTGATCAGACTGTACAGCCTGATCTGGATCCTTGATGGTCTCAAATTCCATGAGAGACTTCATTTCATATCTTGGCTCAAATAATTTGTATTGTGAAATTCTTACCAAGCACAGGATCATAGATGGTCCTATTTCTGTCAAAGTCAGGAAATAACCATGTAAGATAGGACTGCTTTAACTTGTTGAACAGAAACAGGAAGCACACTTCTCTCATATCCTTGTTTATCCACTCTATCTTCACCACCTTAAATACACAAATATGATTTAACCCTTTCCCAAACAACATAATTTTGGACTGTTCCAATTTGAAAGGTGTTGCAGACGACAATTTTGAAGCCAGTAACGAAAGAATCGGTGTACAATATAGCACAGAAAATATTCAGACAAAAGGAGAAACTGCTGGTTATCAGCAGTTTCTTTTTTTGTCTTAATGTTTTCCCAAGCCATATCTATTAGGGACGTCAAAACCAGGTCTTGTTTGGGAAAGGGTTAAAACCTTTCCCAAACAAGGCTTAAGTGAATAGGCTTGGGAAAACATTGAAACAAAAGAAGAAACTGCTGATAACAAGCAGTTCTCATTTTGTCTCAATATTGTCTGTGCCATATTTTACTTTTTACACAAATCCTATCTTTAACAAGAGGACCATGATGGTCCTATATCGCTCACCTGAACCAAAATGATATGAGCAACACTTTTGTTCAATTCAATAAACATTTATGACTATAAGACTGAAAACTAACTTATAGTCAATAACTTTGTGAAAATCAAACTCATCTGAGATCTTATGATGCCAAATATTGTGTCCAGGTTTTTCTTGATTGATAAATAATCACAGATTCTAGAGTATAAACAAGGTCGAAAACAGCCAAAGAAGGTAATTTTTTCAAATTCAAGGGCACACAATTCTCGACTTTCTGATCACATCAGACTGAAAATCTACCTCATCCAAGATATTATGGTCTCCAACATAGTGTCCAAGATTTGTCTTGATTGGTCAATAATTGAAGATTCAAGATCGAAAAACAGCCAGAAACGGCTATTTTGTTAAATTCAAGGGCACATAACTCTCAACTTTTTAATCGGATCAGACTGAAAATCAAACTCGTCCGACATATTATGGTCCCAAACATTGTGTCCAAGTTTTGTCTTGATTAATTGATAATTGTAGATTCTAGAGTGTAAACAAGGTCGAAAACAGCCGAAAATGATAATTTTATCAAATTCAAGGGCACATAACTCTCATCTTTCTGGTCAGATCACACTAAAAACCAACCTCATCCGAAATCTTATCCTCTCAAACATTGTGTCCAAGATTTGTCTTGATTGGACAATAATTGAAAATTCTAGAGTGTAAACAAGGTCGAAAACAGTCAAAAACGACAATTTTGTCAAATTCAAGGGCACATAAGTCTCGACTTTCTTGTCTTATCAGATTGAAAATTCTAGTCATCTGAGATCTTATGATCTCTAACATTGTGTCCAAGTTTTGTCTTGATTGATTGATAAATGTAGATTCTAGAGTGTAAACAATGTCGAAAACAGCCGAAAATGACAATTTTATCAAATTCAAGGGCACGTAACTCTTGTCTTTATTGTCAGATCACACTGAAAATCAAACTCATCCGAAATTTTATGGTCTCAAACATTGTGTCCAAGATTTGTCTTGATTGGTCAATAATTGTAGATTCTAGAGTGTAAAAAAGGTCGAAAACAGTCAAAAACGACAATTTTGTCAAATTCAAGGGCACGTAACTCTCTTCTTTCTGGTCAGATCACACTGAAAATCAAACTCATCCAAGACCTTATGGTCTCAAACATTTTGTCCAAGATTTGTCTTGATTGGTCAATAATTGAAAATTCTAGAGTGTAAACAAGGTCGAAAACAGTCAAAAACGACAATTTTGTCAAATTCAAGGGCACATAAGTCTCGACTTTCTTGTCTTATCAGATTGAAAATTCAACTCATCCGAGATCTTATGATCTCCAACATTGTGTCCAAGTTTTGTCTTGATAGATTAATAAATGTAGATTCTAGAGTATAAACAATGTCGAAAACAGCCGAAAATGACAATTTTATCAAATTCAAGGGCACATAACTCTAGTCTTTTTTGTCAGATCACACTGAAAATCAAACTCATCCAAGATCTTATGGTCTAAAACATTGTGTCCAAGATTTGTCTTGATTGGTCAATAATTGTAGATTCTAGAGTGTAAACAAGGTCGAAAACAGTCAAAAACGACAATTTTGTCAAATTCAAGGGCATATAACTCTGGACTTTCTCGTCTAATCAGACTGAAAATTAAACTCATCTGAGATCTTATGGTCTCCAACATTGTGTTCAAGATTTGTCTTGATAGGTCAATAATTGTAGATTCTAGAGTGTAAACAAGGTCGAAAACGGTCGAAAACGGCAATTTTGACAAATTCAAGGGCACATAACTTTTGACTTTTTCGCCTGATCTGACTGAAAATCGAACTCATCCAAGATCCTATAGTCTCCAATATTATATCCAAGTTTTGTATTGATTGGGCAATAATTGTAGATGCTAGAGTGTAAACAAAGTTAAAAACAGCATTTTTCGTCATTCAGGGGCAGATAACTCCACACTTTCTGGTCCGATCTGGCCCATAATCGAACTCATCCGAGAACTTATGACCATACTTGTTTTGACAAAGTTTGGTCAAGATTGACTAATATTTGTGGATGCTAGAGTGTAAACACCAAATTGTGGACAGACGGACAGATGGACAGACGGACAGACGGACGGACGACGGACAAAAAGCGATCACAATAGCTCACCTCGAGCACTTCGTGCTCAGGTGAGCTAATTATATCCATTTTGTTATTTGTAGCATTTTTTGAAGTGAATAACCCTAAAATTTTGTTGTTTGGGAAGTAGTTAAAGACAATAAAAGATGTTGCAGAAAACAAAATCAAGTGAATACAATTTTATATGTTTTAGCTTTCTTGGTAGAAAACCCTGTGGGAAATGAAGAATTGCTTGTCATTTACTTGTAGGAAAGGAATGAAATTGCATCCAATGAATACGCTCATCACATCTCAAAGAAAATCAGACTAAATAAGCCAAGGCCCAAAGGTTGAAAACAGACATGTTATGATTTAGATTTCATCCTTGGCTTGCGAAGATGCTTTAATAGTAACATTCTATTGTTGAAATGTTTGTCAGCATTAATTTACATAGTAACATGTAGACTTACCTCAGAGACCATGAACTGTAGCAGTATTTCAAAGAAGAATTTGGTGAGATTTTCTGGTTGTTTCTCTCCAGCTACATGTAAGATGGGGGTTATTTCTCCTGCAGCAATGATCCCTCCATAACCTATACAGAAAATAAACATGTGTCATACATAACTTTAAACTTTCTTAGCACAGATTTGAATAATATAATAATAAGTCAATCATATAACAATGATCTAAAATTAGTTTTCTTACACACTATCAAAGGCAGAACTTTCTCGTTCATTAACACCAATACATTAACCCTTTCACTGCCATAGGCGACTTTTGTCGACTACAGGGGGTCCCTGCCACAGGCGACTTTAGTCGACAAATTTATGGGGGCAAAATATATGAGTACCCACATCATAAAAAAGAAAAAAAAATGTCATTTCATAAATAACCTTGAAATTTTGGTTACATATAGGTGCTCAATTTGTCTGTATGTGCTGAAAATTTGAAAGGAATCCATCAGATGAGTCAAAAGTTATGCATGTTTTTGTGTACAGGGTATCGATTCTTGGAAATTTCTTCGAATTAATTCAGCAGTGAGAAACGTGTCCGAAATAAATATTTGGCAGTGAAAGGGTTAAGCTTTTACCCATATCTCCACAATAATACAGCTGAAGCAATATTTATGTTATTCATTCAATGCTATCAAATAAAACATTTTGTTTTTATTGGTTCTAACGTCAATTTTGACCAGTGGGATTAATGATTTACCAATGTTATACCTCTACTTGAAAGTGGAGTTTACAAGGAAAATTGAAGGAAAAGGATACTCATTGTGGGTACATAAAGGAAAATGAAAAGCTAAAACAATACAATAAAGCAGCAAATTAATTGTATAATAAATATTTAGAGAGAAAAGTATATGCAGGTAAAAACAAATACAATTGTTTGTTGTTGTTGTTATACAAAAGGCTTGCATGACCTTGATATTCTTAAGAAGCATTTTCTGCATTGCTATTGTGTTAAAGAACATACTTTCAATTTGAATCAATACTCTTTACAGTTTACCAAGCAATATTATGTACATTCATTGCTATGTCTTTAATAACGTAATTTATTATTTTTTCAATAAATGCATGCTTTACTTGGGGGTTCAACAGAATACATATACAGCAAAACAATCCCTGAATACAGTGAACAGAGGAACAGATAAACGCAAACAAAATAAACAAACAATACACAATAATTCAGCAAGACTTACTTGTCAATGATGACATGGAAGCTGAAACTGTCAAATAGGGAACGATTTTATCCAAGTAACTGCGACGTAACTTCGGACAAACACTCTCATTTCTTAGGTGTTGATTCAAGCCGTAGTTACGAGATTTCATAACAACACCGATGGTTTATCAAAACATAACAGTAAACCTAGTTTATCTCTAGCACAAAATTCATTGCTATAACAAACACTCAATATTAGCTGGGTATCTCAGAAAAGGGCCCTGAGCTTTTCTCAAAAGACAGAATTTTAGGATGGTCCTAATTGAAAGTTGATGTAGACATCGCAATGGCTATTGATTAGGATAGGATTTGTGTAAAACATAGTATTGAAAACGTTGAGGCAAAAGTAGACAAGAGGACCATGATGGTCCTATATCGCTCACCTGAACCAAAATGATATGAGCAAAATTTTTGTTCAATTCAATAAATATTTATGACTTTAAGACTGAAAACGAACTTATGGTCAATAACGTTGTGAAAATCAAGCTCATCCAAGATCTTAAGGTGCTCAACATTGTGTCCAAGATTTGTCTTGTTTGATAAATAATTGTAGATTCTGGAGTATAAACAAGATCGAAAACAGCCGAAAACAGCAATTTTGTCAAATTCAAGGGCACATAACTCTCATCTTTTTTTTTATCAGATCAGACTGAAAACCAAACTCATCCCAGAACTTATGATCCCCAACATTGTGTCCAAGTTTTGTCTTAATTGATCAATAATTGTAGATTCTAGAGTATAAACAAGGTCGAAAACGGCAATTTTATCAAATTCAAGGGCACATAACTCTCGACTTTGTGGTAAGATCAGGCTGAAATTCAAACTCACCCGAGATCTTATGATACCCAACATTGTGTCCAAGATTTGTCTTGATTGGTCAATAATTGTAGATTCTAGAGTGTAAACAAGTTCGAAAACAGCCGAAAACAGCAATTTTATCAAATTCAAGGGCACAAAACTCTCGACTTTTTAATCAGATGGGACTGAAAATCAAACTCATCCAAGATCTTATGGTCTCAAACATTGTGTCCAAGTTTTGTCTTAATTGATCAATAATTGTAGATTCTAGAGTATAAACAAGGTCGAAAACGGCAATTTTATCAAATTCAAGGGCACATAACTCTCGACTTTGTGGTAAGATCAGGCTGAAATTCAAACTCATCCGAGATCTTATGATACCCAACATTGTGTCCAAGATTTGTCTTGATTGGTCAATAATTGTAGATTCTAGAGTGTAAACAAGTTCGAAAACAGCCGAAAACAGCAATTTTGTCTAATTCAAGGGCACAAAACTCTCGACTTTTTAATCAGATGGGACTGAAAATCAAACTCATCCAAGATCTTATGGTCTCAAACATTGTGTCCAAGTTTTGTCTTAATTGATAAATAATTGTAGATTCTAGAGTGTAAACTATGTCAAAAACAGCCGAAAATGGCAATTTTATCAAATTAAAGGGCACATAACTCTCATTTTTCTGGTCAGATTCGACTGAAAATCAAACTCATTTGAGATCTTATGGTCTCCAATATTGTGTCCAAAATTTGTCTCGATTGGGAAAAAATTGTAGATTCTAGAGTGTAAATAAGGTCGAAAACAGTCAAAAACAGCAATTTTATCAAATTCAAGGGCACATAACTCTCGACTTTGTGGTAAGATCAGGCTGAAATTCAAAGTCATCCGAGATCTCATGATCCCAAACATTGTGTCCAAGTTTTATCTTGATTGATGAATAATTGTAGATTCTAGAGAGTAATCAAGGTCAAAAACAGCCGAAAATGGCAATTTTGTCAAATTCAAGGGCACATAACTCTCGTCTTTCTTGTCAGATCAGACTGAAAATCGAACTCATCTGAAATCTTATAGTCTGCAACATTATGTCCAAGATTTGTCTTGATTGATCAATAATTGTAGATGCTAGAGTGTAAACAATGTCAAAACTAGGTATTTTTGGCATTCAAGGGCAGATAACTCCTGACTTTCTGGTTCGATCTGACCCATAATCGAACTCATCCGAGATCTTATGGCCATACATGTTTTGACCAAGTTTGGTCAAGATTGGCTTATATTTGTAGATGCTAGAGTGTAAACACGAAATTGTGGACGGACGGACGGACGGACAGACAGACAGACAGACAGACAGACAGACGGACGACGGACAAAAAGTGATCACAATAGCTCACCTTGAGCACTTTGTGCTCAGGTGAGCTAAAAATATTAGTTATCAGCATTTTCTTCTTTTGCTTCAATGTTTTCCCTAAGCCATTTCCATTTGGGACTTCAAACCCAGGATTTGTTTAGGAAAGGGTAGATCTAAATAACATTTGAAACAACTAATGATACCCAGTTCATGTCTAAATGCAGACAGATCAGGTTCAATGCTACCCACTTGTAATTGTTGCAAATTATCAAGAGAGATCAACATGAACCTTGACCAGACTGTGTGTACCCATAGGCTGATCTGGATCTGTGCTTATCTTTATTGACCATAAGGACCCTTATCCCGATCACAGCCCACGTAATTTACCATATATACTTCACAGAAAAGAATGATATTTTAACAGTCAACATTCATTCTTTAAAACTTTCATAACCTTGACCATAATGTAACACAGACTTTCAACTACATGTATGAATGTGACATACAACAGTAACATGTACAACTGAACGGGTAAATTGTTCGAGACAAATCTGTAACTCCTGCAAGTTAATTTGATGCCTTTTTCCTCAATGTTTTTCATGCTGCTGCATCTAACTTCTCTACTTTCTGTTACAATACTTTTCATGATTACCACATTTAGATTTGGAGCAGCCTAAAACTTTATTATTTGAGACAGTGTTTAGACTCACTTTCTGGCGTCGAGGCAGTCCTACACCTGAGTATACCCTTGTTAATCCCGTCACCAATGCCAGGCCCAGGTTTCTCGAAAATACTTAGGTACGTTCTCATGCTCAAATCTGAGCACCGTGCTCAAATCGCACTAAATCCACATGAACTTCAATCGAATACCCTTCAACGTTGGAGAGTACTCCTTTGAAGTTGAGCATGTTCTCATGAGTATATACTTAAGTTTTGTTGTTTTTTTTTTTTTTTCAAAAAAAAAAAAAAAAAAACAGGGCCAGGTATCAGCTGTAGAAAGATCTGGTGACATTCTGTAGACACATTGGCCTTTATTAATCAATTTCAAAAAGGCAAAATATTTGACTTGTCTAAACTCATTTCAAGGTCTTTCTGGGTAGAAAGCAATTTCAAGCAATTTCTTCATTTTCCATATTGGTTTCCAAAACCTTTATTTAGTGGGGCATGGGTGGGAATGGCTTAACTGTGAAAGTATTACACTCACTTTCTGGTGTGGAGGCTGTCCTACAGTTAAGTATATCCTGATTAATCCCGTCACCCAGCCCTGGTATCAGCTGTAGAAAGATCTGGTGACATTCTGCTGATGCATTATCCTGTAATATCTGATACCAGATCAGGAACAGTCGCAGACCGTCTCTACGTAACTGTAAAATACAGGCAATCTTGTTGTCAAGAAGCAATTAATTAACCCATTACCACATATTGACCCCTTTTGATAACCCCACCAGATAAAAGCTTTGAAAAACAATGTGGAAAATGGAGAAATTGCTTGTGACAAGCAATTTCTTTATTTTCCACAAGGTTTTCTACCCATCTTTGAATTTGGACAAGTCTACTATTTTTGTCTTCAGGTAATAGTTTAATTATCATCAAGGTGATCAAATTTTAATTAGGGCATCAGATATTTCTTCTTTTGCTTCAATGTTTTTCCAAGTCTTTACTCTTAGGAACATCATCTAAGCCAGGTATTGTTTGACAAATCTTTAACTGAAAATAATCCTCATAGCATCAAGTTTGACTATCTGCTCGAGATTGGAGATTTAAAACTAAATGCATTGAAAATATGTGCATATTTTCCTTGCAAAATGTCTTTAAAGTGACACTTCACATTTATTTCATTTTTTAAAGTATGTCTTGATGCAAAGATTGTTTATTCTAATGCGCAGAAAAGCTATCAGTTTTTTGAAGTTGTTATTTATAAGCGAAAAATACGCCTTTAAAGTTTAGACAGAAATGACAAATTCTATATAGATCTGAACTGTTGTCCACAACAATTTCTTTAATTTTAGCACAAAAATATATATTTCTCGTAAGCGGTTCAATATTTTGGCTTGAAATTTTTAGAATTTTCAAAAGAAAACATGCTCTTTCAGATAGAATAAAACTAAAACAAGAGATGTTTGTAAAACATATATGCCCCCTCAAGGGCCTACATTTGATGTAGGTCAAAGTCCAAGGTCAAGTTAACAAGGTCCAAGGTCATGGTCAAATATGAAAGGTCTTGGTAGGAGGTGTCTATGTGTGAAATATTAAAGCTGTATATGTAAAAGTAAAATGAAACATAGGCCAGGTTAAAGTTTTTAAAAGTAGGCCAAATGCCAAGGTCAAGGTCATGGTAAAATGTGAAAGGTCTTGGTTGGAGGTGTCCATTTGTGAAATATCAATGCTGTAGGTGTAAAAGGACATGATATATATGCCTGGTTTCAGTCGTTTTAAAAGTAGGTCAAACTCCAATGTCAAGGTTGCAATATTCAAGGTCATGGTCAAATGTGAAAGGTCTTGGTAGGAGGTGTCTATGTGTGAAATATCAAAGCTGTAGGTGTAATAGGACATAAGATAAAGGCTAGGTTAGATATTTCTAAAAGTAGGTCAAACTCCAAGGTCAAGGTCCAAGGTCATGGTCAAAGTGAAATATCTTGGTTGGAAGTGACCATGTGTGAAATATCAAGGCTGTATATGTAAAATGACATGAAATATAGGCCAGGTTAATGTATTATAAAAGTAGGTCAAACACCAAGGTCAAGGTTACCAGGTCCAAGGTCATGGTCAAATGTGAAAGGTCTTGGTCGTAGGTGTCCATGTGTCAAATATCAAGGCTGTATGTGTAAAAGGACATGATATATCGGCTAGGTTAAAGTTCTTTTTAAAGTAGGTCAAAGTCCAAGGTCAAGGTCACAAGGTCCAAGGTCATGGTCAAATGTGAAAGGTCTTGGTAAGATGTGTCCATGTGTGAAATACCAAGGCTGTATGTGTAATAGCACATAAGATATAGGCCCAGTTTATTTTTTTTAAAAGTAGGTCAAACTCCAAGGTCAAGGCCACATGGTCCAAGGTCATAGTCGTATGTGATAGGTCTAAGTCGGAGGTTTCCATGTGTCAAATATCAAGGCTGTATGTGTAAATGGACATGATATATCGGCCAGGTTAAAGTTTTTTAAAAGTAGGTCAAACTCCAAGGTCAAGGTCACAAAGTCCAAGGTCATGGTCAATTGTGAAAGGTCTTGGTAAGATGTGTCCATGTGTGAAATATCAAGGCTGTATTTGTAAAAGGTCATGAGATATATGCCGGGTTTATTTTTTTTTAAAGTAGGTCAAACTCCAAGGTCAATGTCACAAGGTCCAAGGTCATGGTTAAATGTGAACGATGTTGATAGGAGGTATCTTTGTGTGAGATATCAAGGCTGTATGTGTAAAAGGACACGAGATATAGGCAAGGTTAAGAATTAAGTATAATCAAAGTACTGATAGTACTGAAGGTCGGGAAACGGAGGATTCGAAATACAGTAAATGGTCAATTTTCTTAAATTTACATTGAATTCGTAAAATATTCTCAATGTTGTTATCTGATTGCACATTAAAATTGATCCTTATACTCATAATCAGTTTTTTTCTCCTCTATCCTCAATGTTTCTTGACCTAAATTATTCACATTTATTTTCTTGAAGTAAAATCCATTTTGACATTTGCTTAAACATTCAAATTAAACACCCCAAAATTTTGTCTCTCGGGAAAGGGTTAATAGATAGCTAATCAATAAAATTAATATTAACTTAATCAATTTTGATTTGATTGAACGTTATAGTTTATAAATGTTTGTGTGTGTGTGTGTGTGTGTGTATGTGTGTGTGAGTAACAGAGAAGGGAGATAAGGTGAGAATAAGGCGGAAGTGTGTTCGTTTACTTGTGTTAGTATGAGTGTTATTGTTAGAAGGCCATATTGTAAATAAGATAAATTCATTATTATTGAATTATATATGTCTTTATATGCTACCTTCTCTAAATAAAGTTATTATTATTATTATTATAATTTTCAACAATATAGATCTACTCCATTACACGTTCCGCAGCGATTTGACCCTAGTAGGCCTAGTTGAAAACTGCGTAAAACCCCAATAAACCAAATCCATTACACGATGTCGTATTTTTTCAGGTGATGTCGTAAACATTCGGTGATGGAAAGTGTCGATTTCTTTTAACCCGTAACGTGTCCGTGTTGAACGGGTAACCGTATGTTAAAAATATTTACGGCGTCGTCAGAAAAGATCCGACGTCGCATGAATCTCATTACGGATGGACTGCCTTAATGAATTGTCTGGGTTAACAGTTTGTAAAACATTATATCATTTTGATATCCATTATAACAAGGTTTGAGGATACATTGTGGCAAAACGAAAACATTTTGATAGGCTATTCAACATTTTTTCTTTGTCTCAATCTGTCTTTCAACAATTCTTCAGCTAAACTTTACATTAATATTTATCTAAATTATCAACACAAACTTGACATTACATGTAGCAACAGTATTCCGTTTTTTATGCAGGCCCGTAGGCACAGGTGGGGCTACGGGATGGGATAAGCCCCAAATGTTGGCCAAAAATATCGAATTTTCCTCATTTTACATATAAAATTGAAGAAAATGCCAATTAGCCCTTAAGATGTTCAGACACTAACCCGGACAGAGTTTTGAGCCCTTCCCCTTATCAAATTGCTTCCTACGGGCCTGAGAGCAGTTTTACATTCTACTGCTTAGGAAAGGTTAAACTTTGCACGATGAAAAATATTAATATTATGACGGGAAAATTTCTGAGCAAAATTCAGAATCAGGAATGAAGTTAAATTTAATATGGTTCACAAAAGTGGCATGAGAACTGACCAGATTTAGATAATTAAATTTACAATATAGCACATTGTAAATAATGGTAAAGGTTAGACCACAAACATTGATCAACAATTCTAATAATATGTGTGTTAAACTCAGAATTTGGAAAAAGTGAGCTCGTATTTTCTGCACACAAATCTAGATCTTGCTTTCTTTTTATTTTTGCTGTCATCTTTGCTTTCCGCATTAGCTTTCACTTTGGATTGTTCTTTCTGTCGTTTGTGAAAGAGATAACTCTATCACCCCTATCATCTGCAGAGACAGAGGCCTACAATTAACTCATAAATAGCCTACATCTCAAGCCCAGGTCGAAGAAAGATGATTAAATTCCTGTTAAACCTAAGCCTGGATTAATAAGGATGAATAAATTACGAAAATTACGTTGTATGTACTCAAGACGGCTCAAAGTCCGTCAACGCCGTTACGGTAACACTTTAGTTGGTCAAAGCATAGGAGACTAGCTTTACACCGCGAAGTGTTAACACGTGAGCGTATAACCCGATAAAATGCATGTGTTGTAAAATGCGATTGTGCGCATAGCAATTGAACAAGGAGAAGGACTCGACTAGAGTCAGGATATAAATAGATTTTCCGTGAATCTACGAGTGCTTCACGGAAATGTTCGATTACACGAACTGTGTGGCGCAGTAATTTGGTGTTGAAATTCTCGTCTGCTCTAGTCTGCCACACCAGTTAGAATAGTTCGAATCAACCTTTCCGCCAAAAAGAGAAGTTGATAGTTTTCGCACTTATGAGCAAACTGCTGCATTGTTTTGATAAAACAATTAAGAAATGAAAGTCTTTACGATGATTATGTAATTTGAGTAATTTTGAATTGTTCATAGGTAGGTCTACTTTTTCGGCGGACTCAGACATTTTGAACGACTATGCGGTGACCAAATTATATCGAAAACCTGGTATCTGCAGATTAAAACAAGCGGCAGATACGAGATTTTCGTAGAAAAGCGTTAGAAGCGTTGGATCGCTATAGGACGTGAAAATCTCAAAGAGATTTCCCGACCTAAAAATCAACAAAGGGCAATAACTCCAAGAATTTGATTGGCAGAGTTACAGTCCTTGTGCACTGCACCTCTCCATAATGAAATCTATTCACCTGTAAAGTTTCATGATTCTACCTTACATATTTTTTGAGTAGTGCTCCGGACAAGAATCAAGTTATAAAATCAACAAAGGGCAATAACTCACAAAATTTGATCGGCAGAGTTACGGTTCTTGTGCACTGCACCTCTCCATAATGAGATCTATCCACCTGTAAAGTTTCATGATTCTACCTTACATACTTTCTGAGTTATGCACTGGACAATAATAAAGTTTGAAAATCAACAAAGGGCAATAACCCAAAAAATATGATCAGCAGAGTTACGGTTCTTGTGCACTGCACCTCTCCATAATGAGATCTATCCACCTGTAAAGTTTCATGATTCTACCTAACATAGTTTTTGAGTTATGCTCCGGACAAGAATCAAGTTATAAAATCAACAAAGGGCAATAACTCAAAAAATTTGATCAGCAGAGTTACGGTTCTTGTGCACTGCACCTCTCCATAATGAGATCTATCCACCTGTAAAGTTTCATGATTGTACCTTACATACTTTTTGAGTTATGCTCCGGACAAGAATCAAGTTATAAAATCAACAAAGGGCAATAACTCAAAAAATTTGATCGGCAGAGTTACGGTTCCTGTGCACTGCACCTCTCCATAATGAGATCTATCCACCTATGAAGTTTCATGACTCTACCTTTAATACTTTTCGAGTTATGCTCCGGACAAGTTTTGGTCTACGGACAGACCGACCGACCGACCGACCGACCGACCGACCGACCTTCCGACCGACCGACCGACCGACCGACCGACACTTCTAAAACAATATACCCCCATTTTCTTCGAAAGGGGGCATAATTAATGTAAAAATAATCATGGAATGTCACTTTAAAGCCATTAACAGTGTATTCAAATAAGCCCATTATCATAAGGCAAAATTCATAGATGTTGCAAACAACAAATTCAAATTGATGATTTTTCTTTAATCTTTATAGTTTTGATTATAAAACATTGTGAATAATGCAAATATTGCTTGTTACATATTATTTCTTTATTATCAAAGTAATGTTTCCACAAACATTTTTTCAAGGCGTAAAAAGGTGTAACTGTGTGGGCATGGGTTAAAAAGCAAGATCTACAGGACTTGTAATGACAAAGATAGGAATTAACCCATTCCCAAATAAGACCCGGTTTTGACGTCCATAATAGAAAAGGCTTGGAAAAACATTGTGACAAAAGAAGAAACTGCTGATAACCAGCAGTTTCTCCTTTTGTCTCAATATTTTCTGTGCTATATTGTACACAAATCCCTTCCTTTTTAACATCAATTTTGTCATCTACAGCATCTTTTAAATAGGATCACCCTAAAATTTTGTTGTTTGGGAAAGGGTGAAATAGTTCTAACATAAGCATACCTTTAAGCCATTGTTTGGATGAAGTAATTTCTTCATTATACGCCCTATACTGTGAAACATCCATCGTTTGTGAACAAGTTCAGGTAGCAGAAGCAGAATTTTCTACAACATAAGATGTCATGCTATGGTTATGATATACAAAAAGTGACTTAGTATAGTGTTTTGTGAGGAGTCAATGTATTTACCCTGACCAAAACAATTAATCTGACCAGTCCACATTCAAATAGGTTCAGTCTTTACAAAGACAAAGAAGCATTAAATTCACGGCTAAAACACGGTATTCGGAAACCGAGTCTCACCAGGTTAATCCACCCTTCTAGCTTTCTTGGCATAAAATAAGATTCCAATATCAAAAGTTCATTACTTGAATCATCAAAACTGATGTGTGAATAGTTTCTGCAGCCATTAGTGAAAAGAATTTAAACTTGTTTTAAAATACAAGATTGATCTGATTTTTTTAAATCAGATATTTGGCTGCATTTTTATTTGTGTAGTGTCTGTAACCTTTACAGTGCAATAAAAAGTCCTGAGCTTATGTTAACATGAAACAGATTATTTCATTCAGTCTACCATATTGAGAGTTGTAATATTCTAGACTACTGAAGTTTTGTTGTGAATGGATCCTTTGAAAAATCACCATTGTAACAATTGGTTACGGACACTACATATTCAAGCTAGGGTCTATGAATGTCCCATTGTCTGAGACACAACACTAAAAATATGGGTACAATAGACTACCAAAATTTACCTTAGGAACTGTTTTATCAAATCAAAATAAAGATGTTTGGAAACAATCAAATATAATTCGTCACATGTACCTTGAATTCTAAAATTATTTTGGTGAGACAATATAACGCCCAAAAATGACCATTTTCTGAGTACATTTTCAATCATTTCTCAATGATCATAGAGAATTGACTCATGAAAATTTTGGACATCAAAAACTAGTCTTACCTCATCACATGAGTTTTTTGTAGATATATTTTAGGCTATATATTTTCAGAAAATCATATATAACATTAAAATTAAACAAGAGGGCCAAGATGGCCCTGTATCGCTCAACTGGCTTTTAGACATTTAGACTACAAACTTCTTCAAGGAATACAATAAAGGTCTATCCAAAGAAGATTCATGCTAATAAGCCTAGCCCACAGCGGCCAAGCTTTTCATCCGATCGTGAAGGAATTTGGAAGAGATTCATGCAAGGAAGATTCCTGTGACGTTTTGTTGAAATTGGTCCTGTAGTTTTGGAGAAGAAGATTGTTTAACAATTATTCGAAATTCAATTTAATTAAATCTATTAAAATTTCTACATGGACTTTTTTTAAAGAATTTTAAGGAGATTCATGCAAGGAAGATTCATGTGAAGTTTGGTTAAAATTGGTCCAATAGTTTTGGAAAAGAAAATTTTCCAAAAAAAATTAATCTAATTTGATTGATCAAAATTCAAGTTTTACACAGAATTCATTTTTTTGAAGGAATGAAGAAGAGATTCATGCAAGGAACATTTCTGTAAAGTTTGGTCAAAATTGGTCCAGTAATTTTGAAGAAGAAGAATTTTTAAAGATTTAAATTTAAATCAATTAAATTAATTAAAATTCAAGTTCTGCGCGAATTTTAATCTTTTGAAGGAATTTGTTAGAGATTTATGCAAGGAAGATTTCTGTGAAGTTTGGTTGAAATTGGTCCAGTAATTTTGGGGAAGAAGAATTTTTAAAGATTTTTCGAAAATTTGATTCAATTAAATTAATTAAAATTCAAGTTATACACAGAATTTATCTTTTTGAAGGAATTTGGTAGAAATTCATGCAAGGAAGATTTCTGTGAAGTTTGGTTGAAATTGGTCCAGTAGTTTTGGAGAAGAAGAATTTTTAAAGATTTTTCGATAATTAATTCAATTAAATTAATTAAAATTCAAGTTCTGCACAGATTTTATTCTTTTGAAGGAATTTGGTAGAGATTCATGCAAGGATGATTCGTGTGAAGTTTGGTTGAAATTTGTCCAGTAGTTTTGGAGAAGAAGATAATTGTTTACGCACGCACGGACGGACGGACGCACGCACGCACGGACGCACGACGGACACAGGGCCATGACATAAGCCCCGCTGGCCTTCGGCCAGTGGAGCTAAAAACCTTTTTTTTCCCGAATGGCGTGTTTTAGCCGTCAGGACAAACTATTGACCCCAGAGATATTTTTGAATGATTTATTAATTGATTGATTGAAGTTAAGTCATTTGAAATATGGAGGCTAGTGCACCTTACAATGACTGTGTTCCTAATATTTTTCATACCAAATAAAACAACATCCAATTCAGACATCAGCTGCTCATCCAGCTTTAGTTATATGTACAATATTCATTTGAAAAGAGATAAATGTCTTAAAAGTTCAATGTCATGAAGATATAGTTAATCATAAGGCCAGGATTTGAATCCACGATCCCTAGATTGGTAGTTTGTCGAGTTACAAAATGTCACAATGTTTTGAAAAGAAGGCTTTGAACAACCCATTTTCCAATTAATGAGATTTCGCTGTTTTCAAGCCCCCATTTAGTTAGGGTATAGTTTTGTTAACATACCTCAAATATATGGAGTATCTGGTCAAGCTCTTCTCTGTGGGATTTGTTGGCTGAAAAGAGTAAAACCAGGTAATACTATGTGTTAACCCATTACCATATAAGGCAAAATTTTAAATTGGTCCAAATAAAAGATGTTGCAGACAACACTCTATTTTCAGGTGAAAGAAATTTTTTTAAAAAAAAAAAACATTGTGGAAAATGAAGAAATTGCTTGTCAAAAGTAATTCCCTCTTTTTTCACAATGTTTTCCATATTAGCTTATCTCTGTTTGGGAGTCATAGAGAGTCATAGATGTGTGGAAATGGGTTAACCTATAAAATGTAGATACTGAAATCATCAATCTGTTTTGTTATATGTAATAAAGAATAAGATCACATGTGCATTCTAAACATATTCTATGCTGCTTGTATGTTTTAATTCTACAAGACAAGGGTTAAACATTACACATTACAAGAAAAGTTGAATTGATTCGATTGAAAACAAAAGGTTGACACATACTGAAAAGGAACAAATGGTACTATTAAAGTATTTTAGTCTTCCACAATATTTCTCTCATCAACATTTCCAAAATATTTTTACCAGCACTACCATTTCCCTAAATGTTTCTCTCCAACAATACTACTGATAAAATCCCAATTCTGCATTAAAATAATGGATAAGGATTCATCAATTCTTTATTATGCCTCAAGAAGAAAAGCTTTAATGAATACACTATTACAACAGATAAATAACCCTTTCCTACAAGGCAAAGATTTAGACAATTCAAACTTTAAGCTGCTGCAGATGACAAAATCTTAAAAAATGGTTATTAAATCAAGATAGGATCTGTGTATGATTTAGCACATAAATCATTAAGACAAAAGGAGAGAATGCTGGTAATCATAATGTCCTTAATTTATCTTAATGCATATGCACATTTTGATGGTTTGATGTGTAAAAGTGATTGACTATCATCTAAGATAATAATGTTTGGGACAGGAATGAAATGTACATCCAATGACAACAAATTAGAACCAAGTATACTCAGTCTATCCCTTTCCCAAACGACAAAATAAAGGACTGGTCCAATTTGATTGCTGCTGCAGACGACAAAATAAATGTTGATAAATATAGTATTTGTGTAAAATAATGCACAGAAAATATTGAGACAAAAGGAGAAACTGCTGGTTATCTGCAGTTTCTTCTTTTGTCTCAATGTTTTCCCAAGAATTTTTTATTGGGGACGTCAAAACCAGGTCTTGTTTGGGAAAGGTCTATACTCTTACCTCTTTGTTTCAAATCTGCTTCAACAGTGACAAAATTGTCAAAGAAAATGTAGTAAATGTGGGAGTAATTATCCTCAAAAAACTTCTTGGCCTCTGAAGTATCATAGTTTTCTGAAAAATAAAATCAATTCATGAAATTATTTCTATTTCTGATTGTCACAAGCAATTTCTTCATTTTCCACCCTGTTTTCCAAAGCCTTTTATCTTCATGCGCCAAAAGGTGTCATGTGGTAATGCAGTGTTTCTCCCAGGATCAATTTTTCGGGGGTCATTTGTGACCCCCTGTCTTCATTTCTGGGGGTCATTTGGAATTTAAGAGGGTCAATAATGTAAATTAACAAATCAGACTTTTGAACAATTTTTCTGAAAGAGCTACACTAGTTTAAGATTTATCTAGGTACAGAATGATCTGATTAATAGGGGAAATATATCAAGAAAAACATTGTTTTTCTTAAGAATAGTGTTTTCCTAGGCTTTGAAAAAAGTGGAGGATCTGCCGGCATCTATTATACAAGAGGGCCAAGATGGCCCTGCATCGCTCACCTGAGAGGACTTTGAGACATACATCTTGCAAACTTCAAACTCACACTTTTTACATGACCTAGATATCATCAAGATAAACATTCTGAACAATTTTCACAATGATGAGTAAATATTTAGGTTCTTATAGCAAAAACAAGATTTGACCTTTTGACCTAGTTTTGGACCTAACATTAGCCACTTTCTACATGACCCATTTATCATCAAGATAAGCAATTCTGAATTATTTTCACAATGATGAATAAATATTTTGTTTTTTTAGAGCAAAAACAAAATTTGACCTAGGTTTTGACCTCCCATGACCTACTTTATACATGCCCCAGATATTGTCAAAATAAACATTTTGAACAATTTTCACAATCATTCAGATATCATGATGGTTCTAAGTGCAGAAACAAGATTTGACCCTGTGACCTACTTTTTGACCTCACATGCCCCCTTTATACATTGACCAGATATCATCAAGATAAATATTCTGAACAATTTTCACAACATTAAAGTAAATATTTTGGTTCCTAGAGCAAAAAACAAGATTTGACCTAGTGACCTAGTTTTAGACCTGGCATGACCCACTTTTCACACCACCAAGATATCATCAAGATGAACATTCTGAACAATTTTCGCAATGATATTAAAAGTAAATAATTTGGTTCTCAGGGCGAAAACAAAATTTGACCTAGTGACCTAGTTTTGAACCTTGAATGACCTGCTATTCATTTCACCAAGATATCATCAAGATACACATTCTGAACATTCACAATGATTGAGTAAATATTTTGGTTCTTAGCTCTAGGAAAAACAAGATTTGACCTATTGACCTAGTTTGTGACCTCACATGACCCACTTTTAAAATGACCCAGATATCATCAAGATAAATATTCTGAACAATTTTCACAACGTTAAAAGTAAATATTTTGGTTCCTAGAGCAAAAACAAGATTTGACCTAGTGACCTAGTTTTAGACCTGGCATAACCCACTTTTCACATCAACAAGATATCATCAACATAAACATTCTGAACAATTTTCGCAATGATAAAGTAAATAATTTGGTTCTCAGGTCAAAAACAAAATTTGACCTAGTGACCTAGTTTTGAACCTTGAATGACCTGCTATTCATATCACCAATAGGCGGGGGGCCAGTGGGGCCTACCATGCACCCCCCCCTAGACTTTTTGCCACTGGTGCCAAATTGTTCCTTAGGTCCTACTTGTTGAAAATCAGAGGTGCCCCCAAGAAAAAACTCATTCCCGCTATATGAAACAGCACCGTTTCCATGGCAACCCTTATGCGCTTTTGAGAAAATGACAGTAGTTGAAAAACATCAATATCTCTGCTTACAGATATAGTAGATCAGTACTTTTGGTATCAAAATGAAGCTTAGACATTGCTCTTGAATTTGGTATGTACATATGCAAATTAACTAATTTGCATATGCATGATTTTTAAGATTTAATTTAAAAAATTGATGAAATTTTCGTCATTTTTTTAAAATATGATACAAAAATAAGCTATTACTCACTTAGTTTGTTGGTTACATTAACAATTTTGGTATCAAATTGAAGCCTAGACATCCCTCCTTAATATACATTAGTCAAATAAAATATTTTTTGCATGCATGATTTTTAGTGATTTTTTTTAATTTTGCCGAAAAATTCGCATATTTATGAATATTTGATATATGTAGTTCCTTCAAGCCTTATAGAAGGACTTACTCACTTTGTATATGTAAAACTTCATTTACAAAATAGAATTAGGCATTTTAATGTCATTTTACTGAATCAGAGTGCATTAACTTATATTCTAGGGTGCGGTTTCCATGACAACATATCTTGAAAAAGGGGTTCAGAGGGTATTTTAGGAGAAAGAGCCTTTGTTCACTAAGTCCTGGATGTAGACTGACAATTAATGTTTTAGATTGATGTTTAGACATCCATCTTTACTTTTTAGAATAGTTATGCAAATTAGATAATTTGCATATGCATTATAATGAAGAATTAATTAGAATAATCAATTTAATTAACATCATTTTTCGCGAGTGCAGCTGGAAAATCAGATGTAGCTCTCATAGTTCTGAATATATATTAACACTTTTGGTATCAAAATAAAGCCTGGACATTTCTCTTTATTTTCCAACACAGTAATGCAAATTAGTTAATTTGCATATGCATGATTTTAAAGATTTAATTAGTATTTGTCATGATTTTTTTGCAATTTCTATTAGTAATAAAACAGAAAAATAAGCTTTAGCTTATTAAGTTGGTGGTGTGCAGTTACAATTTGGATATCAAAATGAAGCTTAGACATTCATGGTTTTCAGTAATGCAAATTAGCTTATTTGCATATGTACAATTTTTAATATCTTTTTAAAAATACTTTTAGTAAAGAAATATCTCAAATTTGGGAATAATGTATTTGATACATACAGTGATTTCAAGCTGTATGGATGCACTAAAACATATTTTTATGTATCACTTCATGTTCACCACATAATTTTTCATTTTAAGGCTGTTTTACAAAATCAGTTTGAATTAGAGTATGCAAGAAGGTCCATAGAAACATAATATTATCTTCCTTAAAACAGTTAAGAGGGCAGGAGAAATAGCTTATGTTTTCAAAGTCCTGGGTGCAGATTCTCTATATGGGTATCAAAATAAAGCTTAGACACCCCATCTTTATTGTTTTGATCACTTATGCAGATTAGCCAACCTGCATTAGCTATCTTGCAAAAGAGTTTGAATAATGATATACAATAAAATTATCTTCTATTTGTTAATACTTATGAGATATATAGTAAATTCGACATTGTTGAAGGACTTCATCATGCTATATTTTGATATCAAATATTCTGGAATTAATAGTTTGTAACCCTTTTATGTTTGCGTGACTTTCGGTCAGGCTGTATGATTTATTGTGAAAAAGAAAGTGTTCGAAAATAGACGAATTCTGATTAATGTGGGTTTGGCTTTGATTTACCTAAAAGAGGAGAGCATGGATGGCATTGAATTATCACAATCCAGTATGCAACTTGATATGAACATTGGGTTAACGATGAAACTTACAGTGCAAGACAACTATCTAGTGATAGAAGGCAACTGGAGGAGTGTAGAAAGATATGAGGGGGTGACTTATCTCGCCTTAGTAAACGAAAAATGGGAAAAGAGACTATTTTCTTGTCACAAGGAAGTAACCCCAATATATACTCTCCATACAAACATGATCCATAAGTAACCTAATAGACCTGAACCAAAATTCTAATAGACCTGAACCAAAATTCCATTTACATCTTATCACATTGTTTTATGTTCAATAACAAGTTACCAGTCCTTGCGACCCTTAAAGGTTCAATAAGATAAGATAGAACAGATACAGGTACATGTAGGCAAAAAAAGCATGTATTGAGTACAAAAGCATTGGTAAGAGCATTCTGGTCTTTAAGGAGAAGGTCTTTGGAGAAAATAATAACAATCTTTGCCTCTCCTACCAAACAGGAGACAAAATATACTCGAACTACGTCAGAAGTGTCATGATTAACGCAAGCGAGACCTTTCCAAGCCTAACCTAAAATGCCTGAAGCGAAATGACCCGACAATAATTATTCAGATCAGCAACATACAACCACAGGATATCTCCAATACCAGCTCAAGCGAGCTACGCAAACAGCATGGTCTCGAAGACTTAGAAACCCCTCTTGAGGGAAAGGAGGTTAAGATGGTATGGACATGCTAAGAGATCCAATTGGACAATAAAACAGAGTACAACATGCAGGTCACAGGTACGCGCAGATGAGGGAGGACTTGGAAGCAACTGTCAGAGAGGGGTCTTATAGAAAGGAATATACCACCCATATGAAAAGAACAATTGGATTGATGTATTGATTGATTGCGATTTAACACCACTTGAACTGCTATAGTCATATCATAGCAGCTGGAGCACCTTTGCATGGATTTCAGGTATTTCATTCCACCAGTACTACCAAAATATCGAATCTGAGCCTCAAACTGCTTTCTCACAAAGATGATTAGCACCCATTGGTGAGAGACAAATGTCAGAATGTGTATTGGCCAAGCAGGGATTCTAACTCAAGATCCCTGAATTGATAGACTAGGTCGTTAGCGACTGAGCTATCTCGGCTATGCAAAGTAAATGGAAGAAGGGAGTGAGAACAGCCATACATGCGCAGCAAGACAGCAAGCTGGAAGGCAGCACATTGAAGTGGTCAGTGCTTCTACGAAATAATTAATACGAAACTTGGAAATGAGTGAGTGAGTTTATGTGCAGAGACAAGACTGGTACTTTTAGGAATTTTATAACATGTCAAGAGTATGACTTTTTTCAAGGAACAATGGATTATGTATACAGTTGGAGAAGTCATCCTGTGTGAAAGGAGAAGACAATCGGCTGTATGAGGCAGGAGAATTGGCACCTTTAACTTATTTTTCCGTCTCGACCATCAAACTAAATCTTATAAAAGATATTAGAGATCATAGAGTAATCATAGAGTTTCATATTTTTAGAGAGAAGGGAATCAATCGGCCAAGTAATGGTCTAAGTAGGACTATGATGCGGCTCAGATGATGGAGATTCCTTATCTTAAATGAAAGAAGGGATGAGGATAAAAGGTTCTATAGAGATGACAGTGTCTGACAATGTAAAGAAGCAGATTTTTCTGAGACTATTGTTAAATTAATAGACGGTGAAGACTATGAGTGTGACAATTGCTTAGTCAAAAAGTAGAGTTATTTGAATCACAGTACCTATAAAAGATGACTACTGATCTGAAAGGACTCAATCAAAGTCCTACTTGTAGGGGTTGTATTCCAAACCTGGACAAGAAATCATGAAAAGTTGAAATATTGTAGCAAAAATGAAAGAGAAGACAGCATTATGAGTGTTGTAACTGAGACTAAATATGCTTTTAGTCTTAGACAGAGGGTTAATTTCAAAAGAGGCATACAAATTCAGATTAAGAGAGGCAAGAAGTTGAAGTCTGACTAACATTTGAGAGAAAGCCAGAATTACGAGGTTCATGATATTGTAATGTATCACTTTGACATCTGCACTTCATGGATTTGTGACATAAACGATTGTAGGCATCATACGGGGAAGCAATATCGGGTAATCAAGTTGGATATTTGCATGAGAAGAACACATTCAATATTCTTCTAACGAGAAAACCTATCAAACACAGAAAAATACTGAAAGGTTTTATTAAGTAAATTAAAGATATTCTTTTATTGTCCCATTATTCTTTCCTTCAACAAAGAAAAATGCACAATTTCAATTTTACAGGATGCAACACTGTTGTATCAATGCAGGACCTTAGGGCAATTGTTCGGACCTTAATTTATGACCTTGACATTCATACCATTTATTTTGGTGCTAAATGGTGAGTGTTTGTGGGATGTACCCACTAAATTTAAGCAAAATAATTTAAAAAGATTAATATACGAAAAAACTATTAATACTAGACTTTAGGGCTGCAATATGATATATTCAATATAATCAAGTCATTCAACAATTTGAATCTTAAATTCATTGTTTATCTTAGAAGTATTCACAAATTAAAGTCAATTCTATTAAAAAGGGTCAAAATTAATTGTTCAAATTCATTTGAAATATAGCTAATGCAAGTTAGCTTATATGCATACATGCTAAAAAGAAGATGGACAGACTTTATTTTGATACCCAAATTGTAAGTCTACACCAAGAACTTGGTGAGTTATAGCTTTTTCTCTTGCTACACCTAACTGCTTTTAAATTAAAAGAAAACATTTTTCCGTGGAAACGACACCTTCTTCCATATCCAGGCCTAATACAAAACTATTGTAAATGGATTTTTGAGAATTTTCCTTGTTATAGTTTTCTATAGCCTAAGATAGGAATACAATTATCGTGTTCTAATATTCATTATTGGGTTTCAAATCTGTATAATTAAAAAGTTTTTTAGAATTCAAAAAATGTTTTTAATGTTTAATTTTAAGAAACTTATTATTTTTCTCCTCTCCAGTAAATTTTTACAAAACATAGTTTCAGTAGTTTTGCACTAAGCCCCCGGTATTGTAATTCAAACTAATTCTGTAAAAAAGCCTCAAAATGCTAAATTATTTTGTTGTCATGTAATGTTACATAAAAATATACAGTCTTTCCATACAGTTTGAAAACGCTGTGTGTATTAGATATTCCCTATTCTTTATTTATAAGTATTTTTTTTAAAAATGTGCATATGCAAATAAGCTAATTTGCATTACTGAAAACCATGATGAATGTCTAGGCTTCATTTTGATATCCAAATTGTAACTGTACACCATCAACTTAAATAGCTAAAGCTTTTTTTCTGTTTTATTCTTGATAGAAATTGCAAAAAAAAAAATCAAGAAAAAAAAACTAATTAAATCTTTAAAATCATGCATATGCAAATTAACTAATTTGCATTACTGTGTTGGAAAATAAAGAGAAATGTCCAGGCTTTATTTTGATACCAAAAGTGTTAATATATATTCAGAACTATGAGAGCTACATCTGATTTTCCAGCTGCACTCGCGAAAAATGATGTTAATTAAATTGATCATTCTAATTAATTCTTCATTATAATGCATAATTATTATGCAAATTATCTAATTTGCATAACTATTCTAAAAAGTAAAGATGGATGTCTAAACATCAATCTAAAACATTAATTGTCAGTCTACATCCAGGACTTAGTGAACAAAGGCTCTTCCTTCTCAAATATTTCCTCTAAACCCCTTTTTCAAGATATGTTGCCATGGAAACCGCACCCTAGAATATAATTTAATGCACTCTGATTCAGTAAAATGACATTAAAATGCCCAATTCTATTTTGTAAATGAAGTTTTACATATACAAAGTGAGTAAGTCCTTCTATAAGGCTTGAACGAACTACATATATCAAATATTCATAAATATGCGAATTTTTCGGCAAAATTAAAAAAAATCACTAAAAATCATGCATGCAAAAAATATTTTATTTGACTAATGTATATTAAGGAGGGATGTCTAGGCTTCAATTTGATACCAAAATTGTTAATATAACCAACAAATTAAGTGAGTAATAGCTTATTTTTGTATCATATTTTAAAAAAAATGACGAAAATTTCATCACATTTTTTAATTAAATCTTAAAAATCATGAATATGCAAATTAGTACATACCAAATTCAAGAGCAATGTCTAAGCTTCATTTTGATACCAAAAGTACTGGTCTACTATATCTGTAAGCAGAGATATTGATGTTTTATCAACTACGGTCATTTTCTCAAAAGCGCATAAGGGTTGCCATGGAAACGGTGCTGTTTCATATAGCGGGAATGAGTTTTTTCTTGGGGGCACCCCTGATTTTCAACAAGTAGGACCTAAGGAACAATTTGGCACCAGTGGCAAAAAGTCTAGGGGGGGGGGGGGGTGCATGGTAGGCCCCACTGGCCCCCCGCCTACAAGATATCATCAAGATAAACATTCTGAACTTTCACAATGATTGAGTAAATATTTTGGTTCTTAGAGGAAAAACAAAATTTGACCTATTGGCCTAGTTTCTGACCTCACATGACCCACTTTTAAAATGACCCACATTTTGTCAAGATAAACATTCTGAACAATTCTCACAATGTTTAAGTATATATTTCCGTTTTGATAGCAAAACCAAGATTTGACCCAATGACCTAGTTTTTGACCTAACATGACCCACACTTTGTACATAAGCTAGATATCAAGACAAGTATTTAGGATAGTTTTGACAAAGTTTTGAGACTAAATTGGCATCTCTAGAGCAAAAGGAAGGATTCTGTACTATTTGACCTATTGACCTAGTTTTTGACCTTGCATGACCCACCTTTGATCATGACCAAGATATCATCAAGATAAAGACTTAAGACAATTTTGACAAAGTTTGGACCAAAATTGGCACTTCCAGAGCAGAAGGGAGGATTTTGCAAGATTTGGCCTAATGACCTAGTTTATGACCTGGCATGATCCACTTCTTGACATGACCTAAATATCATCAAGATAAACATTCAGGACAATTTTGAGAAAGTTTGGGCCAAAACTGGCATGTCCAGAACACTAGATGCCGAAGGGCAACATGTCGAGCCCGCTCATTTTGAAGAAAGAAGACCATACCTATGTCTACAGCTGTCATTACAATGGCGTTTGGTTTGACCTTGACCTTTGAGCTTGGAATCTGGTTCTTGCACGCGACACTCCGCCTTACTGAGCTTGACATTTGTGCCAAGTTAAGGAATGGCCCGGACAAGCAAAAATCAACTCATTTTTTACATTTGACCTCAAAGTTTGACCTTGACCTTTCATCTTGGAATCTGGTTCTTGCACGCGACACTCCATCTTACTAAGCTTGACATTTGTGCCAAGTTATTTCTGAATCCCTCCATCCATGGTGAAGTTATGGCCCGGACAAGCAAAAATCATCTCATTTTTGACATTTGACCTCCAAGTTTGACCTTGACCTTTGAGCTTGGAATCTGGTTTTTGCACGCGACACTCCGCCTTACTGAGCTTGACATTTGTGCCAAGTTATTTCTGAATCCCTCCATCCATGGTGAAGTTATGGCCCGGACAAGCAAAAATCATCTCATTTTTGACATTTGACCTCCAAGTTTGACCTTGACCTTTGAGCTTGGAATCTGGTTCTTGCACGCGACACTCTGCCTTACTGAGCTTGACATTTGTGCCAAGTTATTTCTGAATCCCTCCATCCATGGTGAAGTTATGGCCCGGACAAGCAAAAATCATCTCATTTTTGACATTTGACCTCCAAGTTTGACCTTGACCTTTGAGCTTGGAATCTGGTTCTTGCACGCGACACTCTGCCTTACTGAGCTTGACATTTGTGCCAAGTTATTTCTGAATCCCTCCATCCATGGTGAAGTTATGGCCCGGACAAGCAAAAATCTTCTCATTTTTGACATTTGACCTCCAAGTTTGACCTTGACCTTTCAGCTTGGAATCTGGTTCTTGCACGCGACACTCCGCCTTACTGAGCTTGACATTTGTGCCAAGTTATTTCTGAATCCCTCCATCCATGGTGAAGTTATGGCCCGGACAAGCTCCATCCGGACGGACGCACGCACGCACGCACTAACGCACGCACTAACGCACTAACGCACATACACCGAACCGCCATTGTGACAACTATGTCGAGCTCACCGCAAGCGGGCTCCACAAAAATGAAGGATTTTAAAAGATTTGACCTTGTGACCTAGTTTTTGACCTTGTATGACCCACTTTCAATCATTTCATAGATATAATCAAGATAAACATTGAGGACAATTTTGACAAAGTTTGGACAAGAATTGGCACTTCCAGAGCAAAAGAAAGGATTTTGTAAGATTTGACCTCTTGACCTAGTTAATGACGTAGCATGACCCACTTCTTGACTTGACCTTGATATCATCAAAATAAACATTATGACAATTTCTACACAGTTTGGACCAAAATTGGTACTTCCAGTGTAAAAAGATGGATTTTACAATATTTGACCTAGTGACCTAATTTTTGACCTGGCTTGACCTATTTTTTATCATGACCTAAATATCATCAAGACAAATATTCTGATCAATTTTCACAACGATTGAGCAATAAATGTGGCCCCTAGAGCAGAAAGAAGATCTGACCTAGTGACCTACTTTTTGACCCCATTTTGGCCCCGATTCGAATTCTTTGAAGTATTTTGAAAAAGCATGACCCATAGATCATATGTGTGAAATATGAATGAATTCTGCCAAGTACTTTAGGAGGAGAAGATTTTTTGTGAAAAGTTGACGTACAGACAGATAGACAGATAGACAGACGCCAGACAACAGACCGATCACAATACCTCACCTCGAGCACTTCGTGCTCGGGTGAGCTAAAAATCTGGAGGATCTTGAAAAATATGGGGTAAAGATGGTGGAGTACAAGTTGCTGCCAGTAGATCTATAAGAAAATCTATATTTCTTCTTTACTATGTTTGATACGCTGTAAGCCTTCATTGATAATTGTTTTTACACATATTCATATTACTTTCTTAGTTGTTTCATGTATTGTTTCATTCAAATTGATCAAGAAATGGGGAGTTAAAATATAAGATTGATTTTGGGATTGAACTATTTTGGGGACGAATGTAGACAAACAAATCCCTTTCTGTGTGTTAGGGCTGCTGCGAGTATCCGAGTACTCGGATATTCACGAATCTAATCAAAGATTCGAGTACGATTAATCGTCACCTAAGAGATCGCTGGATGGCGATCTTTTTCAATAAAGTAAACAAACATGTTTAACACTTAAGGACAGATCCTCCAGTTGTTACTACGCAACTTACTGCGCATATCCTAAATAACGAAATAAAGCTGTTTCAGTAATTGGCCTTTTTCAGCAAATGTATTTCTTACATTTAGTTAATGTTTGGTTGATAAATGACAAGACCCTTTTCGGTTTTTTTCAATGTTCTCTGTTTGGTCAATTAAAGTGTAATAGTACTCGGATGGTACATTTCGCTTTCTGTTACGCGTTCAAAAATGTGGCGTTAGCGATAGGAAACGGAGCAACAAAAGCAACGCAGTGTTTTTATGAGATAGTCCGCTTTAGATGGACACAAAAGATGACACGTTTTATTATCTAAAGCTGGTAATAAGGAAGAAAATGGATAAAAGTAGTGAAACAATTTCGGACAGAGCTGTAAAAAGTAAACCAAATTTTACTTATAACTAAGAAAAACGCTTGGTTTGATATATTTTTCTTTTTTTGTTTTTGTAGGTATGACCAAGCACTATGTCTATACCAAAAAAGAAAAAAATTCTTACCGCTGGAATATTTTTTATTGTCAGAAACGTTGCGAAAAAAGAGCAATTTCAGCTACTTTTGAAAGAATGTTTTGCTAAAAATTTCAATATCATCACTAATTTTTCCCATATTGATACTCATTTAGACAGAATAAAACATATTGAACACAATAAAGACTTATTTATGTAATCCTAGTCATTTCGAACACCTTTTTTGTGGGTATTTAAGTGACACCTCATTTTTGCAATTTTGGACAAGAGTAGTCTCCCTTGAAATTCAATAACTTTTTAATTCGCTTGGTGACCTATAGTTTTTAAGTCATTTTTTTACTTCTCATATATCTAAATATCAGTACAGAAAAAATAAAAAAATTCTTACCGTGGGAAATAAATGGAGGATCTGTCCTTAAAAACATAACAAAAAAGATCAACAGTAAGGCGTTTTATTTTAATTTACCCGAACTTTAACTGTCAAATGGCTAATTAGAAGTAAACAAATGATGTAAGGTAGAGCTAGTTTCCAATTATAAATACGAATGTAACTGAGCCATAATGCTCAAGCTTGAGCGAGTGCAGTATCGAAACAAAGAAAGAAAGAAGGAACATTCTTCGTGTCACTAGATGACTTTCTAATACACGTTTTTACGATTCTATATTTCTAGTATCAATTTATGATTATCAAATTAAAAAAAGATACATCATTACATTTTTCAGGCCGAAATCAAAGGAAACGCTGCCAACACAGCACTTTGTCATTCGATGACGTAGTCGATAGAAATTGTATTGAAAAAACTCTCCTAACAGCGGAAAATTCCAGTCTCAATATAATCACCTGACTTTTTCAAGCGGGTGCAGGTCACCCAAATATGGCTATGTTTACTACGGTTTCTTGACAAAAAATGCGCGTGGGTAAACGCGGGAAAAAAGGATGACGTAATGAAAGCATTGTCGATTTGATATCGCTGTTTAACAACCAAAACTTCGTAACTGCAGCTTAAAACAACCTGCAGTTATGGGGATTTTGTTGACATGGTTTTAACACGGATGCGTCCCCCCTTTCCGCCATGTGATTTCACAAAGGAACTTGTAACTCGCGTCCCTACTAGACCGTGTAGACGATGTCAATCACGGATTATCGATTTTTCATGTTAAACAATAAGTAAGTGTTGACACCCTTGTTAATTGGTGATTGGTTTACGGCAAAAAAGTTGGAGTCAAGCCTTTGAAGCACATTCGATTTTTTGAGCCACATTTTCTAAAATGTAGCCAATGGCTTAAGTGGCGATCGCCAGCGCGAGCCGTGCAGATGAAAACCCCTAGGGAGAAATGAAGAAAATTTGAATAACTGACACTTTTAAAATTTGTCTTCTGCAACAATATTTCTGACCACTTTTGCAGCTGTAGAGATTCGTGGATCGATTTGTGAATCGTTGCTCATGAATCGTGGATCGGATCGGATCGCCACTTACCCAACGATCCACAGCCCTACTGTGTGTCAAAACAAAGTATTATAACTTATTCTTTAACAAAAGTTGGTTAACAAATTCAGATTTTCTCGTGAAAATTTACCTTTTCGTCGCTTTAGTTTGATTTCTGTCAAAGAAATAGATTCTTTATGGTTGAGAAAAAGATCGCCGATTATCCAGGCTAAAATGTTTAGTAAAAGGATTATATGCAGGAAGAAAAATATTGATTACACATTTTTAATGTTAGATTCAACTTGATTTGAAATGTATTCAAAAATGATTGCCTCCATTAAAATGAGTAAAAAAGTAAAATCAATATCATTAGAACCCCAGCTGAGCCCAGGAAGCTGGAAAATAAATAGGGATGTAACGATACATCGGACTATCGATATATCGCAATAGTGACCTCTGCAATAGTGCTATCGTGATAGGCAACTGGCAATATCAATAGTATCGCAATAGTTGTTTCCACTATCGCAATAGTTTTGATAGTTCTAAAAATAGCAATTTGTTCTAAAAAAAGCAATTTGTCACATTGTCTAATTTTAGCAAAAATCTGTCTCTTGAATATCAGACATCAATGACAGGCTACTCAAACCATGAAATGTCACTCTCTTCCTTAAGATTATTTATTTAATGATTCTGCAAATTAATTCATGTATGTAAAATATTCAGGAAATGTGATTTTTAATGAAAAAATATCCATTTATAGCACTTAAAGCATATAACAATAGTATCGCAATAGTATTGCAATAGCAACCTACAATAGCAATACTATCGTGATAGCAATTTGTTCAATAGCAATACTATCGCAATAGTCATTTTGGCCTGCAATAGTCATCCCTAAAAATAAACCACCAGTATAAGAAGAACAACAACAACATTGTTGACATTTTTCCGCGAAACTCAATTTAATCCATGTCCTGGAGCACTGTAGAATGAATGTGTTTTGTACAGATTAGCTCAAAGACCAAGAAAAGGCAATCAAATACATTATTAAAAATTGTATTTCAATGTCAGTTTAGGTTACGCACTTGGTGAATTTCATTGCGTCGCCAGCGATTTATTTGCGTCAAAAACGCAGAAAACGCGCTC